>OZ007520.1:8893783-9364118 GCA_963931895.1 Eupithecia pulchellata | reverse complement strand
TCACTCCTGCCCTGTTATTGCATGACCCTAACCTTCTGCTCCACTCACTAGTATAATAATATTAGCGTGTCGAAAGTAGGACAAAATCTTACAGACCAAAATCTTACAGTCTTTGAGTGCCAGCTTAAAGACAGAGTTTCTGTTTTCTAACCACAAATCCAAAAAACCAGCTATAGTTCGCGGCTTGCACTCTTTTTTACCACTTTATTGATGTAAAGGAGCAAAATACATATGTTTGTGTAATATACGGGTAAGTATATAGTCTGCCACAAGATCTATTCAGCCATATAGGCATGAAAAGGTTACAGACAGCATATTATAAAGAGCTTTCGAATTTATAGCCGGTATTGCAGACGGATTCGTTCGGTGGTTTTCGTGTCAAGAAGTATCAAACATCCATACGTCTGAATTTTCGCTTGTTTACATTTTATACAAACAACGGCATCACCGTCATTAAAACTTTAGAAATTTGTAATCCAGGCTATCACTTTCAATCAAAATTTACACAAAAAATAAAGCTTTTCTCGCCAAAAATAATAAGGAGACTGGGGGTTGACATTGATTCCAAGATAAGAACTCGTCAACAAAGTTGGGGGTTATTCGGCAAAGACAAAGTGCCAAGAAGATACGTAAATACGTATTTGCGTGACCGTGGGCCTGATTGCTTCCTGGCGGCAGGTGTGCAGCAGGCGGCGTTGTTTGGCCAAATGATAAAGAAAGCTATAGATAAAACGCTACTTGCATATTTATATATAGGGTGAGTTTTTTTCAGGGCCACTACACTCTACAGGGAAGTCTGTTATCGAAAAGACATGTTAGAATTACGTGCTCGATTTTGAAATAAATAAGTTCTGTATTAAAAAAGACGAATTTTTTTTTTAATTTCTCGATATGAGAGTTTCCTTTTTGCATGCTTTAGTCGATAGTAAATAAATAAATGTACGACGACTATGTTACCAAAGTTGGTGGAACACCGTCAAAATTAAATATTTATAAATTCATAAATCCCAGCCTTATACCACGATAGTTATTAGAGTTAATTCTGAAAATTCAATTTACCGATGTCCAGTCGAAAGACCAGCAATAACAACTAGCTTTTATGCTAGAGCTGTTGTAAAATTTATCACCATATTAAAATCAAATTAGTTGAACAACTGTGTCTCATATTACAATGGTAAATTGTTTAACAAGGGACTAATACAACCTACATTTACGAGGTTTTTATAATCTGGAGTCTAAGGGAGGATGACAATACAAAGTTCTAATTTTTTTTTTGGTGTACTAGTTTTTTATTCGTCATATAAAAAAACAATCAAAACAAAATATTTTACGCTCTCATAAATTTTTCGTAAACCATTGAACCATGGAATAGGAGTACGTGATGAAAACAGATTCAGAATTATCTTTCCCTTTATGTTCCATTTGTGAGTAGAATATTAATGATAGCTTGATTACATTCAAATAATTTTAATAAGACACGTTTACCTTCAATTTTTATCTGTAATAAACCAAAACTAATATCCTTTATTCATTACTAATATCCTTTATTCAGACCCGGCTTCGCACGGGAATTAAACAAAAATTTCAGAAATTATACACTAACACGATGGGTTGACAGTTTTCATACGGATCCCTTACTTATTTTAACAGAATTGTGGTTTTTAACATTGACTCAACACTCCATAACTGACACTGGCCGTAGAGAAAAAGCAAGCACCGTGCGCTATATATTCAACCTCTTTTTCTATTATGACGCGCCATAATAGAAAAAGAGGTTGAATATACAGCGCACGATTCAATTATTGATTATTTCATGCGGATCTTTTTTACTATAAAAACTATCGTAGTTTGATGAATTCATTATGAATGTAAGCGGGTTAACTACAAACCTATTATATGTTGTAAGAACACCAACGTTTTATCCCTTAACGAGGGACTTCATCAGGGTGAGTGCGGCTCACGTCTCACGTCGCGCCCGTACCGCCTCTATGCGCTCCTTTGAGATGCGCTCACTGAACGTTGGTGTTCTTACAACATATAATAGGTTCGTAGTTAACCCGCTTACATTCATAATTAATTCATGCGGATCCCTAATTTTTTTGAAAATATTACATAGCCTATGTTCATCACGGAAAATTTAGGATTCTAATGGTGAAAGAATTTTACAAATCGGTCCAGTAGTTTCAGAGCCTATTCCATTCAAACAAACAAACAATCAAATCTTTCCTCTTTATAATATTTTTTCACCAATAGAATCCAAAAAATTCCGTAATGAACATAGGCGATAATATGTGCTATATTATCGCCTATGTTCATTACGGAATTTTTTAAAAATAAAAAATGCAATTTTTGTTAAATACCCGTGCGAAGCCTGGGCGGACCCGAGCCGGGGTTAGTAACTAATATTTTGATCGAATGCAAACAACTGCTAAATTGGAAAATCTGCCAAGAATAGACATAGGTACAGTTCTATTTATTCGAACAGCATTAGCTAGGCTAACTCATCGTAGTCAATAACCTATTATTAGAGTGTCCAATAAAATATAGTTTTGTTAATTCATACACTAAGATTTTAATTATCAAAATCGTTAGAAATCACGGATTCAAAATATACTGCTAAAGACTTGTAATTATATAATACCTACCTATCGGACACATTTTGATCGGGTAGCTACCAGAACATTTTTTTTTTTGCATAATACATTATATAACCTGTACGGATTTTTCTAAGGTAGAATAGAGAAAAATTACGTCACTTTGTCATCGAATGTGTACATTATCTGACATTCATTTCAATAATTTACGTAATAATGGCGATACCATTATTGTCTATTCTACCCTAGAGAACAATCCCCGTGCTTGGCCTACTGAAATGTTCTTCAAATCATGTTGTCAATCGGAGCGGCTTAGCCGGATTAAAACGTAAAGATAAATAAAATTAGTTTTCTCTTAATTTTTTTTAAAAGTATATCGTCTCTATCTGTCTATCGATATTATGTACCTTTGTCTGAATTAAATGTGATTCGATTTGAAATAATATATCATAGCGGTATATTTCTAGCTTTAAAACTGCTGTAGCTTTGCCCGTTTTACAGTAACAGATAAAACAAAACACATTTTTGTACCATAAGGCATCGAATGGACATAGAGAGTGCTACGACATCATCGTAGCAGCTTCACTACGAATAATACGCGTGAAACGATCACCCCTGGAGTGAACGTAGCGTGTGCTACGAAATCATCGTAGAAGCTTTGCTACGAATAATACGCGTATAACGATCACTCCTGTTGCAAAGTGAACGTAGAGAGTGCTACAAAATCATTGTAGCAGCTTTGCAAGGAATAATACGCTTAAAACGATCACCCCTGTTGCAAAGTCAACGTAGAAAGTGCTACGAATTCATCGTAGCAGCTTCGGTACGAATAATACGCGTGAAACGATCATCCCTGGTAGTAAAGTAAACGTAGCGTGTGCTACGAAATCATCGTAGAAGCTTTGCTACGAATAATACGCGTACAACGATCACCCCTGTTGCAAAGTGAACGTAGCGTGTGCTACGAATTCATCGTAGAAGCTTTGCTACGAATAATACGCGTGCTACGATCACCCCTGTCGTAAAGTTGACCACGAAGATGCACTACCAAATATCACTCCAATAAAATTTATAACATTATATTGTTTTTCGTTCTCCTATTTTTGGAACAGTTGCTCTATTTTCTCGGCAGAAAGGAAGTCTCTGGCAATACAGAACGATGCTCCGGACAACGACTCCGCAACAGTATGTGTGAATCGTTGTGCTATGTCAATCGTTTTACGAAGGCAAGATTTGGAATAGCACAACGAACAGTCGCATCTGGCAGAGCCGAACGAATGAACCAAAGCTAGTACTGTCGCAGTGAAACGGAGTGAGCTGGTTTGCTCATACCTTAGCGCTTCTTCTATTAAAGCACCAAATCATAATGCATCGTGCTAAGGTATGAAACAAAGGCCCTTGTTGTGTTTTTTATACGTGCCTACAGTTTTAAATATTATGATAATGACTATAATTGTTTTTTCATAACTATTAGTACTGATTTCGAAGATAAATATTATTAGATTTTTTTACCAGGTAGGTAGAAAATACTTCCACCATTAGTATTTTATACAAAATTTTAATAATACTTTTGATAATAACTTTGTTGTTATTTTATCTGCTGGTATTGAATACTGATGCACAACATGTTTGTTTTGTAGACTGGAATTCATTCCAACCCCAAGCGCCACAAGTGTACCCAAGATGGTAGGTATCTATGGAAGCGTGCCAAACAAAGAGCCAAACAGTTAACCAGAAGCCTTGGCGAAGCTAGCGATGTTATGAGGGTAATTTACCTCACGAGGATAAAATAACTTTCGTTTTTTACACCCAAATTAGAGTCAGATTCGTCAATAAAGCAGAAATAAAGTATACTAGGTATTTTAGCATTTTGGTCTGGTACTTCCGTAGTACCGGACTACCATCATAGATATTCTATGCTATATGGTCACAATGGCTTATAATTTGGTTTTACTCACAACGGCGTTGTTGCAAAAAAATCAGTTGCGTACCTACTATCATTAGTTTGGCACTCGAACTCATAATCTTTCGCTAAGTATGTATATAGTTGAAAATATTTCCAACTATATATGTACATAGTCCCGCGGTAGCTCCAAAACTAGTAAGTTTTCACCAAACGATGTGAACATCCATCGTTAAATAAGTACTTCTCAGCACCTCGGAATTAATGCAGTTTCGTTAGCTGGCTAACTAAAGAGAGGGGTTGAAGTCGAGAACGAAAAATAAATAGTAAAACTGGATTACATACAAGGTCTATAAAAACTATTGGATCTTTGATATATTACGAAAAGTGATTCCTCTCAATCAGGTAGGAGCTCTGCAAGGCTCGAAATGTAAAGGGAGGATTCGAAAACAAGTCGTACATATTTTGGTTTTGAATTATATTGAACTCATGTTGACAACTTTATATTATACTAGCGGCCCGCCCCGGCTTCGCACGGGTATTAAACAAAAATTTCAGAAATTATACACACTAAAACGATGGGTTTTACAGTTTTCATACGGATCTTTACTTTTTTTAACAGCATTGGGGTTTTTGACATTGACTCGACATTCCAAAACTGACACTGGCCATAGAGAAAAAGCAAGCACCGTGCGCTATACAACCTCTTTTTCTATTCTGACGCGCCATAATAGAAAAAGAGGTTGAATATACAGCCCACGGTTCAATTATTGAATTTTTCATGCGGATCCCTAACTTTTTTGAAAATATTATATAGCCTATGTTCATCACGGAAAATTAAGGATTCTAATGGTGAAAGAATTTTTTAACTCGGTTCAGTAGTTTCGGAGCCTATTCAATTCAAACAAACAAACAAACAAACAAACAAACAAACAAACAAACAAACATACAAACAAACAAACAATCAAATCTTTCCTCTTTATAATATTAGTATAGATTATATGTGTTCGGCTATAAAATATTTAAAAAAATGTTATTATTATTAATCCATATAAAAACTTCGATAGTGAAATAAGAGCTTTTTTTTGAATTTTTAAGAGTTTATTTAAATGCCATGAGACCGGTATGGACCGCTTAGTCAATCTTTAAAGGTTTATATTTAAACTAGCGGTCCGCCCCGGCTTCGCACGGGTATTTAACAAAATTTTATTTTTTTATACTACGTATAGGTACTTAATTTTTTTTTAAATATTGTATAGTCTATAGTTCACCAGGGAAAATTTAGGATTCTAATGGTGAAACAATTTTCCAGTAGATCAGTATTTTTGGAGCCTATCAAATTCAAATAAACAATCAAATATTTCCTCTTAATAACATTAGTATATGTACAAAGAAGTATAGAAAACATTGTGAAAGAGAGACTTTGAATCTAGAATCGAATTAGGAACAACAGTTGAAAGAGGAAATAAGTATAGTATATCTAACGGGCGCGTGGGGTGCCGCCCCAAGGCCACGGTGTCAAGTGCGAGTCAAGGTCGCCTAACTGGGGCGAGCGATACAATCAGGATACTGTGCTCATTTGAATTTCGATTTTCAACAACCCTGAACATAAGACTGTTCAGTCTTCTACCAAAAAACCACAAATGGTGTTAGACTGTTCAAACTTCTTTTTCGATAGATCTTTTAAATGCTTTATAATACTAAATTACTAAAAATGTATTGCAGATTATGCAGATTACTCAATCTAAACTTAAATTATTTACTATAAAAGGGAAATGATAGGCAAATGTAAAATGGTTTACAATTATTGATTGAGCATTCTCCATGCAAATGCAAACTCGTACTCCCCTCGGGTAGCTGGTGCTCTGGTCGAGGAATTAGGATAGTGGGTTTCTATTATATAAACATCTGTCAATCTATTCAATTTTACAATAAAAAAAATAAATAACTCTGTCTGCAAGGTGCATAGACATTACTTGCCTGTGTGGTCGTAAATGTACACACATAAATATAATTTTATCTTGATAGTCAGTGGTTCTTACTTAATACTTTATTAAGCTATTTTTAAGGGTTTTGAATGATTAAAAAAAAGATTAAATGTGAGAAAATTTTAACTTGGTGAACCATTAGGTACTTAATGGATAAGCACAGATTTAGATGTGTAATCTTTTTCGTTCATGTACCTCTACATAAATTCTCTTTTAATTTAATTTTGCAAAACTGTTTTAGCTACCTACCGGTTAGATCTGTGGATCGTTGTTTTTTTACTATTATTGATTGTTTACACTGTCTCTTTTTGATAATAAATATCTCTAAACCTAATAAATAAAGCATTTAACTTCACCAACATAGAAACGTGCCTGGAGGCTAGAGCTAGTTATAATTTTATTATAAGTAGCGTATTTAGCGTCACGAAACGACACAGTAATTTAGAAAAAAGTTATACTAACCACTTATTCAAGAAACACTTATTTATGTACAAGCACAAGGTCGTTTTACATGGGTGATAAAAAAATGAACTCCTATAACATATGTAGTTACAGAAATTTTATAAAACATAATTTTTGCAGTACTGTTTCACTACATAGTATAAAACAAAGTCACTTCCCGCTATCCGGCCCGTTTGTCCCTATGTATGCTTAGATTTAGAAGCGGTTTTTTTATAGTTAGAAAGATTCAAGGGGGTGCTTTTTGTATCAGCATTACACCCGTGTAAATCCGGAGGTCGCGAGTTCGATATAAATTGCACGTAGGTCTATACGTAGGTACGTATAGTCCTACCATTAGGTAGAGATATAAATTTCACTAATGTGCAATTTATATCTAAAATCGTGTTAATATTTCCATTTGACTACTTCATATTATTATTGTTATTAATGGGTACTCCTGGGAAATAATAATCACATCAGAAGCACTCTATGACTTGAGGTAAAAAGTAATATAGCAACCTCTAGCTAGCTCGTATTTCTAAATAATTCATTAACGGACTTAAATATGAGTTGTGTTCGTTTTTGCGTTTGGTGTGGGCTCTGGCGACGACGGATGAATTTTTCATACAAACGTGATACCAAAAGATTTGTAATTATCACCATGATCTGCTGTTATTTGTATTGATGAGTGATGACAACCCAAGTATCGAACACTATTAGCCGTACTGGCAATTACAAAGCAGTGTTAATAAATAATTAAGAATGCTGGACAATTCACACAGCATTTCCTAGCCCCAAGCTAAGCAGAGCTTGTGTTATGGGTACTAGATAACTGATATATGAGTAGGTACATAGACAGAGATTCATTATACATAAAAAACAACCAGAACACCCTGAACAAATATTTGCAGATCCTACAATTATTTGTCCCGAGGCGGGAATCGAACTTGCTACCTCATGCGTCGGCCTCAGGCATACCTCAGGCGGACCGCGTCACAGAGGTCGTCAACGCAACAAAAATAGTAAATTGGCACAGGCGCGACCTTAACTCTTAACGCTTTACCTTAACGCTTCTCTTTTTGCTCAGACTTTAATAGTATACTTGTATAGTTTACAAAATAAAACATTTCATAGAGGCATTACAAAAAACGCATGATAGTTATCAAAAGATCCTCCATGAAATTTGGAAATTTCAGTGGTTCAACCTAATTATAACAGGTGGGGATTTGGGTCGAGGTAGGGCCTTAACCCAAAAGTTTGTTCCCTGACAATAAAAGTAGCTCGATACTCATAATAGCTCCAATTAACAAGCTGCATTACATACCGGCACGAATAGCAACGTTCCAGGAACGCGGCCGGTCTGTTCTGTGTAGGTCATCCTGCGAGGTAGGTGCATCGGTCACAGTATCGCAAGTAAGTCCTTAATATATGAAACACTTGTGCACTATGGTATTTTCTGTGCACGTGGCTAGTGTTCGCTGACTGATCGCCGCCGTCTTGGCAGGCTAGGTGCACACCGCCGCGCTCGTGTCAATTTCTACAAGTACGTAGCCGACCCGTCTGGACGGGTTAATATAGTCAGGGCTGTCAAGCACCTCGTCGAAATGCAAATTGCTTTTCGACAACCCTAGCTTCCTTATATCAAGCCCCACTGATTAATATGTTGTGAATGATAGAAAGGTCAGCAAAATATGTATGTGCAGTTTAACTGCGCAGTGCAAGCTGAACCGCATTGTATTTTAAGATGGCAGAGTAGCTTTTTAATTGAAGGATTCCGCGGAGTACGCCTTCTGTACGTTAGTACACTATAATAGTTATTCTGTGGCCTTGGCCAAAATTTGGTGGAAGGACTACATCTACCTACACAAATGAATAAAAACATTTAGAATTCGCCGTAGACCTACTGAAATCGTGTATCTATTCTTCTTTTATTTTTTAAGACCACCTGGTTGGCGCGGTGGGAAAAAGTCCGCCTGCGACGCAGGAGGTTGCGGGTTTGATTCCCGCCTCGGGACAAATATCTGCACATATTTTCAGGGTGTTCTGGTCTTTTTCTAAGTATAATAAAAAATGTCTATGTATGTAATAATATTGTGTTTTGTATATCAGTCATCTAGTACCACTAACACAAGCTCTGCTTAGCTTGGGGCTAGATGATGATGTAGAGATTTTCCGGAATTATTTATTTATTTATATTATAAACTGATGATGATAAATAAAATCATACATGGCGCTCATTAGGGGAGACCAGCAGTGTACTGACATAGGCTGACGATGAGGATGACTTAAGGAAATTAAACATATCATTGCCACAGGACACGGAATTATGAGGAGAATGGGAATCTATTTAAATATCGGGACAGTTAAAAAAAAATCCAGATTTCCTTCATCTCCATCATTCCTCTTCATCCATTTGTTCCAAGTTCGGTTCACTTGTTCGCCCCGCATTCCAAAGAAATCTGCTTTCACATCAAGTTAAAAATATTTCTGGTTTCGCCCCACATTACAAAAGGTTGCTACAAAGAGAAAAGTATAGTTGACCAATGTTTTAAAAATAGGTTTTTAACGCGTACCTTTTGTTTTTATTTTCCCCTACTTTTCCATCGCGTTGCAGCGATCGTGTGACCGTGTACCGTGACGAATATGTCAACATATCTTATCATAAATCATAGATTCACAGCTGAAGAGTATTTTTTCTTGTTTTGACTTATGCTGTACAAAGCTAGGGAAAAGGGGTTATTCAGGAGGATTTACTTTGAATGTAAGTGACAACACCTACACTCAAAATTGAATCGATACGCTTTTGATAAAAAACGTTATCAGCACAATAGGCTAAGAAATAAGCGATAAAATTTTAGAATCTCATATTAATAATAAGAATAATTAGAAGTAATAATGAAAATTCGTTATAATACCTTTAGCAGTGTTAACTTTCCGTGTCTATTACGTACTCGTACAACAAACCTCATTGATTTCATCAGGAGACAACAACATTTAATATCCAAACTAAATTCATATTATGAAGTGACTGTAGTCGTACTCACCACTTGTAGATTTATTTATTTATTAATCTATTTATTTAGAAAACAGTACATATAACATCATTACCTACAGGTTTTTTTAACCCCAAGGCGATGGTATACATAAGTACGCAAAAATAGTTTTAAAACGAGGTAGTCACCACTTGTGTTGTTTTACATAGATTTTTACGAGAGAAAATAATAATCGATTGGTATAAAAATTAAGAAACGATTCGTCTCTAAAATATTTATCATCATCATCATCACCAGCCTATAATAGTCCACTCTACCTACATAGGCCTCCCCAAATGAGCGCCAAAGATGGCACTATCATTTGGGGGTTAATGTCCATAATCCCCACGCTGGGCATGCGGGTTGGGGATCGCAGTTAGTTGGAGTTGTTCTGCAGAGGGCGCTGCTGCCCGTCCTCCGGTGTGTTATAAATGTCTAAAATATTATATCAAATGAATGGCGAACTATCGCCATTCTGGTTAACAAAGCCTACTGTTTTCTGTTTCTACTGTGCTAACAATAAGTGTGTCAGGGATAAGGCAAGGCCAAAAGAGCATGCTACCTAACATTTACAATAATGTATGCAAATTGTGTTTTTTTGCACTAGGTAAAAAAACAGCGCTTTCGCACAAGCATCTATACCTACTTACAAAAGTCCGGGGCAGTATTCAATCCATCTATATCTATACTAATAATATAAAGAGGAAAGATTTGATTGTTTCTTTGTTTGTTTGAATAGAATAGGCTCCGAAACTACTGGACCGATTTGAAAAATTCTTTCGCCATTAGAATCCTAAATTTTCCGTGATGAACATAGGCTACCTATATAATATTTTCATAAAATTTAGGGATCCGCATGAAAAATTCAATAATGAAACCGTGCGCTATATATTCAACCTCTTTTTCTATTTTTGCTCCGCTGTTTGCTTTTTCTTTACAGCCAGTGTCAAGTCAATGTCAAAAACCCCAATGTTGCTAAAATAAGTAAGGAACCCGTATGAAAACTGTGAAACCCATCGTGTTAATGAGTATAATTTCTGAAATTTTTGTTTAATACCCGTGCGAAGCCGGGGTGGACCGCTAGTAATATTATAAAGAGGAAAGATTTGATTGTTTGTTTGTTTGAATTGAATAGACTACGAAACTACTGAACCAATAAAAAAATCATCATTAAAATCCTTAATTTTCCCAGATGAACATAGGCGATAGATAATTTTCAAAAAAGTTAGGGATTCGCATGAAAATTAAATTTTTGTTAAGTGCGAAGTTTGGCGCTAGTATTTTAATAACCAGCAACAAGGAAATTATTTTTGCTGTCCCGCGATGTTGAACAACCGATGGTTTCCGGATCAATGACATCAACAGCGTAGTTTGTATTTAACTATATTTTTTTTCAACTTTACACGAGTTGTAAGGACCGGGGTCGAGTGGTGGCCAATGTCCAACAGTGGGTTCAAACACAAATATCACGATGACGGTGGTCTAAAACAGCGTCCCAGTTCTAAATGGCAGAGTCTCATATATCTCAAACTAAAAACATAACATAACTTCCATTCTACTATCAGAAAACTATCAGAAATATTTATGCTAGGTATGTCAGTTGAAAGGCAATTATAAATTGCCACTTAGATCGGGACTCGACCTCGGGACAAAATATTTGTACGATCTGCAAATAATAAATAAATAAATAATGCCGGACAATCCTCACAGCATCATCTAGCCCCAAGCTAAGCAGAGCTTGTGTTATGGGTAGGTACTAGATGACATACGCTGCGCATGTGTTATGGGTAATACAATATTATTACATAATATGTATATTATATACAATAAACCCTGAACAAATATTAGTATTAGTACGATCTGCAGATATTTGTTCAGGGTGTTCTGGTTGATTTCTATGTATCATAAGAAATATCTATCTATGTACGCGTATATTATTACGTAAATCAGTTTTCTAGTACCCATAACACAAGGTCTGCGTAGCTTGGGGCTAGATAAAGCTGTGTGAATGTCCAGCATTGTTTATTTATTGGTCAAGCATCTTAACAGTTCACGTACAACAATTTTGTATACCTTATATTATAACTATTTTGGCTGACATCGCACCTTTTCTTGGCTTAACCGCGGACGAGAACGGATTCCTAAACTTGTACCCTTTTAAATTGTTGAGGGAAAGGTATTGACCTTGATCAATCGAAGAATAATTTACTAACGCAGTGTTCTAATTCAAACTCAAGCTCTAGGCCCGTACAGCTCCTATGAACAATCACAATAATCTATGATGATTAAGCTGCAGAAACAAAAAAACAATATGTTTAAAGTTCATAGTAGTTTAACCAGAACAAGGACACCTTAGTACTAGGTAAGCTGTGCAAGTGCGGTTAGCGTGTCACGAACCTCGCCCGCTGCTTTGATTGACGTCACAAAGCTGCACTGCAATTGCTCCGTAGAAAGGACTTGAATTACGTTCAAAGCTTTGATCAATGTTCGATGGGTGGCTTGAATCAGGCAGTGAGAGTTGTTATGGCCCATACTTAGGAACCTATAGATTGTCTTAACTGCGAGGCAAAGGCCTTTGTTTAGCTGGATACGTAGTCGATGCCGTTCAGTTACCAGCTGCTCACTCATCTTGAGAGGACAATGATATCGTCACGCCAACGTACTCTTCTGCCACTTTTCCGGTGTGTTAATTTTTTCCTGTGTTTTACAAGAAATAAAAGTTACAGAAAAGTGACTCGCCGCGAATTGTAAGCCATTCGAAAAACCTGGCCGAATACACTCATACATTTATTGGAGCATTTAGAATAAAAAATATTAACAAATCAATGAATTTACAGGCAGTTTAAAGGGTTATTGGTAGATGATCAATAACTCCTTTAAGGGAACTTGGGTAGATCAACTTTTTTTCTATGACTTTGTCTAATTCAATGATTTTTTTTATGATTATGTGTTTAGTAAAAGTAGCGATTGCCATAATATTCCATATGTCACGATGTTTATTTCTATATTTATTTTTCAAACTATACCAACTTGTTTACTATGATACTCTTGACACTGTGTTGATATCAAGAGGGAGGCAGGCTCAAAAACTCATGGCAAAAAACACAAAACACAGGAAGACTTTAGGTATAGGAGACCTGTCTCGAAGGACAAATTGGAAAAAATTTACAGAAAATAAGACTAGGTCATATGATTATCCAACCACGTAAATCGGCCTGTACAATAGATACCTAAGAGATCGCTTTTAGCGATAAGGCCGCCTGTTGTACTACTGTTTTTGTGTTCATGTTTTTCTGTACTGTTTTACCCTATCTTGGTGTGCAATAAAATAGATAGATAGATAATACTTTATTATACCACACAAATAAAGAAACATTACAAACAGACATGCTTAAAGTAAAGGAAGTACAAAGGGCGGCCTTATCGCTATGAGCGATCTCTTCCAGGCAACCTTGGGATGAACCGGACATGAAGGAACAATATAGACGGTGGTATTTAAGAAACAAATAATAACAATACATTAATACTTACAATAAATACTAGAAAAAAAACTAAACTTAATTGAAATATTATAACAATTACATCATTAAAAAAAATAAGACTTAAGATTCTAAGTAATGCTGATGAAGCAGTTTTTTGAAGATTGGCAGTGATTTTGCTAGTCTGATGTCCATAGGGAGAGCATTCCAAAGACGCGTAGCTTGTACAGCGAAAGATTTGTCATAGAAAGAGGTAGTGTTGTAGGGACTTTTAAGATGAGGGTTTCAGAGGAACGCAAAGAGAGAGAATGAGAGTTTGAAAGGAATTCGAAGCAGTCCTTGAGATAGGAAGGGCTCGGAGGATAGAATAAGATATTGTACAAGAGAGATAGTATGTGAGTATTCCTGCGAAGTCGGATGGGCAACCACTTGAGTTTAGCGCGATATTCGGAAACGTGGTCATATTTGCGAAGACCAAATATAAAATGTATTTGTATTGTATTGTATCGGCATAAAAGACCTATTTTATTTTATTTTACTAACTTGTTTATAATCTCGTTCAAATAACAATCAATGTCTATCCAGAAACCGAAAATAAAATTATCTGTGTTAACTTTTCATGCCTAAACGGATAACTGATTAATAATTAACGAAGTTTGGCTTGCACGTAAAGGCTATTTTGGGGAAGGCTAGGCTAGACACAGCCCAAGTAACACATCAAAACTCTAAAATGTACGTCAGAGAGATGCTGTAAGTAATTCTGTTTTATAGTATACGGCTACTGTAATACGGATTTGGGCACAAATTATAAGGCTTTATACCTTAGATAGGTCCACGGTATTCACTAGTATCAATCGCATTAAAGAAGCATTATTTTAGTCAATGTAGTTGCCAATCGTATTAAAGAAGCATTGTTATGGTCAATGTAGTTGCCAATCGTATTAAAGAAGCATTATAATGGTCAATGTTGTTGCCAATCGCATTAAAGAAGCATTATTATGGTCAATGTAGTTGCGAATCGTATTAAAGAAGCATTATTATGGTCAATGAAGTTGCCAATCGTATTAGAGAAGCATTATAATGGTCAATGTTGTTGCCAATCGCATTAAAGAAGCATTAATAATGGTCAATGTTGTTGCCAATCGCATTAAAGAAGCATTATTATGGTGAATGTAGTTGCCAATCGTATTAAATAAGCAGTACACTAACAATTTAATTGATAATGAAGATTTTTATTGCATTACAAAAGCATTAGACTAGCATTAGAATGTTGTAGAAGTATGATTGGAGCTATTTTTATTTCTAACTGTGAACACCTTCACAGTTAGAAATATAAATACTACATCATTGCAAAAACATCTCTAGTACCACGGTTTAAATAATACCAATAATAATAAACATTGTACATAGTTTAACTATTTGTCTCGCTATATAATATAGATGAAGACGGTCAAAACTGAGTGTCACCTTAATTGTTTGCATCAAAATAAAATTTATAATACTGCTAAGTTTTTGACTCATTTATTAGTCATGCCTTCAAATATTACTGCGCTATGCTATGTGGTTTACTGTAAATGTCCATATAAGTTTCACCGAAAATTTTCACGAGCTTTTGATATAAAATGTTATATAAAGTTGTGTGAAATAACCAAAACCATAGTGAATTCCTAGTATACAACGAATTTTGCACAATTAAAATAATATATTTGTTTGGGTAGAATTAAATTAGGTTATATTATTATTATTAATCTACGCTCCTACATTTATCGGTTCTTGCTCATTTTAAATTTATTTTCCACAACATGTTTGTGCTATCGAGTAAAATGAATGCTGTTTAATAACAACGGTTTACGCATTAAAATAAATGTATTCTATTAAAATAACAGTTGGCTTTACAAAATAACTCAAATAATATTTCAAAATGCAAGACTCACTCTGTGTGCTTTTCAGCAGGTACAACGATATTGCTTAGCACTTAAAAGTGCTATTATGCAACAAAATGCACAAATAAGAGCTCAAAGCTGTTTAAGGGATTTTCGGTGCAATAAAATTGTTCAAGTTTATGCTATTCAACTGCACTAAACATAGACACTATCTTACAACTCAAAAATGCTATTGTAGACCCAAATTCACTAAAATTGCGTTGTGCTTTACTGCACTAAAACTAAAGGCTTGAAATAATCATTTTGATATGTCATTATTATACATAATAAATAAACCTGGACAATTCACACAGCATTATCTAGCCCCAAGCTAAGCAGTGCTTTTGTTATGGAAAGGTACTAGAAAACTGATATACTTAATATTATACGAGTACATCAAAAGATGTACCTATCCAACTTTTTTTTTAATACCCGTGCGAACATCGGGCGTCCGCCCAGGCTTCGCACGGGTATTAAAAAAAAACAATTTTCATGTAGAACCCAAATTTTTTTGAAAATGTACTTTAGCCTATGTTCATCACGGAAAATGTAGGATTCTTATGGTGAAAGAATTTTTCAAATCAGTCCAGTAGTTTCAAAGCCTATTCAATTCAAACAAAGAATCAAATCTTTCCTCCTTATAATATTAGTATAGATATTATCCAACCGCTATACAGTGTAAGTAAAGCATCCTAATGGTTCTGAAATTAAAATATATAGCGCCAAGATGTTCGGTGAAGTCAAGGGCGTCGCCAGCCCACGGCCCAGGGGGGGGCAAGCCATAGCCAGAAATATGTACTAATTGGGGGGGGGGGGGGTAGAGCTTATGAACCGCCGAGACGACGGTTAGTCCACGGTTGGACAATTAACAAATTAGTTAATGTTTTTTGCAAGTCGTCATCTTAACTGGCTATGTATCGACGCTACAGCGCTCAATAGGAGAGGCATATGTCCAGCAGCGGATAACATGGGCTGATGAATATGCACGCTAACTTTATCCAGGCAAACTGTTTAAAATTTTCCTATTTACCTGGTCCGCAAACAATGTGATCTGTATGACATGTAGGACTTTTCATTGATTCAATACGGCGGGAACGAACCCACAGTATCTTGCGTCGCAGGCGGGCATTCGCCCAAAGCGCCACAGAGGTCAGTAACAGGTTAGTTAGAGGAACAAATTCCAATACTACTTTTTTAAAGATTGTCAACAACCAAAAAACACCCGGTCATAACCATAATTTTAGGAAAACGGAACTTTTATTTACAACGTCAGTGCAATCAAATTTTTCTAGTGGCGACATCTATGTATTTTTAATGGAAGCTCTAGCTCCTAAAACAATCTGAAGCTCAAGCTAGTTCCGAAGTAAAACGAATAAAGAAATTGTAGACCTTTATTTTATATCTATAGGCTTTCATTGTTCTTTGTATGGTATGTTTTGCTTCACTACATGTTTTACACTAATATTTTATAGAGGAGAGATTTGATTGTTTGTTCGTTTGATTGAATAGGCTCCAAAACTACTGGACCCATGTGAAAAATTCTAACTCCATAAGAATCATAAATTTTCCCTGATGAACTCAGGCTATAGAATATTGTCCAAAAAGTTAGGCTTTCACACGAAAAATATGTTTTTGTTAAATACTCGTGCCAGGCTGCTAGTATAGTATTATGACAAGAATTAGCAAGCTGAAGTGGCAGTTGGCCGGCCATATCTCGCGACAATCGCTGGGATAAACGTGTTCTGAGTGGAGACAACCACTAGGAGAAGTGTAGGATATCATCCATCAAGGTGGGTTACGATCTGCGAAAGACTGCAGGCAAATGCTGGATGCATCAAACTGAACTTCAGTTTGACGCATCCAGCATTAAAATTTTTCTGTCTTCCTGAAGACAATAAAAGAGCTACGAGTATGTCACTCATTAGCGAAATGGAATTTGACTAAGAATAATTGATTTATTTGGATCAGTTTGATCTAGATTGTTGACATAGTTTGCAGTAAAATTATCAATAATTGTAAATACCTACTACAGCAGGTACTTAGGTAGCACATCACTTGAAAAGCAGTCATGTTGTACGAAAACCGCACAATCCTTGGTCTGAGAAGTGGGCGCTTTAGGGTGAAATGGCTAAGGTCAATGGCATATCAAACCTCCCTTGCTGTAATGTAACCTTCCTTGTCTTTCCGATAGAATTACAAATATCGCTCCTAATAACGGCCTTTTGGCTAAGTAGGGTAAAAGTATGTAGGAAGGCTTAAGCCTCCGCCGTCGTAGTCGTCGCGTCATAGGTTTCCATTTTTTGTGTTTGAGAATTAGAGGCCTAATTTTATAAGCAGCTAATAATATTTCGATTTTCAGTTAGGTACAGACTGAGTGTACCCTAGCTAGCTAACCACAATTATTAGATATTATGATCATATTAGGGGAGGCCTATGTCCAGCAGGACTATTATAGGCTGTGGAGATGTTGTTGATGATCATATTGAATCTGATTATTCTTAAGCATTCCTAAGGCGAGGATAGAACTAATGGTAGTCCATTAGTTCTATCCTCGCCTAAGGAATGCCTAAGAAGTATTGAATTTTCTACCGGTTAAGAGAGGTAAAAAAAAAAGTTTTACCGGTCTTGAGCAACGGTATTACCTACGGTTCATCAGCATTCCTCATCAGTACGTCCAAAAACAAAGAGGCTTAATCACTCTTCTCTTCCTCTGGTACCCTTATTTGACTCTCCACCGTCCACACGCTGAGGAAAAGAGGCCGATTCTTTTGCATATTCCGCAGCCAGTACACCAGAATCCCCTAACTTTATCGAGGATCAGATTGATTAAATACCTTGACAGGTCGACAATTATTTATCCAAAATAAAAGAAAGCACTGGCTACACACTGGTCTTAGTGGCCACAGATTAAATCTTTCCACTCCGCAAGGGTAGACGTTTGTCCTTTAGCGATAGTACATGCTTTAAAAAAGAATCTTAGTATGTTTTGTAGCTTGCTTACCAACTCTGTGAAATTTCGGTGCATTCCCAAGGAGGCTTAGACTGCTTCTGAAAGCCAGCACCTCCACCCGCGAACATCACTCACTACTGTTCATCATCTATTGTCTGTACATTACAGATTACTAACCGTATAGTATCAATATCGCCAGCAAAGTCACGAAATTTGTGTTCAGTATTTCTTTTTAGAACTTTCTAATTGACAGTGTGAGTCTACAAAAGTAAAGTAGGTACCTAAATCGCTGATCGTTAGGTTTCTCAATAATATTGATGACCTACAAAGAAATGGTATGCATTTTGTTTATTTACTGAGATATTTCACTATTTTAATGTTGCAAGACTTGTTAGCAAGATCGCCGATTTTCTGATTATTTTCAGAGACCGCGCTCCCGGAGTAACTGCGTCCAGCCGCGAGGCAGCGAGTCTGGACGCCGCCGCCCGGCTGCTAGTTTTATTTCTGTACACACTTTTACACCCATTTCCATGTCTGATTATTATTCCTCAATTCGATCTCTTTTGTTTGAAATTAAAGTTTATCTAGACTAGAATGTTTGCACAGTCTGCAGTTAGCTAGTTATTGATTATAGGTAGGTAATAGTTTCATTTTGGTTAGTCAGTGATTCTCATTTGCTTGGTCATTTAGAGTTTATAAATAGAACATTGCATTCATTAGAAAATTGCTTGTGTTACTACATAATTCATTATGCATAAATAAACATTTTCCAGTTCTAGGTGATAAATTCAGTCATTGGTGTGAGAATTCAGGGATAGATTAATGACCACCTGATTAGAGTGGCATCTTTAAGAGAACCAAGGTCAGTGAGCCCATTTGTATTGAAATAAGTTTGTACCTATTGCGTAGGGTTAGATACGTGTGTCTAACTTCACCTCTAAGTAGGTATATAAAATGTTCGGGACCTCCCAAATGGACCCTGCAGTTGTTGCTGAGATAATAAAGATTGCAAACACGACAGAAACAAGTACGACAAGTGCGAGTGTAACTCGCGCGGCGAGGGTATTGAACTTTTGTCGTATAGGTAGGTACTTGACGGTATATTGACGACATCTTGGCGCGGTGGGCCAAGGTCCGCTTACGACGCAGGAAGTGGCGGTTAGTTTCCCGCCTCGGGACTAATATTTGTACGATCTGCAGATTATTTGTTCGGGTGTTCTAGTCCTTTTCTACGTACGCAAAAAAAATCATCTAATGTGATACATAATTATACTTTATTAAATATTATGTATAACAGCTATCATAGTAGTACCTACCAATAACACAAGCTTTGCTTAGCTTTTTGCTAAATGATGCTGTGTGGATTATCCAGGATACATTACTTTTCTCAAAAAGTGGAACTACCCATTACAGATACTAGAGAGATAAGTGGGTAGAAAAGTGGGTAGGCCTACAATTTTTTTTCGATTTTTTCAACTAAGTATGAAACTTAGACGATTTTCATAACCTGTTTTGAATTTTCCAGATCCGTACCTTTGATTTGATGTTGCTCTCAATGAAATAGATTGATTTGTATGAAAATCAGTTTTTTGACCATATTTCAATAAGTTTTATTTTTACAGACTTCTCTATATTTTTCCTGTAAAACATAGATCTATATCTACAAACGCTTAGTACATTTTACATCGATCACTCTGCAATCTTCGGTGATAAGGGGGGGGGGGGGGGGGGGGGTGAATGGTAATTTTTTCGACTTTTTTCGAAATATTTCGAAAAGTTTAAACCCTATTGAATTTCAAAAACTGTTTTAGAATGTGCAAGTCGATACCTTTCATTTGATACATCACTCGGTGGGGTAGTCTACCCTTTAGAAAAATATCCCCCCTCTTTTTGACCATATTTTTAAAAGTATTATTTTAACAGACTTTTCATTATTTTTCCTGTAAAATATAGATCCATATCTACAAACACTTGGTATATATCACATCGATCGCTCTGCAAAGTTCGGAGTTAGAGGGGGGGTACCGGTCAATTTTTCGACCTTTTTCAAAATATATCAAAAAGTGTAAAATCTATCGAAATTTCAAAAACTGTATTGGAATGTACAAACCAATACCTTTCATTTGATACCCAACTCGGTGGGGTAGTCAGCCCTTTAGAAAATTTTCCCGCCCTTTTTTGACCATATTTCAAAAAGTATTACTTTGAAGACTTCTCTATATTTTTCCTGTAAAATATAGATCCATATCTACAAACACTTGGTACATATCACATCGATCGCTCTGCAATCTTCGGTGATAGGGTGGGGGAATGGTCATTTTTTCGACCTTTTTTTAATTATTTCGAAAAGAATAAAATTTATCAAAATTTCAAAAACTATTTTGAAATCTACAAACGAGTACCTTTCATTTGATACCACTTTCGATGGCGTAGGTCCCATTCAAAATTTCATTTTCAGGGCATTGGGTAAAAGTGGCGTTGTTTTGATGATCCGCGGCCAGTTAAAAAACTATTGCCATTAATTAGTACTCTCAAAAATTAGCAACTTTCATTACTACAGCCACTATCTAAAATATATCGGAAGCGAGATATCCAATGACAAAAAATCATAAAATGATCGTCTAAATAAACAAATAACAAGACTTCCCTACAGTTTTTAGTAACCATTGCATTTCATAGAAGTCATCATCATCATCATCAGCCCATATTAGTCCACTGCTGGACATAGGCCTCCCCTAATGAGCGCCATAGCGCCCTGTCTTCGGCTTGTCGCATCCAGCGTCTGCCAGCAGTCTTTCGCAGATCGTCATCCCACCTGGCCGGAGGGCGTCTTACACTACGTTTGCCAAGTCGCGGTCTCCACTCAAGAACACGTTTACCCCAGCGGTTATCGGTTCTTCGCGATATATCGCCGGCCTACTGCCACTTCAGTTTGCTAATTCTCTGAGCTATGTCGATGACTTTAGTTCTCTGTCAGATGTATTCGTTACGAATCCTACCCTTCAGAGAAACTCAGAGCATAGCTCTTTCCATAGCTCGCTGAGCGACTTTGAATTGGTGGACCAACCCTATCGTGAGTGTCCATGTCTCAGGTCCGTAGGTCATGACTGGTAGGACGTACTGATTAAAAACTTTCGTTTTTAAACATTGCGGTATGGATGACGAGAAGACTCGACGTAGTTTTCCAAACGCTGCCCAGCCTAGCTGGATCCTCCTCTTGGCTTCCTTCTCGAAATTCTTTTTACCCAACTGCAAAATCTGCCTGAGGTAAGTGTACTCAGAAACAATTTCGAGAAGGTGGCCATGTACGATCACCGGTCTTGGATCAATGTGGCCATTGATCATGATTTTGGTTTTATCCAAATTCATGCCAAGACCGATACATCGGGAGGCTGAAGCTAGACTGTCCAGCATCCGGTTTAGCTCCTCTAGCGACTCCGCCATTAAGACTATGTCATCAGCGAATCGTAGGTGTGAGATGTACTCGCCGTTTATGTTGATGCCCTTGTCTTTCCAGTCCAGCGTCTTAAAAATATCTTCCAACGCGCTCGTGAACAGTTTCGGGGATATGACATCCCCCTGCCTCACTCCTCTGCGCAGTTGGATCGGTTTAGTCTGCTGGTCCTGTACTCGGATACTCATCGTAGCGGCTTCGTAGAGACATCTCAGCACCTCGATATAACGATAGTCTACTTGGCATCGCTGTAAGGATTGTAGAACAGCCCAGGTTTCAACGGAGTCAAAGGCCTTCTCATAGTCCACAAAGGCCAGACACAGGGGCTGATTATACTCTTCGGACTTCTGTATAATCTGCCTCACTGTGTGAATGTGGTCTATGGTACCATATCCTCCGCGAAACCCAGCCTGCTCTGGTGGCTGAAACTCGTCGAGTCTCCTAGCGAGACGGTTCGATATAACTCGTGAGAATAGCTTATAGACGTGACTTAGGAGCGAGATGGGTCTATAATTTTTAAGAAGGGTTTTATCTCCCTTCTTAGAAAAGAGCACCACCAAACTCCCACTCCACGCCTTTGGAGTTCTCCCACTATGAAGGACGGCGTTGAAGAGGCTCTGTAACTCCTGTATAATAGGGTATCCTCCAGATTTTAAAAGCTCTGATGTTATTCCGTCCTCACCGGGGGCTTTTCCATTTTTAAGCTGCCTCAGAGCTAACACGATCTCGTCTTGACTGATGTCTGGCAGTTCGTCGGTATAGTGGCGTATCAACGTTTCATAGAAGTAGCAGAATGAAATTAAACATAACGAGCTCCATTGTAAACCGGCCCGGAGCTCGGTTCAGTTATGCACGGGACTTGACCAATATGACGCTATCTCTCAACTCGACAACCGACCCTTTCTTTACTCACCATCTGACTTTCGTGTTGTTTGCGTGCGTACTGTGTTCCTTGATTATCATTATCTATAATTCGACTTGGCTTGTACTAGGTACTAGACTTTTTGATATAGCTTAACGTGACCTGGCAGTGTTAATGGACTTTGGAAATAATGAATGAACCGGATATTCCACCATGTATTGGTTGCGGAAGAAGTGTAAGGCGTATTGGTGGCAATCGTCGGAGATCATAGGTAATAATATGACGGAAGAGTTTGTGCAAAATCATCCGTATGTTATGGCATACCTACTTCATTGAAGTTATGGGTGTTCGAGAGGTGAGATTTTTCTATTATTTGTATCAATAATTGTTTAAAATAAGGATTTCTTACAATACATCATACTAACTGAGCCTCGCTGTTGCACCCTCGTGAATCCGATTAACAATTATAGCCTATTTTACTCAGTGATGTAGCATTCTAATGGTGAAATAATGATTTAAATCGGTCAAGTAGTTTTTGGTGAATCAATAACAAACATACAAAAATACAAATCATTCATCTTTCTAATATTAGTAGGCATGTAATAACAACTTAATACGAAAGTTGTATTCGTGTTCTTGTTCATTTATTTTATGTACAAAGAAAAATAATTACGTATATTTTCAGATTCATGGAGAAGACAGACTGTGCTGGCCGTGTTTACAACGTGTTCGACGTCACAGTCAAGAAAATGTACCAGTTCAAGATGAAGATGTCGCTGAGGTTCAAGAACAAGTCACAAACGTTGAAGTGGAAATCGAAGCTTACGACGAATTGGAGGAATGATTGAAGGAAAGAAGATCAGATTAATTATAAGTTATCTGAGTGCTATATGATTATAATTATAGTTTAGTATTAGAAATAAAATATTATTGATGGGATACATGTTTTTTATTCATAACTTACTCATTCCATACGTAAAATAATTGTATTTTTGAAATTAAAGTGCATTTTATATAACTTAGATGATATTATTCTCAACTTCAAGGTCGAATATTTCGGCTCCGATATAAGTTACGGCGTATTTTGTTGTTTATAATGAATATACAGGTGTAGTACTTAAATTCAACACAAATTCCATCAGTGGCCGCATAAAAAAAAAACAACGCCACGACTCCATACAAACTTACCCAATGCCCAAAGGGCATTGGTATGGAAAATCTTCATTTAGATTTTTCATTCATTTTCATTTATTTTTCTATAAATATGTGCGGGCGCACAAAATGTATTATTATTTCAAATTTCAAGTCAATAGCTGCAGTACCTAGTTTCTGAGATATTAAAGATTCAAAACACAAAACAGACCCAAAGCTATTCCAAAAGGGTTTTGCAAGTTTTGCAACCGATGGCAAAACCCTAAAAAGCGACTTCTTATAGGTTTAAAAAGAGGGTCGTCTGATTTTTTTTGGAAAGGTGTGTTGAATTGGACTCTATACTTGTAAAAAAACTCGCGGTTCCAATTCTGTACATTACAGATAATTTTTTTTTTTAGAATACGGACACTCTTCGAGCCAGTAAAGATTTATTACTTTTATAAAATAATCTTTTAAATATTTATCTGTCCTTGCCGTTCTTGGTCGCGTCATGCCAAAACTACTGAATGAATTCAAATTAAACTTGGCATGATTTGAATTCATACCTACTACGAGAAAGGACATAGGTACGGTAGGTACTTTTGTTTTACCCGGAATTCAGGATAGTTCCATTGGTAGTTGCAATTCATTCACGATCACGAGTTGTCTGTTTTCATTGGTTTTTGGTTAGAAACAATCATGAAATAATGTTGAAAGATCGTAAGAAATCTGTCAACATCATCATAATAATCAGCCTATATTAGTCCACGGCTGGACATAGGCCTCTCCCAATGAGTGCCAAAGCGTCTTGTCATCAGCTTGCCGCATGCATTTGCCAGCAGTCTTGTGTAAGTTGTCATCCCACTTAGCCAGAAGGAGTTCTACTAGCTACTAGCTAAATCGTGGTCTGCACACTCTCCACTCAAGAAACCTTTAACCGACTGGAATTTGTCAGTTTTCCGAGAAATATTGCCCACACACTTCTGTGGCGCGGTGGGTGAAGGTCCGCCTGCGACGTAAGAGGTTGCGTTGCGGGTTCGATTTCCAACTCGGGTAAAATGTTTGTACGAACTGCAATATTTGTTCCGGATTTTCTGGTCATTTTCTATGTACAGTCAGTTGAACTAATATGTATACACTCCCAAAATTTCATATATTTTATGTATACGTAAACCTTTCAAATTAAAGTACCTATACACCACAATTTTTCAAATTGATGTAGTCATGGTACTTGTCAAAACGTGGTATACAGTTTTTCATAATAATGTATACACTATTTAGTCACATAATTGTTTACCATCGAATAACAAATTAATGTCCCTATTCAAGACCATGCCTTAATAATGTATGCAAAAAAGTATGTCACAAAAATGTATTCAGGTGTTAAATATGTTATTAAAAAGGCTTTTTCACTTAAAATCCTGCAAGTCATCATAAATGTGGCGCAAAAAGACGGCATCACTGCTCAGCAGAACCCGCGGGAGCAGTAACAGCATTCTGGATGTAATATCCAACAAATTCGATTGTCCTCTGATGTATACCCTACATCAGAGGACAAAATCCATGCTTAATATTAAGTACTAACCCACCTAGAACTAAGTGTACTAACAAAATAGACTAAAGTTGTCTGAATAAACAAAAAAAAATTTTTATTTATAAATATATACACGACCTTAATTATGTATCCATAATGAAGGGCCACAAATATGTATACAGCAATTTGTACGATGTTTTTCATTGACATGTATACAAAATGTTTTATTTTATAAAAACGCTTTTTACTAAAATTCCTACAAATTATCATAAAATATATGTATCCACTGCAAGGCCAAAATAATGTATACATAATTGATAGTCATAAAAATGTACGTAAATGTGCATTTTACGTAGTATAATATAGTATTATAATTAACGGACTCTGAATGATCTTTAGCACTTTCAGTGTCAATGACACGCGTGGTGATGTTCGGAAACCGTTAATTTTTTATTTAAAAATGCATTCCGATTACTAAAACATTGTTATCCAGGCATTAGAGGCAAACTGTGCTGTTACGTAGCTATCTCGGTCTATATAATGTAACCTCTTAGTTAGATAGAGAGAAATAGAATATATTGCTTTGTAATTGTATTAAATTTCTTGCTTACATGAGGGAATGCAAAAAAAATTAAAGAAACTGTGAGCAATTTGATAATAAATAAGAGAACGAGATTTCGCAAACTCTAGTAGGGACCCAGTGTTTGCTAATTATGTTGTATTCGATGTATGGGGCTGGATGCATGCCAGTGGTCCCGGGGCGTTGACCCAAATTGAGGGTCGGATGAACAACCTCCAATATACTGAAGTATTGGAAGAGGTGTTAAGGGCAAGTGTGAAAGATTACTTTCCTGGTGCTGGGCCTGTTCCGTTCGTGCAAGACAGCTCGGCCATTCATAACGCCCGAGTGTATCGAGCAATGGAACCACAGAATGGTCAACAAGTTGCCCTGGCCTCCAAAAAATCGGCTATAAGCAGTGATTGATGCTGGAGGGGCCTACAATACTTATTTAACTACTTCATTAAATAGCATAAAATGTGTTTAGTGTGAAAAGATTAAATAAGAATACTAAAATAAATATTTTTCTAATTGATGTTTTTTCATCCCCATGCTTGAGTTTACTCACTTCGTCACTACTGAGGTCAAGTCAAAAGTCACTAAAGACCTACTACTATTATACTACGTAAAATGCACATTTACGTACATTTTTATGACTATCAAATATGTATACATTATTTTGGCCTTGCAGTGGATACATATTTATGATAATTTGTAGGAATTTTAGTAAAAAGCGTTTTTATAAAATAAAACATTTTGTATACATGTCAATGAAAAACATCGTACAAATTGCTGTATACATATTTGTGGCCCTTCATTATGGATACATAATTAAGGTCGTGTATATTATTTATGATGACTTGCAGGATTTTAAGTGAAAAAGCCTTTTTAATAACATATTTAACACCTGAATACATTTTTGTGACATTCTTTTTTGCATATATTATTAAGGCGTGGTCTTGAATACATTAATTTGTTATTCGATGGTAAACAATTATTTGACTAAATAGTGTATACATTATTATGAAAAACTGTATACCACGTATTGACAAGTACCATGACTACATCAATTTGAAAAATTGTGGTGTATACTTTAATTTGAAAGGTTCACGTATACATAAATATTAGTGCAGCTGACTGTACCTATAAATACCTACCTACTCTATTTTAATCAGGCTAAAAGACTTTCTGCTTAAATTATTAATCAGATTATTTTATATTAATTAAGTAGTTTGAAGTAAAACGGTAGTAAATAGTGAAAAAAAAACTATGTTACGACTACCAGTCACGTGGACAAAATAAGCTACTACGATAAATAAAAACTAACCATTGCCTTTATTTAGCCTCTGCCACTGAAGTTCTTTCTGGTAGGACCACGCCTTTAACATCACCGAAGCCGACAGCAGTAGCAGTAGTTCACAAACTATATAGCAGTAGTTGAACAACTTCACAATTTCTAAGTCTCTAAGTGATATTTACTCTGACGATTCTGTTTTTGACAGAGATTACGTCCCTGCACTAAAGTAAAGAAATACATAGAAAGAGTCAATTTAGCTACTCCCTCTACGATTTATCCTCTAATAACATAGGGCTTCGTAATTTTATTGATTTGATGTAAATTAAAATTTTTGGTAAATATCTTCCATAACCAATTACAAATTTGCCTTAGATTGTTTTAATTTGGGTGTGATTGTGGTGGTGTGGGTAGTAACTACCTATTCGAGCTTTGATTTTTTAAAATTTAGCCTTTTTTTATTTTTTAGGGTTTTGCCATCGGTTGCAAAACCTTTAGGGGATCACTTTGGGTCTGTTTTGTGTTTTGAATCCTTAATATCTCAGAAACGACTGCAGCTATTGTCTTGAAATTTGAAATAATAATATATTTTGTGCGCCCGCACATATTTATAGAAAAATAAATGAAAAATCAAAATGAAGATTTTCCATACAAATTTTGAAACCTAAATTTTACAAAGTCGAAAGTGGTATCAAATGAAAGGTACTTGTTTGTAGATTTCAAAATCGTTTTTGAAATTTTGGTAGATTTTATACTTTTTAAAATATTTTGAAAAAGGTCAAAAAATTACCGTTCCCCCCCCCCCCCGCCCTATCTCCGAAGATTGCAGAGCGATCGACGTAATATGTACCAAGTGTTTGTAGATATGGATCTATATTTTACAGGAAAAATATAGAGAAGTCTGTAAAAATAATACTTTTTGAAATATGGTCAAAACGGGAGGGGAGAATTTTCGAAAGGGTGAACCACCCCACCGAGTAAGGGATATCAAATAAAAGGCATGGATTTGTACATCTCAAAACAGTTTTTGAAATTATGATAAATTTTATACTTTTTTAAATATTTAAAAAAAGGTCGAAAAAATTACCATCCCCCCCCCCCCCTATCTCCGAAGATTGCAGAGTGATCGATGTAAAATGTACTAAGCGTTTGTAGATATAGATCTATATTTTACAGGAAAAATATAGAGAAGTCTGTAAATATAATACTTTATGAAATATGGTCAAAAAACTAATTTTCATCTAATGGGGGCTATTTCATTGAGAGTAATATAATATCAAATCAAAGGTATGGATTTCAATTCAAAACAGGTTTTGAAAATCGTCTTAGTTTCATACTTAGTGAAATACGTTGAAAAAAGTCGAAAAAAAATTGTAGGTCCACTTACCTACCCACTAATCTCTATAGTAACTGTAATAGTAGTTTCACACCGCACAAAAACCGTTGTTCTCAAAATTTCAAAGTCCATACTCAATGTATTCCACTACGCTCGAATTTTTAGGTGATAAGATTATTGAATTAAAGAATTTCACCGTGCTCCAAAAAATTTTGAGAAGAGATTATGTATCCTGGATAATCCACACAGTATCATTTACCCACAAGCTAGGCAAAGCTTGTGTTATTGGTATTACTACGATAGCTGTTATACTTAATAAAGTATAAGTATCATAATTAGATGATTTATTTTTGTGTACGTAGAAAAGGACTAGAACACCCGAACAAAAAATCTGCAGATCCTACAAATATTAGTCCCGAGGCGGGAATCAAACCGCAACCTCCTGCGTTGTAAGCACACTGCGCCAAGAGGTCGTCATATACGTACCTACCTAAACGAAAAAAGTTCAAAACCTTCGGCGCGCGAGTTACACTCGCACTTGTCGTACTTGTTTTTATTTATTTGCCCTTTGTTACGGACAAATTAGGCTAAAGCTATCAGGCCATACTGCCTTGTCTTTTGTTGTTGTTTCTAAACTTAATAATTTGTTACATCATTTTATATCACTTTATAAACACAAATGTATTACAGTCATACTGTTTACATATTTACAAATCAAAGAATTAAATTAAATTTCACCAACGGTAGACTTAATAAAATTATACACATGACGATAACTTAAAATATTCTGCAATAATTCTTGGGTAGATTGCGGGACCGAATCAGAACTACCAAAAATTTCAAGAAGTCCATCTATCAACACAAGGCGCTGAATGTTGAACGATGGGCAGTTAAAAAAAGGTGATCTAGAGTTTGATCTTCAGTGTTACAATAGCCACAAGAAGGTGAATTAACAATTTTCAAACGAAACAAATGGAAATTTAGACAACAATGCCAAAACGAAGACGACAAAGTTGTTTAAAATTTTCTATTGACGAAAAGCTTACTTCGGCAGAACCATGGTTGAGAATCAATTTGGGCATTTAAATAAGCATACCAAATGCCCTTGTTCTGAACCTGAGTATAATCATAAGAATGCTTTCCCCAAGATTGATACATTCGTTGTTTTAAAAGACTTATAACGTCTGTGTAAGGTAAATGGATATTTGTATCAGTTGTCTCAGGTTCAGGAATGTAATTAGCCTGTTTAACTATAGTATTTGCTAAATAATCCACTTTTTCGTTGCCAACTACACCTATGTGCGAAGGCACCCATGCAAAATCTACTTTGATATTAGATTCCACTAATTCCACCCATAACTGCTTGATTAAACATATTATATAGTTAGTGTCAGCATTAAGTTTGTGATTTTCCAAATTTTTAAAACACTTATGCTATCACTAATTACAACCCAATCGGTGTGTCCTAGGTTACGACATTGAATATGTTTCAAAGCACTCAAAATAGCAACAGCTTTAGCTGTAAAGACACAGTATATTTATCTATTCTATAACCAACACCAGTATTCAAAGAAGGATCAAATATGGCGAACGACACAGCGTTGTCATTTTTTGATCCATCTGTGTAAATAAATTTGTGACCTCTCCACTCCGACAACATCAAATAAACATTTAGTGGATAAGTAATTTTTAATGACTATGTTAATTCCTGGGAATTTACTTATGAAAGATCCTTCAAAGCAAGGTAAAACAAGATCTGATTGATAAATATTTAAATTTTTGAGAAATTGTAGAAAGTTTGAAAAATTTTGTAAAAAAAAAAAAGGCTTTATTAAAGTACCAACGCTGGACAAATTAACCAAAAGGCTATTTCTAGAAAAGCTAAAAAGAGTCAGGATAAACCTTTCTTTAATAATTCAAAGGAATACTAATTGGAGGAAGTCTGCACTCAATTTGCATAGAATTAATAGGAGTACTTCTAAATGCTCCCGTGATTAAACGTAAACACTTATTTTGAAAAACATTATGACTACTTTCATGTGTATAGCATAACAAAAGAAACCATATTCAATTCAAAATGACTTCGAACAAGTGATTTGTATAAAGTTAATAAAATTTTAGGGTCTGCTCCCCAATTGGAGCCAGACAAAGACTTTAAAATGTTAAACGCTTTTTGAGCTTTGTTGATGATTTGTTTAGAATAGTTATTCCAGGATAAATTGTTGGAGAATAGTACCCCCAAAAATTTAACCTCAGATGACACGGGCAATGGAGTATTGTTGTAATGAATGAGGGGCAAATTAGAGTGTTTTTTGCCAAACACGACAACTTTTGTCTTCAATCAACGGATTGACATTAAGTTATAGGTATGTAAAATATTTGTTAAGCTTTATTAATGCATCATTTACAATTTCAGCTGTTTGAACTAAATTTGCTCCGAATGCATAAACCACTAAATCATCTGCAAATTGTAAATTTTTAACACGTGACCCTAGTATTAAATTTAAACGACGAATAAACAAAATAAAAATTAAAGTAGATTATGATACCACCTTGACATACTCCAACAGAATAATGTCTTGGACCTTAAAGGTGCCTGTTATATAATTTCACGAATACTTCTCTATTCGTTAAAAATGTGGAATCCAAACAATAATTTTACTAGGAATTCCCACAGTGAACAACTCTTTGCAAATAACGTCAACGTTGACACTGTTAAAAGCACCAGTAATATCAAAAAATACAGCTACCAAATTACTATTTACAGATAATGAGTTAAGAATATCAAGTTGTAATTGACAGATACTTTCACGAGCTGAATAATTTCGACGAAAACCAAATTGTTTCGAAGGTAAAATTTTGTTTTGTTCGATATAAAATTCCAAACCAGCATAGGATGTTAAATCAATAGGACGATAAGATTCAGGTAATAATTTTGGTTTAGAAGTTTTCAAAATTGGTACTAAACAATCTTTCTTCCAATCCATAGGTAAATAGATTCCCAAAGTGTATTAAAAACTTTCAGAATTATCTTTATACACTAAGTTTCTTAAATATTATATAAGGTGATTGTAGTTCTTGTAAAGAAAAGGGATATTCATTATTTGAATTTAAAATCGAGTTGCTAGTTAAACTAAGTCTGTTTACCTACAACAAAATCAGGAGTATATTTTGACAAGAAATTTAAAATCCAAGAATCATCCGCATCACCACTGCTATTAAAAGATTTATTGAATTTGCGAACAAACTTCCATATATGAGATATTGGTGTACAATGATTGAAAGTTTCACACATAGAAACCCAGCTCTTTTGTCTTTCTATTTTAATAGTCCGTTTTTTTACAGCTCGCAGCCGCTTAAATTCCAAAAAGGTTTCTTCCGTCGGATTATTTTTAAAATGTAAATAAGCCTCTTTGGAATTCATGACGGCTTCATTATAGCTCTTCCATGGTGGCATTTCTCATTCCACCATGGAAGAGGAAGTCTTGCTGTTGTAATTTTCAGTAGGACGATGAGTCTTATGTTCACTGTCAGATTTATTCGAACGTTTAGAACTGGGCAAAGATTCCTGGATGTAAAATTCTACAAAAGCTATTATGACTCTATAGGTTGACTAGAATTAATTTGAAAATCAACTAAAAAATTATCTACCAACCTGCTAAACACTTTCCAATCTACCAACTTATAATTTGGGTAGATGGGCAAGTGGTTTGCTTTACAAGTTTGGAGGGAATCAGAACTAATATTAATAGTCAAGTAATACATTAATTAAAACAGGAAGATGATAGCTAAAACCCAGGGGACTGTCGTGAACTGACCATTCACAATTCATTGCCAAAGATGGCGAAGCGAAAGACAAATCTAAAGCGTTTGGACGCCAGCTCAACGAACCGATAGTTGTTGAACTGCCTACCAAATTATTGTCGTCAATAACCTCTAACACATCTTTGCCACGAGAAGAGTCGGAGCTACAACCCCAATGGGTATTATGGGCGTTAAAATCACCTGCAAATATAAAAGGGCTTGGAATCGACTTTATCAATGAATCAAATAGGTATACTTTTACTAAAAACTGGACTACTGTAGAAACTAACAATAGAATTTTTTTTATTATTTAAAGTTACGGTGACACATATATTTTGTAGTGAGTTATCGAAGTAGGTATCTATTTTCGTGTATAATAATACTACTATGAATAAGAATTGCGACACCGTTGTGATCGTTGCCGCAATCATTTCGTTCAATGTAAAAATTTTGAACTTTAAACGACTTATGAGATTTTAACCATGTTTCTGATATTATAGCTATATGAATGTTATGTTTATGAAGGAAATACATAAATACATCTTTGTTACTATGTAAACTATGTGTTCCATTGCATAATGTTGATAACAACCATTATGCAGATGGAGGCAACTTATTTCTAAGGGTTTTTTGTAGAGTATCTTTTATTGACGCAGAGTTAATAGGAACATTTTTGTTATAATATAAACATTTGGTGATTGTTTCGACGATGAGGGTTATAAAAAAATCGGATTTCATTAGGTTTTGTACTTGGGTGTCCAGAGATCTTGCTGTAAGCGAGGGAAAAGCTTTATCGTTGAATAATTCAGCGTAAGAAGCTGAAAGCGACTTGACCTTATTTTCTTCAATTTTTTGTTTTTTTAATTGGGCAAGCGGAAGAAATGGAAATATGATTGCCACCACAGTTCCTGCACTTAGCATCTTTAGGGTCCACCTGACACTGCCGGAAACTATGTCCCTCAGATGGAGCACACCTCTGCATTTTTACAGAATTTGGCAATGTGTCCATACCTCAAGCATTTGAGACATTGCTTTACGGGAGGTACCTACGTACACCTTTATCTCGTGTCTCCATGAGTCTAAGAAGACATGTTCCGGCAATGTGGTGGACGCGAACGTCACCGCGACTGATTGAGTCGGTAGAAACTGCGGTGGGCTTGTAGGACCAGTACGAAGCGCCTGACCTGAATGACTTTGCACGAGCTACCAGTCAGTGAAAAAATTTCTTTATTCGATAGCTCAGCAGGGACGGAAGAGAGAACACCAGTTATTTCAGCCTCTTTAGCGGGAATGCTGGCGCGTAGACACAGCTGGTCTAATAATTTTTGGCTTTGTAGGAATTTGTTGGCAGTATTAGCTATGTCAAAAGTGATGCCTACCTTATATTTGTTGAATGTTTTGAGGTGTGTGTAGAACACCAGACACACCATGCTCTCTCAGAGCCTTTGAGAGAGACATACGATCTCGGTCATTGAAAGGGCGGTCTTCGTTGTTTGAAAGAAAATCAACGTACCTACTCACCCTTTTTTGAGTCCTCGGGGTATCGACGCAAATACCCTGGTAACCTAAAAACATTGTAGGTACCTCTCAGATCCCTTGGGCGAGCTTTTGCTCAAGCCCTTGGGCAGCACCTCAGTGACGGTCGAAGTGGACGCCTCTGAATCGGAGTCCGACGACAACGGCCGCTTCTTCTCGTCCGGTGGAGGAGGCTCCCCGCGCAACCTTTTTTTCTTCATTTTGGCTTATAAAAAGCCAAACACAAACAGGTTTTTTAATAAAAATGAAAAAAAATCAGTTCGCAGGTTCCCGCTGAAAAAAAAACTTAAAATTTACCGCCAAGGAACTTATACCATAGAGGTTCCTTGTTTACCGCTCTTCTTCTTCTTATTTCATGGCTCGCTGTGTCTATGTTTACCGCTCTTACATTGATGACTTGACTCGACTTCTTCGATATGGCATGATCTCAGACTAGGGATACGTAAGAGCGGATACATTAGAGCGGTAATTTTTGAAAAAAAACCAATCAGATTTATACCACACAAACAATATATAAATTTAATTTAATAATTATTATTATTTTCTTCATTTTAACATAATATTGATATTTATTCAAATAAAGACGCAGTTGGTGTTATGGGTCGCCCAAGGTTCGCCTGGTGAAGCTTTAGTCGTTGGCAAGGGTCCTATTACCATAGAGATATAGACCCTTTCTGACTTGACTTCTTTGATATGGCAATATGTGTCTGGTTTGCCCTCAGAAAAACGATTGTCTATGGAAGTGCCCTAAGCATGTACTTTCCTTTTGTTGTTTGCCCGTTTTGCCCGTGTTTTCGACTTATTTATTGATCAAAATTGTAATATAAATTGAAAATCATATAGAAGAGGTACCATGAAGTGTTCTGTAGCAGGCTAAGGCCTATGCCAAAGCAAAAACAGGCCGAATCTAACCTTATGTACACCGGTAAGTGGCTTACATTTCGTTAAATTGGTGTCTATTGTACATTGTGTTTTGATATAAAGTGTGTAAAAACCTATTATTTTGAATCATCTTTATTGTGAGCTGTAGAAACCCGCAATATTCTCAATATTTCATTCACATCGCAGACATAAAAACCGGTGCTAGTGTTGAACATCATCGAACATCGAACGTTATCGATAAATTAGGTAAGGTCAGTATGGGTACCTAAGTGTAACTATTGGGCAAGTGTAGAGGACTTTTTTTATTACGAAAACCATTTGAAAACCATTTTTGGATTCAAAATAAACTTTGACAAAAATATGATACACTGCCCCGTGTTGACCTTAGAGGTGCAAGTCCATCTTAACGGACTTGAACCTCTCCACACAAGACTACCGGACACAAAACCACTGATGATGTGTTGACCTTTATAAGTTACGTATTTTTTCTTGTTTTAGTTTACCAAGAAACGAAAGCCGGCGGAGGGAATCGTAAGAAAATATTGGCTTAGAAAATATCCGGCCAGGAACTCAAGACATTCATGTGTGCACATTGCACTTTGAAGAGAGTGCATTCAAATCAGAAAAGCCTCCAAAACGTCAGGCTATAACAAAATACAAAATATACGCGATCAATTCAGTTAAAACAGTGTTTTATTACATATCCTGCTCCTGCTTCACCTCCAGTAAACTCTCGGATCCAGCTCCAATTCCGAAAATGAGGGTTTCCTTCGATTTCTCCGGGATCCCACCATCTGATCCTGACTTTCTTCCAATGGGACCACTTCAGAAATGCGCTCTTCATAACATAGGTAGTATAAAACAAAGTCGCATCCCGCTGTCTGTCTGTCCTTCCCTATGTATGCTTAAATCATTAAAACTACGCAACGGATTTGGATGCGGTTGTTTTAAATAGATAGAGTGATTCAAGAGGTAGGTTTACATGTACCTATAATACATGCATAATATAGTAGATGAACACTGACAATTTAAGAGGTTTCCGTGCAAAGCCGGGGCGGGTCGCTGAATCGCTTAAAAATGTAAATATATTTTCCCGTCGCCTTTAAGTAAGTTCGTTCTGACCTTACTTTACAGTGGCGCCAACTGGTGAGTACAAAAACGGTAGCCCTCATTGATACAAAAAATATTATACAGTTGAACATAGAACCTTTCCTTTTTTGATGTCGATTAAAAAGACAAGCTCATCCATCGATATAATGTTATCGACTAGACGAACAAGTGAACATCCCTAATCCGCCATGTTGCTTTACCGATTTGTTTACTTATATGTATCCAAGGAAAGTACATGCTTAGGGCACTTCCATAGACAATCGTTTTTCTGAGGTCAAGTCAAAGGGGTATAAGTTCCTTGAGTCAAAGAAATAGCCAACCAGAGAGAATTACCACTTGCTTGGCTTGGCTATAAAGCTTTACAGCTCTAGATTATGAGTGAGATGAGATAACCTGAAAATCCCAAAATTATTTTATTTACGAAACGATAGTATAATTTTTGTTTAGTCCCGGGAACCAACTCAATATAGATGGGTATAATTCCTACATAAAATGTTGTCCATCAAAAAGTTGTCGACACTTTCGGCTCCCAAAATTCAGTATAAGCTGTCTTCTGCTGTAATAAACCCATCTATTGGGCAATATGTAAACAAACACTGTCATAAAAGTCTGGTAAAATTATGCAGATCATTCTCTGTTTTACATCATTTGACGAACAAATCCAATAATCCGGTAAGTTTTTGGTAGGTACCTACTTAATCTATTATGTACGTTTATTATATTTGTACCTACCGAAGTTTATGGACTAATTATTTTATCAAAAAACTGTTTATCAAAAATTCTCTTCTATACCTGCATAAACTTTAATTAGGTAGGTTCATACAAAGAGTTCTTACCTTGGGGCTAGATGATTATGTGTAGATTGTCCAGCATTATTCATTTATTTAGCTAAAAAATTTATTTAAGAATAAGAATAAGAATAAGAATATTTATTTCAAACATTTTACAATATAGCCTTAGGTCTACAGTTAATAATAGTTATAAGTACCACCTTATAAGTTATTTAATATTATCCTAGTACTGAAAATTAAGTAAACATAGGTACTGATTTTTAAACATATTAAATTAAGGCTTCCATTTGTTGTATGAATCATACCTTCCGTGTTAGTAAAAAATACTGTGTTACGGCAAGGTAGAGCTCAATACCTCGCATGGCGCTTAGATATTTATTATTTATTTGGATCCTTAAACGTGTTATAAGTTTTACAATGTATGGACAATTGATAAATTCATGTAAGTTAATGTGAGAAAGAAATATAGGTAGAAAAAAAGACAGGATTATATAAAACAACAGTGTAAAATTATGGCTATCAATTACTAAAACTAATACTTAATCCTAGGTTTATTTTTGTACGTAGGTATGGGTAGCAAAAACGTTACCTTAAAAAAAAAAATGTTTGAGTATTTAGTTAACTAAAACATACATTATCATATCACATAGTTAAAATCTAACATTAAACGTAGAGTTTGGTAATTGTTCAACATTTAACATCCCTGGTACAAGAGGGTCTTAGAGATGCGACATTTGTAACAGTTTTAAGGGAAGTATGAAAAGTGGTACAATATATGAATTATAGCTTATTAACGAGTAACAGCAAGAAGTTGTTCAGTGTCTTCATAGTTTAGTGGTTGAAGAAATGCATGCAGAATCTTGCTACATATAAATCTGGTCTTTCCGATTAAATTTTCTTTAGTAACCTTGGATACGCGATTATAAAGAAAAGGTCCTAGAATATGAGTACTTCGACGGGCAAACCGGGTTTTACACGTAGGTACTCTGAATACCTCGTGAGACCTTCGGGTACAACGATTGTCCATACGATAAGGTAAGGAGTGTTGTCTTAATATAGTGGCTTTAATATATAGTTGCCTCACAGTTAACACCCCAGTATCTATGTAGAGCTCTACTGTAGGGTATCTGAAACCCTTAAAATTTAGAACTTTTAGAATAGAGCGTTGAGCTCTTTCTATTTTAATAAGGTTAGTTTTACCTGCGGAGCCCCAAGCGGTAATACCGTAGCTAATGACGGATTGACATAAGGTTTGATAGACAGTTTTGTTAGTGTAATCGTCTCGCAAATTCCTAATTTTCTTAAATACGTGTATTAGCTTACGAACTTTCGCTTTTAGGTGATCAATATGAGATGTCCAGTTTAAATTTTGGTCTATTACTATCCCTAGATATTTTATACATTTAACAGCACTTATATTAGTACAGTCGCAAAAAGCACTGTTCAAGGGGCATGTATGTACTTTTAGGGTAAAATCATTTTTTGGTTGTTTATTTTTATATATAGAAAATGTTATATACTTGGTTTTTGATAAATTTAGTGTAAGAAGGTTGTTATTTAGCCAGGAATTTACTGTGCGCAAACCAGTTTCGGCAGAGAGCTTTGTTTCTTCCCACGTTTTGCCTACAAAAGTCAAAACTGTATCATCAGCGAAGGTTATAATAGATGTATTGTCTAGCTGAGTTAAACAGAGAGAGTTTATATATATTAAGAAGAGCGTTGGTCCCAGCACTGATCCCTGCGGGACACCGTAGTGAATCGTGGACTTATTACTATAGGTCTCTCCAATTTTAACAGTCTGGGTGCGTCCGTTCAAATAGTCTGTCATCAATTTCAGTGGGATTCCCCTTATGCCAATGGACTCTAGCTTGCACAAGAGCAAAGGTACCGACACGGTGTCAAAATTGTCTATGAACATCTTACATAATTATTTAAATTGTTCTAATTATGTTTTTTCTCTGTTTTGATTCAATTAAATAAATAATGGTAGACCAACAGCACAACATCATCTAACACCAAGCTACGCAGAGCTTGAGTTATAGTGGTAACACACTGTTAACAAATAATATTTATAATGCTAAAAGATAAGTTGTTTGTGGCTGATGTGTAATAATATCACACAGTGTTAAGTCTAGTCATTACTTATGTAATTTCTTTTTGTTTGATACATACTTAATGTATTTTATGTAAATAGTTTTTTCATGATGGCATTTTACTGCGGCTGATATAATGTCTCCTGCCTATAGGTGCATTATGATTATAGCTCTATTTATATAAAAAATCTGTAAATCTTGTATTCAGAACAATTCGGGGTTAACCAATCTTAGAAATATCTGCAAGTTTTTGATTGTTGTGCAAAGTACTCATAAACATGCAATAAGTGAACAACTTCAGGTGTATTGTTAACTGAGTTTAATCAAAATGACCTCTAAAAAATAATGCTAACCTTCCCAAGCACTTACTGTCTATTAATCTGTACTTTTTAATTCTATGAACAGCAACTGCGACAGTTCAATGTGGAATACAAAGCAGCATGTACCCTGTTGGCTCGCTCTAACTTGCCGAGCTTTAGCAGTGTCTACAGTCAATGTATAAGAAGTTTGCACACCACACCTGGGCGATTCACGAAGAATGATGATAAGAAACTTAATGATAATGATAAGGTTATTATTAAATTGTTATAATTTGATATAATAAAATAAAACAAAGTACCTAAATAATTAAATTCTCAAATAAAAATAATTATGATTGATTAAACCCACGTGCAAGGGCTAATGATAACAAAAATTTTCAATAAGTAAAACATGGTTTCAGGATAAAAAGGACAAGAATAAAAATGAGGAGCTTTCATCTCTTCTCATGAAAGCGGTCTTCTGGATGATGACTACGATATTACTGTTGATTGCAAGCTCAATGCTTATGCCTAACAACAACTCACACAATGAGGTATAAAAATATTGTTTTTATATTTATCCTTTAGAAGATAGAATATTATTAAGCTCTGCAATCATCAATCCATTAGCCAAATGCTATGATATGGCAAAACACTTTTCATTGGGTGACCATCCTTCATTACACTTAGACTCATATTCTTATGGAATGCTCCATAAGCGAAGATGAAAACCAGGAACTTAGGGAGCACTCAATCCCCAACCTGTGGTTTTGCTATTCACCCACAGCTCGTAACAAGCTGCCCAGCTTATTATTATTTTAATGATTGTTTCATAATATTAGGTTCATCACCTTAAAAATAACAAATTGAGTCATTCTGACTGAAAAAAAAATATGCCAAAATGGTTCAAGCCATGAAAGATCTGATGCTTCAAAATAAACTATGTGTGCAAAGAAGGCAAATCAGGTGCCCCCATACTGAATCAGATAAAAAAAATATAAGGCTGAGCACAGTTTGCTCTCCACCATCTATCTCAAAAACAATTGATTTGATGATCGGATGATCGGAAATACAATGTAAAGCAAATTGATGCTCAACAAATTTTTAATAGATGTCAATCATTTGAGCTACAGTATCCTAGTTATTGCCAAAAATTTGTGACACCACGAAGAGAACACAATACTTTATTTGTCTTTTGAGACAGTGTGTATAGGTATAAATATATAAATAGTATTTAGTATAAATAAGCTCAATTTGTTTTTCAGTTAATACGGTATGTTTCCTGGAACGAGTTTGTGTACTCGATGCTGTCCAAGGGTGAAGTGGAGGAGCTGATTGTGCGGCCGGATATGGAGGTGGTCACCATTATTCTGCATGAAGGAGCCGTGCTCAAAGGCAAACGGGTAACATTTTTTTTTTTACATTTTAAAACTATATTCATGGCATTCTGGTTAATAACTGTATACCTATACTAGAATCATCCTCCTTGTAGAATGTTAGTAAACAAAGCCACTGACATTTCAATGCTGATAAAGGATGAAACACATTTTAAATATTTGTGTTAGCTCTTGCCTGCGGCATTTTTTGCTTATTTACAGGTCGTTTTATATATGAAATTAAAAATATCTATCTATGTAATATATTGTATTATGTATATCAGTCATTTATTACCCACTAGCGGCCCGCCCCGGCTTCGCACGGGTATTAAACAAAAATTTCAGAAATTATACACACTAAAACGATGGGTTTCACAGTTTTCATACGGATCTTTACTTTTATTAACAGCATTGGGGTTTTTGACATTGACTCGACATTCCAAAACTGACACTGGCCGTAGAGAAAAAGCAAGCACCGTGCGCTATACAACCTCTTTTTCTATTCTGACGCGCCATAATAGAAAAAGAGGTTGAATATACAGCCCACGGTTCAATTATTGAATTTTTCATGCGGATCCCTAACTTTTTTGAAAATATTATATTATAGCCTATGTTCATCACGGAAAATTAAGGATTCTAATGGTGAAAGAATTTTTTAACTCGGTCCAGTAGTTTCGGAGCCTATTCAATTCAAACAAACAAACAAACAAACATACAAACAAACAAACAATCAAATCTTTCCTCTTTATAATATTAGTATAGATAACACAAGCTGTGCTTAGCTTGGGGCTAGGTGATGGAGTGTGGATTGTCCAACATGATTAATTTATTTATTCTAGCAACAAATTAGTAATAAATAACCTACCAAGCGATGCTCATAAAGCGGCTGCCAAGTGATATTTGAAGTAAATACTAAATGTGGCATAAGTAAACAAACCAGCCTTGTTAAATCAGCTTATGTAATTTTTTTTTATCTTAGGCTTTCCTTGCAGAATGGTATACAAGCTAAAGGAAGATGAAAAAAGACTAAATTAAAATTATGCTCTTTGCTATGACATGTCTATGGATGTAGAGCTCTTCTAAATTCGGACTCCTATTTCAACGTAACCAATTGCTTGCAACATGGGACGTCAAAACTGAGATTCGTTAGGGTGATTATAATCTTCTGTTTTTGACCACATAATGACGATTTGTACATTGAAATAATTAGACTTTGCCTAGAATTCACATAATCAAAATCATAAAATACCAAATCTAATAGAATTTCTATGTGTAATCACATGAATTCTGTGGGGCCTGCATTAAAAAACAGGTGATTTCTTTTGTTTACTCACATTTTACAAGCAGGATGGCTCTAGTTAGTGGTACAGTCATGGTGTCAGTTGTTGGTGTTTTAATATTTTGTGTGTTTACTTGGTTTAGGAGTCTATCAGTTCAAATCTATTAAGCGGCGACTGTACTTATCTATACACCCACTGGTAACATGTGTTATTGCTGTTATTGCAGGTTGCCCACCGCGTGTACCATATGAACGTTGGGGATATTCACCGGTTCGAGGAGAAACTAAGGAAGGTTGAGCAAGACCTCGGCGTTAAAGAAGGTACCCTAGACCTTAATGCCTATTGGCTGTACCCATATTCAATTTATATAAATCGCTGCGATAAAATTTAAGCCAGGCTTGTACTTGAAATAATTTTTATTTTTTCTGAGGATATTATACTCAATTTACAGTAAAATGTACAGGGTTTTGAGGTCCTTTGTTAAAGAATCTTCATTTGTCCTTTGTTAAAGAAAGAATATCAGGACTCCAAGCCATGTAAATTAAACTTTTCTGTACGGATTTGTTGACATGGTTTGCAGCGATTTTATAACTTGAGTGTGGTAGGTAGCTTGTAACTCTTTTTATTTATATCTCCAATAGCTTGCAATAGTCCATATAAAGTTTAATATTTATCCTTCTGGGGCAATCTTTTGCTCAATTTAATTGGCTATTGACCTGAAGTAAACCGTCATTAGCATCTGCCTATATTAGCCCACTCACTGGACATAAGCCCTTCATAGTGAGCGCCATAGCGCCCTGTCTAACAGCTTCTCGCTTCCAGCATCTGCCAGCAGTCTTTCACCGATCGTCATCCCACCTGGCAGGAGGGCGACCTACACCACGTTTACCGAGTCGCGGTCTCCACTCAAGAGCTCGTTTACCCCAGCGGGGATATGACCGCACTAAATAAATCATGCAGAAACAAATATTTGAATAATCGTCATCGTCAGCCTATAGGTATAATCAGTCCCCTGCTGGACATAGGCCTCCCCTAAAGAGCGCCATAGATGGCTTTATTTATCATTTGGGGGTAATTGCTCATAATCCCCACGCGTGCATGCGAGTTGGGGATCGTAGTTCGGTATAGTTGTTCTGCAGATGGCGCTGCTGACGCCCTCCGGTGTGTTTCCCTTATTCGCCCCTTACGACACTCACGGGAAGAGTTGGGGTGGTGAAATTCTATGCCACCACACGGCTAAATATTTGAATAGAGTGTAATAATAGAAACCGTTTTCAGGTGTGCGCGTGAAATACGATCGCAACGGCAGCGTCGCCGGCAAGATCATCACGTCGCTGTTGATTGGCGCCATCGTGATTTCGCTGCTTTACTCCACCAGGAATATGCGGAAGAACATCAATCTCGGGGGCTTTGTAAGTCGACTATCTATTCTTCCTTACTTACTCATCAAATATCCACAGCTGAACGTGCATCCTTTAAACAATTTTATTTTTGTTAGCCATCATCATCATTCTCGGTAGCAATATTGGTGATCGCAGTTCAGGTGTTAAAATAGAAGCAGCTGTACTTCCCTGGTAGATTGTCTAAGTCAGGTCTTATTGTAGGATATACATGGCCTGAATGGGGGAGGTCATACCTTGCAAGCAAAAAGTGTTATTCTCATAATATGGCAACTTCACAAGCGTTTCGCTTATTCGCCTTAGCGAACAAACCCTTGGTGTAAATAAATGATAAAAAAACAGCTTTCATTATATCCAGTTGCTAAGTTTTTGCAAGGTCGTTTAGGCGTGAAAAGCAAAACCTCGCAAAAGTATTGTCATGATATAGCAAGGCACCTTCACAGGCGTTTCTTCAGGTTTCAATCTATCCAGTTGCTAAGGTTTTGCAAGGTCTTTTAGCCGTGAAAAGCTAACAGCAAGATGGAGTTACATACATATTCTAATATTATTATCCTAGATTCTTACTTTCTGCCCTATTGACTGACTATGCAGTTCTCTGCCAGATCTCTCTTCTACGTCATACGTACACCCAGGTCCACTTCCACAGCTTTCTCTCATAGGTCTCATATACAGGGCTATAGGCGACCTTTAGGAGGTTTCATTGATAATATACCGATAATCCTGTATGCTTAAAAAACTGTGTTTGGAACGATTTTTAATCAATAACCATGAATATTGTTGATTATAGTAATATTTTTAAACGTAAGCAAATGTGATAATAAAAAATTAAAAAAATATTTTCATGCTTCCCGAAGACCGACAGTATAAAGGTAAAAATGCGTTACTTATTCAATTTTTATGTATGCTCTAACAAAATTCTAGGTGAAATTTTGGCAAGCAGAACTTGTGTCATGGTGACTGCTATATCTAATACATACTTAGATGTATTTTTATTATACATCGAAAACGACCAGAACACCCGGCACAAATATCCGCAGCTTTACCTGCGGATATTTGTGCCGGGTGTTCTGGTTCCTAAAGATTTTCGACTAGACGGGTACTCGCTTTCGTGTGGTAGTGGGAGGGCCGCGGGTTCAACTCGCGGCGTAATTTAAAATTTTTGGGAGAAATATTAAATTTCCTAAAAGTTTACGTTAACCATTTCAGAGTCAACTCGGTCGTGCGAAATTCACTCTGGTGGATTCTATGAGCGGCAAAGGCAAGGGCGTGAAGTTTGAGGACGTGGCTGGTCTGAAGGAAGCCAAGGTCGAGGTCATGGAGTTTGTGGACTACCTCAAACGGCCTGAGCATTACAAGAGCCTCGGGGCCAAGGTATGGAATAGTTAAGAGATAAAGGTCAATTTTGAAGCTGGAACGATTTCCTTTTGTTTTTCTTATACTGGAAGCGGGGATTGTATAAAAAACAAAAGACAATCAAGCCGGATTTCAAAAATATCGGTATCAAACGGGGTCGGGGTCAAATAAAAATATCAATTTAGTAATTATAACTAAATTTTTAACGATAAAAACCCGTATCTTGATAACGGAGAATAAATTGTCATTGATTTTCATGTATAGGGATTTTCAACACAAACTTTTTTTTTTTTAATTTTTTAAAATTTTTATTTTATTACGAAGAGTAAAGTTTGGCAGTTATTAATGAAAAATTATATCTGGCAAATGTCCACCACGAACACGTCACTTTCATCAAAGATTTTATTACTTTTTTGGCAAACTGGCGGGTCTTTTCAGTTAATCACATCACGCGGTTAAGGTAACCTTAGTACTTTGGCGCTGCGGTGACGGCATATTGCCACACTTTTGGCAAAAAGTTATATAAACATTATCATTTATGATAATACAGTTGACAGATTTAATGTTTATATAGGTAAACATTTAATGTTACCTATCGTTATGATTGTCCAGGTACCGAAGGGCGCGCTGCTGCTAGGCCCGCCCGGGTGCGGCAAGACACTGCTGGCGAAAGCCGTGGCCTCCGAGGCCAACGTACCCTTCCTGTCAATGAACGGCTCGGAGTTCATAGAGATGATCGGAGGCCTCGGCGCCGCGCGCGTCAGGTGAGACTTTTGGCCTTTACATAATAATCACGCCGTGTTGTGCTTATAATAAAATAATAATAATAAATAAATAGTGCCGGACAATCCACACAGCATCATCTAGCCCCAAGCTAAGCAGAGAGCTTGTGTTATGGGTACTAGATGACTGATATACATAATGTGATATTATTACATGGATAGATATTTTTATTATAAATAGAAAACGACCAGAACGCCCTGAACAAATATCTGCAGGTCGTACAAATATTTCTCCCTGCGTCGCAGGCGGACCTTCGCCCACCGCGCCACAGAGGTCGTCAATATATTAGAATATTTTCTAAACCTGAAGTCCCCTTAGATATAAGTATTTTTTCAAAAACTGGCCTTCCCAGACGGGGGACTTATATCTACGTACTTCTTTATCCGTGAAAACAGTTCGCATAGAACTGAATCATATAACCCAAAAGACTAAAAGTAACATGCAAAGAGTCTCCAGAAATAACCGTTAACATAGCGTTAACACACAAATAGCGTGGTCACAAAAACACGATCGAAACAAAGAAGCAAGGACTGGGTCAGATTATTTTTCAGTGATTTGTTGTGTGTGACAGACAACTAGCGTGGTCACAACCACACGATAGAATGTCGACGACTGCATAACAAACAGCAACAACCCGGTCAGATTATTATTCAGTTTTTTGTTGTGTAACAGTTTTAGTGATTTGTTGCAGGGATTTGTTCAAGGAAGCCGCATCACGGTCGCCCTGTATTATATACATCGACGAGCTGGATGCAGTGGGTCGTGCGCGCTCGGCCGGGCCCGGGGCGCTGGGGCCGGGCGGCGGGGAGGGGGAGCAGACGTTGAACCAACTGCTGGTTGAGATGGACGGGATGCGAACTCACGACGGAGTCGTCGTACTGGCCAGTACCAATCGCGCGGATGTACTGGACAAGGTACTATACAAATGTAAATAAATAAATAATACTGGACAATCCACACAGCATCACCTAGCCCCAAGCTAAGCAGAGCTTGTGTACTAGATGACTGATATACATAATACAATAAATTAAATAGAATAGTATAGCAATGTCATGTGTTGTATTAGAATAATATATTAATGTTTTTCATTACTTTTGCAAAATTCTACTTAACACCCACAATCAATGTTTATCAACAAACCAAACTTATGAACATAAAACAACTCTACACCTTTAGTATTTGCACACTCATTAGAAAAATATTAAATAAATCAATACATACCTACTAACATAACGTTTATAAAAGTCCATCAGACACATACAATAAATAAAATACTCACAAAAAAGACCACCTACTTCTCCCAAGGATGCGTACTGAATTCGGTAAACGAGCGCTAAATTTCAAGGGAGTCAAAATTTATAATAGTCTTCCCAAATAAATAAAGAATGCGGAATCGTACAAAACCTTCAAACTAAAATTAAAAAAACACATAATTAATTATATATCTTTACTTAAATAACAAATTCACTGACTGTTTTTGTTTTCACTGTGACACGATACCACCAGGTCTTTGTACTGATTACTCATTTCAATATAGGTTAAAATAAATTTGTTGGATTTTGCGGGTAGTTTTAAAATGTTTACTTGAATCTTGTAATGCTTTCTTATTATTAAGTAATTGATAATAGAACTTACAAAACTTACATTACAACATTAACTAACTGTGTGCTTAAGTAGGTTGTTTACTATTAATTGTTTGGCTAGACGAAGTTTTAATTATGTACTTAATTTAAGATGTTTTCTCGAATAAGTGAAATGTAATTTCTTTTGAGAAATAAATATTCTTTAAACCTAAAATTCAAGAGTAACAGATGATATTTGGAAGCCTCATAAGTATAGAATACTTGTTGAACACAACGCCATCTGTGTCTCAGCTGCGGCACTACATACCATATCTACCTAAAGTTAAAGTAACGAAGAGGAGTCCGTCGTGACAGACCTTGTCGAATGCTCGACTGATAAATAAAAATCATATATTTCAGACAATTTTGTGATAGGTACATGATAGAAATGTTTATTTTGTAACAAATTTTAAAAAGAGAACATTATTAGTCTTAGTGAGACTGTTATACCATAAATATCTATACTAATATTATAAAGAGGAAAGATTTGATTGTTTGTTTGTTTGTTTGTATGTTTGTTTGTTTGAATTGAATAGGCTCCGAAACTACTGGACCGAGTTAAAAAATTCTTTCACCATTAGAATCATTAATTTTCCGTGATGAACATAGGCTATATAATATTTTCAAAAAAGTTAGGGATCCGCATGAAAAATTCAATAATTGAACCGTGGGCTGTATATTCAACCTCTTTTTCTATTATGGCGCGTCAGAATAAAAAAAGAGGTTGTATAGCGCACGGTTCTTGCTTTTTCTCTACGGCCAGTGTCAGTTGGTACGGTCAATGTCGAGTCAATGTCAAAAACCCCAATGCTGTTAAAAAAAGTAAAGATCCGTATGAAAACCGTGTGAAACCCATCGTTTTAGTGTGTATAATTTCTGAAATTTTTGTTTAATACCCGTGCGAAGCCGGGGCGGGCCGCATGTAGTTGAATAAAGATACTCGGACAATATTAACTATATCAACAAATATGGTCTCAACAGAACCTACAAATTTGCTCCCCTTGTAGTCGAGGCCCTAGGTCCGTGAAGTACCGGCTCTCCGCGACTCTCAAAAAGATATGGACGCCTCTGTAGGTATGTACAGTCCGCGTCACATATAAATACCCCCCTATCTCAATATATGTGGGACAAGTTACAAGGGAATTAGGTAGTTGAAAATATTATGTAGACAATACTTAATTTTGACGCGCACTGTACAAAAACTGGTGATTTGGACCACCTATGTGGCGCGGTGGGCGAAGGTCCGCCAGCGCCGCAGGAGGTTGCGGGTTCGATTCCCGCCCGGGACAAATATGTGTACGATCTGCAGATATTTGTATAGTGCGTTCTGGTCGTTTTCTATGTATAATAAATAATATCTATATGTAATATCGTATTATGTATATCAGTCATCTAGTGCCCATAACACAAGCTCTGCTTAGCTTGGGGCTAGATGATGCTGTGTGGATTGTCCAACATTATTTATGTCCAGGCGTTGCTGCGCGCAGGGCGCTTCGATCGACACATCCTCATCGACCTGCCTACGCTGATGGAGCGGCAGGAGATCTTTGATCGACATCTCAAGAGCATCGTGCTGGAGGAACTACCCGACTTCTATGTCAAACGGTTTGTAGATGAACATACAGATTGAAGCGGGTTCTAGGAATGTTAAACCACAGAATAATTATATATTACTAACGTACATAAGGTGCACTCCGTTGGATCCTTCAATTAAAAAGCTACTCTGCCCCCTTATAATACAATGCAGTTCAGCTTGGTTCAACATAAAACGAACAAAAGTTCGAAAGTTCTCAAAAAAAAGTTCGGAATTATCCGCTTGCATCCATAATGGGTTTCAGGATGAATGTTTTATTGTTTTCTACAAGTTTACCTTGACATTCATATAGTACAGAAAAGGTACGCGTTTGGGCGATAGAACTCACACACTTAAGAAATAGCAAGCCGTTGAAATTAATAATTCATAGTCAAACAATAAAGCACAACGCCTCAACTATGAGTTAGTTTGATATTAACTAGTTTTTTTACGCAAATTATAAAAACCACTTTTTACAATACATCTTATTCCTATACAGGACGGCTATGACACATGGAGAGAAAGTACCTTATATATTGTAGATGGAATAATGAAGCACAATAAAATCGTCAAACTGCGAATTTTTTTAAGAGTAAAAAGTATTCGGATTTCTTTCTACCCCAGGCTGGCGTACCTAACTCCGGGTTTTAGCGGCGCTGACATCGCCAATGTGTGCAACGAAGCGGCCTTGCACGCCGCGAGACACAAGCAGAGCATCGTCACGGCGGCAAACCTCGAGTACGCCGTCGAAAGGGTCGTCGGTTAGTATATTCCAGAGGAATCGCCTCTCCATCTGCTAGGAGAGTGTGGAGCATTGATGCATAAACATAGCACGAATCTGGGCAAGCACCTGCTCAACCCAGATGAACTACGTAACATCACCCCGAAGAAAATCCTACAGTTTTTAGCAACTACAAGGGTAAGTGACGAACTATAACGCCGCATCTTCGGCGGTGAACCTACGAAGTGGCGATCACAATACGCCTATCAATGGCCGCAGCGATACTAAAGCCACCAAAAATAATAAAAAATAAAAATAAGTATATTCCAATACCCACGGCATCGCAAGCGTTGTTTTGGAAACGTTAAAAGGTTATATCTGTCCCATCAGGATTCCTTGCCCAAACCGTGTGACGTCACAACGCATCCTAAATATGGTTTTGTTCGATTCCACGCCGCTGTCATGTCGTATCTGTGTAACGTGTGTGGAATGACAATAGTGAATGAAGGCCCAGAACTTATTTTACTGTTTTATCCGATGAACATGCATTGCTATGATGTCACGTTTTAATATTACCAAAAGCATGCCGCGAGACACAAACAGAGCATCGTCACGGGGCGGCAAACCTTGAGTACGCCTCGGCATAGCACGCATTGTGTTGAAAATGTTAAAAGGTTATTAGCGATAAAATTTAAATTTACGCATACATTAATATAGAAAATTAATTAGGAGCTAACTATATATAATATGTAGGTACGTATACCAGATTAGCTACGGCCCCACACTAGGCTCTATACCCGAGAGAGTAAGAGTGAGAGTAAGAGTTCTGTAAAGTACAAAGGAAATAAAACACTTTGATTTCGTGTGTTTTCTATACTAATTCTATACTTTGATTATTTGTTTGTTTGAATTGAATAATCTCGAAACTACTTCATTCACCATTAGAAGCCTAAATTGTCCCTGATGAACATAGGCCATAAAATATTTTCAAAAAAGTTTAGCTCCTCATAAAAATGCAATTTTTGTTATACACCCGTGCGTTGCGGACCGTTAGTTGATGAATATTTTTTTATTTATCTAGGTGGTACCGAGAAACGCAGCCACGCGATGTCTCCGGTCGAGAAGAAGATAGTGGCGTACCACGAGTCGGGCCACGCTCTCGTGGGCTGGATGCTGGAGCACACAGACGCTCTTCTGAAGGTCACAATCGTGCCTCGCACCAACATGGCGCTCGGGTTCGCGCAGTACACCACCTCAGACCAGAAACTCTACTCGAAGGAAGAGGTTGGTTGCTCTTATTTATTTATTTGAAGGAAAACCAGAAGCTTATAATTAAAGAGTTAATAGTAATTTATATAACAGGAAATTTTAATTAATTAATTTTAGTTTATCTATGTTTCTTCGCCGTGTGGTGGTGGCATAGAATTTCACCGCACCCTCTCTTGCCGTGGTTTTAGGCGACTAAAGACAGTAGCGCCCTCTGCAGAACAACTCCGCCAAACTGCGATCTTCAACCTGCATGTCCAAAGTGGGGATTATTTGTGTTATAATATTGCCATCTATGGCGCTCATTAGCGGAGGCCTACAGGTCCAGTTGTGGACTATTATAGGTTGATGATGATCTATGTTTATTTATTACCGTAGCGGTCCGCGGTATTTAACAAAAAAATCAATAATTCAAGTTTTTTAACATTAGAAATTCTGTTTAATACCCGTGCGAAGAAGAGCGATTTGCTAATCTTCTTACAAAGTATTTTTTTTTTCATTAATTATTGAAGTTCCGTCTTTATTAAAAGAAAAATCTCTGTATTGTAAGGTGGCAGAGTCGCTTTCTAAATGGACTCCGCGAAGTGTGCCTTCTGTATGTTAGTACTGTACAGTAAAATGTTCTACCTACAATATTTAAGGTACTTTCCCTCCATGTGGCATACCTGTGGGACGCCCTGTATAGTTATTCTGTGGTACCAACGTGACGGTGCGTTATGTTGCAGTTGTTCGACCGGATGTGTATGGCGCTAGGCGGGCGCGCGGCGGAGGCGATCGTATTCAACTCGGTTACCAGCGGAGCGGAAAATGACCTCCAGAAAGTCACTAGGATTGCCTACGCGCAGGTTAGTTTTGACGACCTCTGTGGCGAGGTGGGCGAAGGTCCGCCTGCGACGCAGGAGGTTGCGGGTTCGATTCCCGCCTCGTGCCAAATATTTGTACGATCTGCAAAAAAAATATTCTGGATATTCTGGTAGTTTTCGATGTATAATATAAAAGCAAATATCTGTTATATCTTGTATTAAGTATAACAGTCTTCTAATACCATAACACAAGCTCTGCTCAACTTTAGGCTAGGTGACGCCATATGGATTGTCCTATTATTTATCCCCCAGATCCGAGTGTACGGTATGTGCGAAAGGGTTGGTCTGCTATCGTTCCCGGATTTGCGTGAACACGGCCGCAGCCCCTTCAGTCGGACGCTAAAGAATCTGATCGACCTGGAGGCGAGGAAACTCATCGCCCACGCATACTACACCACGGAGGAACTCCTGCGCAACAATAAGGATAAGCTCGCAGCTGTGAGTATTGGCTTGCAACGCAAAAATGATTCTCACACAACGCGCTAAGTTAAACCCAATTCACAGAAAAACTTTTATTTGTATTTATTTATTAATCAAAAACGTATTCTATTCTTATTTCGACGAAACTTTAAACCATATAAGGTTTGTCTAGCGTCGATCGTTACAGCGTGTTGCGACACATTTAGCATAAAGTTATCCAGAAATAAACAAAATCATAAATAAACTAAGTCTACCTAACAATAACAGACAAATATTACCTAGGTACAACTATTAGCTGAAGCAAAACACAGTATCTACCAGTAGATTATTTTACCTTAAGTTAAATAGATATTGTCATTAGTCCACCGTTGCTTGCGAGAACCCAGCGCACTAAACTAAAAGTCAAATTCAATAAATCTAAATCAAAGTGCTTTATTTCCTTTACACCTTAGTACAGGACTCTTGGACACGTCACAAAATACAAATTACATAAGAAGTACCTACTTGGAAATAAAGTGATCACTTTGATTCATTGTTCACTTCAATCTTTTTGAGGTAAAGTAAAGAAGCGAACAAGAAACCATTACCTTGTTAGTTTTCGAGTTGGAGCAAAACTCATCCCAAATTTTTTTTTTCGTCTTGATAATCTGATATTTTATAGTAAGCCTTTTTGCAAAGAATAGTTTTGACAATCCGTTTGAATTTATTTATAGATTACTTGGAGTTTTGTTGTAGAAGTGTATACCGTAGACCTTTAAAAACATTAATCTTATAGCCTAGTAGTGGGCACAGCCAGTTCATTCTTATTTCCTATAATATAGGAAATAAAAAAATTTAAAATAGCGATAAACATAATTTATATATTATATAAATTATGTTTATCGCTATTTTCTATAAATTATGTTTATCGCTATAGCGATAAACATAATTTATATATTATATATTATATATATTATCGCTATTTTCAATAAATCACACCACAAGAAAAAGGGGTGTAAAGAATAAAGTGAGAATATGATATTGTTTCAGCTAGCGGAAGAGCTCCTGAAAACAGAAACTATGACGTACAAGCAAGTTGAAGCTATCCTCGGCCCGCCGCCGTTTCCCGGCAAGAAGTTTATTGACCCTGTCGAATTCGAGAACAATCTGAAAAATTTGGAGAAATCTACAAACTCTTCGGGTGACGATTCCGTAGGCGCGGCGACTAAACAGCCGGGTGTTAATATCGAGGCGAACCCGTAAGGCACACCATTATACTTGGATCTAGAATGCTTTGATATTTTTTGTAAACGAAGGATTTAGAAAATAAAAATATTTTCTACGGTATCATTGTAGCGTATGGCAGAAGTTGGAAGCAATTATTTGTTTTGCCGTTTTCTTTTATAATTCGATTATTGTCTCGTCGGTTTTGAACTTCATATAACACATCAAAAAGGTCTAAATAACTACAAATTTTAAATATCTCATATTTTATAGATTAGTTATGAACCATGTATTTTCTTTTTTATTGAATGATTATTCTTTATTTTGTTTATTACATAGGGAAACAAAAAGCTTTAGAACTTTAAATCAAGCACTTAACAATAGAAGCAAGCTAAACTGATAGAGCGAGAATAAATTATCTGAAGAATTAAACAAAAAAATAATTAAACTAATTACAGTAATTCAAGATTTTAAAGTTAACGTTTAAGGGGCCTTATCAATCGTTTGGGAGAAGGATAGGTTTTTTTTAATTGAATATATCGAAGCAATAATTTAAATTAGGTATTACTTGTTGTACCTTATTGGTAAATAACTACCAATTATTAAATATGTTTATAATATTTAATAATTGGTAGTTTCATTATACTAATGTTATAAAACTATATATATAAAACACTAATTATTAAATATATTATAACACTATAATGTTATAATATATTTAATAATAAATTTAAAATAATAAATTATGGTAGTGTCTGGCTGTCAACAGTTAGGATTAGGAAGCATTATCTTACAACTGTGTATCTCTCTTCCGTGGTAAGATGATCCATTGTTACAGTATGATTTTTCGCGTAGAGTAAAATACCTGATTATGCATTTTTTATTGCTTTTCGGGGTTACCTTGTTGTTTTCTGGTATTCTTATCAATTTTTTGAGTTTCATACAGAAATGTCTTCGTTTACAAGAAATATCTTGAATCTTAGAACAAAGTATAGGCCCGTATTAAAGTTTACTAAGTCCTCGATCTGTGCTTTTAATGAAAATCTGTCAGCAATTCGCGCTTAAAACTGATTTGTATTAGAGTATTCAGGGTGAGGAAAGCTCTACGCACATTAATCCAGCACCACTACCGCACAACACTAAAATGTGCATTCAATTATGGGCTTAAAATCGTTATAATTTACAATAATATTATAGTGACGGAATGGGGCCGACGAAATCTTGACGGAAGAAAGATTCAAAAGGTGGCCCGGAAGCTGTCTGTCATCACATTCCTAAAGTTGAAGCCTTTGAAGGCATATTTTTAAGTTATGCGTTAGCGGTGCGCCCTGCAGGGCTATCCAGAAACTACGTAGCAGAGTCTACAAAACGGAATCTGCCACAGATTAGCACTTAATTTTAATATTTGGAAAATGTTTTAACGTTTATCGGGGGACTGCTTTTTTTGGTAAACCCTTGCAGAACGTAGGAAATAATTAAAACAGCTAATATCTTTGAATATCGCGCTAATCTGCGTCACGGTTCCTTGTCGAAGACTCTTAGTAGTTTCTGAAAAGCCTTCGTAATTGCGAAAACCTTCAAAGCTTTCATAATACGGCCTCAACTCGACTAAGTGCATTTACAACCTTGAAGAAGATTGTATCTAATTACCGACTTAAATGCGTGTTTAAACCACTTGTTTACATTTTTACCCGACTAACAACTAAGGGTTGTTATTATTTATGTAAAGGTATAGGTCGCGCCACGTAAAAATTACGCTGCAAGAAAGTGGAAGGGGTATGTTCGCGCATGGGTACACTCGCGCACGATAGTACTTTGTCAATTTGCCAAGTCTATTTTTAACTAATATTTCACTCGCGGCTTAGTATTGGTTATTAGAAAATAATATTAGATAAAATGAAAAACATGTTCGATTTAGTTTAGAATGTATAATCTAATAATAAAAAAAGAATATGTAATGTAGCAACTCCATCCATTATGTCGTCTTGGGTGACGCGAAAACCAGATGATGAAGCGACGCTCCTAATAAATTATCAAAGGCATTATCTGCCTCTTATTTCATACAACAATATTCGTCACAAATATTTTTTCTATGTAAAACCATTTCGTAAACTTTTGGGCGCGATGGTATTTTGACGAGAAACGTGACGTGAATTCAACGCTACAAGCAAATTTCAACTGACGAACCAATAGCGCGCCGGCAACATGCGGCGCGTTACCGTTCGCCCCGCGCCCTACCGCTTACCACCAAATAGACCTATAAATCGACTACTGCGCAGGTTCAAAGCCTAAGTTCTTTTTAAATGACGCGAACTATACCATTGCTTGATACCGTAGGCAATAACTATTTATATTGTGGTATAATTTTACTTTGACTATAGAGCGTAGGTAGTAGACGTATAAATCGTTATTATTAAAGTTGTGTAAAGACATGAAAATATCTTGTTTTATTTAATGTTAACGTATTGCACTGCGCTAAAATTAAATTCAGTAATCGTGTATAGTTGTTATTTCTGAAGTTTAATTAATAAAAAAATCATAATGTATTGTGCCTATTATTTCACCTTTTAGGGCTTTGGCTAAGTAGGTACCTCCTACTCGATATTTGGTAAAAACCATTGATGTTACCGAACCGTGTGTTACACTGAAAGGAATCTATAAACTGTAAAGGAATAGAAGTTGAAGAGAAAAAGACTTTTGCGATGAAGATTTATTATTAAACACACATATAATGATTAAAATATTTCTAAAAAGTTAAAAGTTATACCGTTGTGCTTTAATCGATGGTCTGCTGCTGTTATTTAATTGTAAGTTTCTATGGGACGTTGAATAATATGCATTGTTGAATAAGTTTCAAGGAATAAGGGGACGGCCCCACCGATCGCTTTTTACCAGTATAGTGATTTTCTGTAATTCAGTCCACAATACTATACGGGATTTAATATTGATCCAGTACTTTTGCGGACCAAAATGCAAAATAATACTAATTAAAAAATAAATATGCGCATGTTTTGTGACAGCTAACGTCAAAAATGACATAATCAGTCTTAAACTGGGACGATTGTCTCATGCCACCACTACAAAACTCTTCGCGCTACCACGAGACTTGGTGCGCCATCGCCTCGGGGTCGCTTGTAGGCTCTCGTCTTTGATAAATCTGAGGTAAGACTGTTTAATCGTTTTGTACCAAAATACAACACCAAGCTACTGGGAATAAGTTTTACAATTAGTAAACGGACATAGCATCGCTACATCCAGGCATCTAACTACTTACAGTGTGGCTGATTCCTTACCATCTAATACATATCCAGTTCCTTACTATCCATCGTCTAATTAAAGTCTTTACCTAACCAATGATGAAAGCACAATAGATTTTATTGACTAGGTTTTTTATTTTAGTATACATAAAACATCGAAATATCGTACAACTATTATGCCGGCATTAGGGTTTACATCTCAAGGGTTGACTGTTGAAATTTAAATACAGTCAACTTTCCTAGTATACTCACAATCATTTAAGAGATTCTAAAAACTAAACCTAAACTCTGGGACTTACTTTAAGAATTATCCCCGAATTAGGGTTTACCTAGTACTAAGAGATTAATTAATTACAAAGTTATATTTAGGGCCAATTTCTCAATCCCCAATGCTTCAAACACATGTCATCCATTGAAAAATCGGCCTTTATACTTATTAACAAACAACAATGTATATGTACTTAGATTACTTTATTCTGAGCACCCTAGTTAAATATTGGAGCTCAGAATGTATGCATGTTTTTTTATTAACCTAATAAAAAAATCTTTCCACTCTTGAAAATACTAATTATATATACCTACAATCAAACTTCTTTTTTTATTTATAATAATAGTTATTACGTTACATTTTGGTTTTCATACTTTATTTAATAATGGAATAGTTAATAAAAGTTCTCCAGCTCAGAGGGTGTCCCTCTCCTGGCCGTTTTATGATAGTCAGGACGATTAATCATACGCATTTACTTCATATAAAATTGGTTCTTCATTTAAATTTTGGCACATCAGGGCAATGCAGCGGTGGCCCTATTCTAAATTCTCCAAAATACGCAATCGATTGTCGCGTTTAATTTTTTTGTGCTAATTGGTAGTCTATTTCCTTGTATTATAGTGCACCAATTGGCCGATACAAACACGAAATTTCGTGTTGAAGAATTAAAATAGGCCTTCAGCGTCTTGAGAACATTTACAACTGCTATTGAGAAGGAACTGCAGTTGTAGATAGATTGTTTGCAACAGTCTACAGTTAATAATCATTTCAAGTGTAGTGTACTCGTTCTTACAATCTAAAAGACAAGTTCTTATTTATTTCAATTATTGATAGAAACTAATTTAGTTATTCAGATTTCAAGTTTCTTTGTGAATAAAACACTATATTTATTAATAATGATATTGTTAACAGACACGTAAATATGTATTACACAATAAAGGGTTACATATTCACTATTAGGTATACAAGACTTATTATGGCTAGTGTTACCTATTTATTAACATTCAAGACATCATTTATTAAAACAGTAAAAGCAGTTTATCCGATATATCCCCTTGCTTGAGGAAGGCAGAAGTTCAGCAGAGAAACGCAGTGTTCTGAGCTATTTCTGTTAATTATTATTGCTAGATACACAGAAGATGATTATCATTATTTTATTATATACTAGCGGTCCGCCCCGGCTTCGCACGGGTATTAAACAAAAAATTCAGAAATTATACACACTAACACGATGGGTTTCACAGTTTTCATACGGTTCCCTTACTTTTTTTAACAGCATTGGGGTTTTTGGCATTGAATCGACACTCCATAACTGACACTGGCCGTAGAGAAAAAGCAAGCACCGTGCGCTATGTATTACAACCTCTTTTTCTATTATGACGCGCCATAATAGAAAAAGAGGTTGAATATACAGCGCACGGTTCGTTTATTGAATTTTTCATGCGGATCCCTAACTTTTTTGAAAATATTATATGGCCTATGTTCATCACGGAAAATTAAGGATTCTAATGGTGAAAGAATTTTTCAAATTGGTCCAGTAGTTTCGGAGCCTATTCAATTCAAACAAACAAACAATCAAATCTTTCCTCTTTATAATATTATTAGTATAGACAGGTAATTAATACTTATGTTATGTATATCTATCTATGTTAATATTATGAAAAGGAAAGTCCGCATTATCCCCTTGCTTGAGGAAGGTAGAAATTTAGCAAAGAACGCGGTGATCTGAGTTATTTCTCTTATTTATACATAGAAGATGATTTTATTATACACATAATATATTATTTTAGCTAATCAATACTAATATTATCTATATTAATTATTATCTATCAAAAGCAAAGTTGAAAAAGTACAAAGTAGACCAAAGAAGTTTCGCTAAAGTCCCACGTATACGTTATGATTATTGTTCTGTGTAAGTTTTTGAATATTAAACCTAGATTTTTACCCAAATCTAAATGAAGAATCAATAAACCAGTTACGTACGGTGCCTCTAACAGAAAGATTTTTTGTTTGATTCAATTGATTTGAATCCTAAATTATCCATCCCTGAAGAACCAAGGCTATAAAATATTTTCATTGAGGAATCAGAATGAAATCTTCCATAACACAAAGTGTATGTTAGTGTGTAAAAATTTAAAATAATCGTTACATTTCCATGCGAAGCCGGGGCGGACCGCACAAAAAGGTAGTATAGAAGAAAATCGTTACATTTCCGTGCGAAGCCGGGGCGGACCGCACAAAAAGGTAGTATAGAAGAAATAATTGATTATTGATGATGATGATTATCTTGACTTAATTATTTACATAATGCAACATGGCTAAATATTTACATTAATTCAAATAAGTGTACTTCTTTTGTGGCTGCGTTTGGGCTGCGTCGATCCGCTTACAGAGCAGAGATACCTGTAACAGATACAGAGTTAGTAAGAAGTTATTTATTTTACTTAATCTTATTTAAATAATTGCTAATATTATAAAGAGGAAATATTTTGTTTGTTCAGATTGATTAGCCTCCGAAACGACTAAAACTATTTGAAAAATTCTTTCTCCATTAGAATCCTGCATTATCCTTGATGAACATAGGCTATAGAATATTCACAAAAAAGTTAGGATTCCGCATGAAAACTTCAATAAAACGTGTATTTGTGTGTGATTCATAAGGCTATTGCAGAGTAAGAAACGATCCATCTCAGCCCGTGGATAATGAAACAGCCAACTAGTAGAGAAACTGCAAGGTATTTTTACAGCGATCAAAACCTGAACCTCCACCTCCAAAACACCCAAGACCACTCCTTGGTATGTATTTAAGGAATGTTTGTCCTACCGGCTGCGCCATGTATTGTTGGTATTATAATGATAAGATTTGGTTGTAGTACAGTATTTAATTTTTAGAGCTTCACAGGTCACCCACATTGCCCAGTCTCGGCATAGACAATCAGCTTGTCTCATCTGAATTTATTCCAGAGAGTTTTTATAAATACCATAGACTACTACAGTATGTGTAGAAGATAATAAACATACCTGTCATAACGGGCAGGGAACCTCTACGCACCGGCAGCATCTCAGGGACGGCCTACGAACAAACATATCCATTAAACAATTGAAACGACCGCTCCATTTATATTATAGACGGTCATGGGCAAGGACTTTGATTTCATTGTATGATTGTACGCGGTAGTAAATAAATAAAGTGGGTATTGTCAAGGGCGTCGCCAGCCCACGGCCCGGGGGGGCAAGTCGTAGCCAGAAATATGTACTAATCGGGGGGGGGGGGGGGGGGGTGTTAGAGCTTCCGACCCTAGCGCTCCATAGCCTATGTCCAGCAGCGGAAAAGGCTGATGATTATGTACCCTAACTTTATCCAAGTAATTTTCAAGGCAAAGTGTTTTAAATTTTCCTATTTAGGTACCTGGTCCGCAAACAATATGAATGAGCCAGCGCGACAACTTTTGTAACATTTTCGGGTCATTATGTAGTACAAAAAAAATTATAACAGAGTGTAATGAGCGCCGATATTTTGTAGTGTGCGGCCGCTGGAAATAGTCGAAACTGAAGACTATATACAATAAACGGCGAGCGGAGCGAGCCGCGATTTATTTTTTAGACTTTTTCGGACGTATGCAAAAAATTTAGAAGAGTTTGTATATATATATGTATATATCTAAAGGAATAACAGCAAACGGAGGGAGCAATTCAATAACGGCAAAACAAGAAATCATCATCATCAGCCCATGTTAGTCCACTGCTGGACATAGGCCTTCCCTAATGAGCGCCATAGCGCCCTGTCTTCGGCTTGTCGCATCCAGCATCTGCCAGCAGTCTTTCGCAGATCGTCATCCCACCTGGCCGGAGGGCGTCCTACACTACGTTTACCAAGTCGCGGTCTCCACTCAAGAACACGTTTACCCCAGCGGTTATCGGTTCTTCGCGATATATGGCCGGCCCACTGCCACTTCAGTTTGCTAATTCTCTGAGCTATGTCGATGACTTTAGTTCTCTGTCGGATGTATTCGTTACGAATCCTTTCCTTCAGAGAAACTCCGAGCATAGCTCTTTCCATAGCTCGCTGAGCGACTTTGAACTGGTGGACCAACCCTATCGTGAGTGTCCACGTCTCAGCTCCGTAGGTCATAACTGGTAGGACGCACTGATTAAAAACTTTCGTTTTTAAACATTGCGGTATGGATGACGAGAAGACTCGACGTAGTTTTCCGAACGCTGCCCAGCCTAGCTGGATCCTCCTCTTGGCTTCCTTCTCGAAATTGTTTTTACCCAACTGCAAAATCTGCCCGAGGTAAGTGTACTCAGAAACAATTTCGAGGAGGTGGCCATGTACGATCACCGGTCTTGGATCAATGTGGCCATTGATCATGACTTTGGTTTTATCCAAATTCATGCCAAGACCGATACATCGGGAGGCTGAAGCTAGACTGTCCAGCATCCGGTTCAGCTCCTCTAGCGACTCCGCCATTAAGACTATGTCATCAGCGAATCGCAGGTGTGAGATGTACTCGCCGTTTATGTTGATGCCCTTGTCTTTCCAGTCCAGCGTCTTAAACATATCTTCCAACGCGCTCGTGAACAGTTTCGGGGATATGACATCCCCCTGCCTCACTCCTCTGCGCAGTTGGATTGGTTTAGTCTGCTGGTCCTGTACTCGGACACTCATAGTGGCGGCTTCGTAAAGACATCTCAGCACCTCGATATAACGATAGTCTACTTGGCATCGCTGTAAGGATTGTAGAACAGCCCAGGTTTCAACGGAGTCAAAGGCCTTCTCATAGTCCACAAAAGCCAGACACAGGGGCTGATTATACTCTTCGGACTTCTGTATAATCTGCCTCACTGTGTGAATGTGGTCTATGGTACCATATCCTCCGCGAAACCCAGCCTGCTCCGGTGGCTGAAACTCGTCGGGTCTCCTGGCGAGACGGTTCGATATAACTCGTGAGAATAGCTTATAGACGTGACTTAGGAGCGAGATGGGTCTATAATTTTTAAGAAGGGTTTTATCTCCCTTCTTAAAAAAGAGCACCACCAAACTCCCACTCCACGCCTTTGGAGTTCTCCCACTGTGAAGGACGGCGTTGAAGAGGCTCTGTAACTCCTGTATAACAGGGTATCCTCCAGCTTTCAAAAGCTCTGATGTTATTCCGTCCTCACCGGGGGCTTTTCCATTTTTAAGCTGCCTCAGAGCTAACACGATCTCGTCTTGACTGATGTCTGGCAGTTCGTCGGTATAGTGGCGTATCAAGGTGGCTCTAGAATCGTGGTCGTCTCGTTGGGAACGGGGCGGGCATGTGCAGCGTATAAACGGCCATAAAAGTCCTCTATCTCGGCCGATATCTCCGGCTTCGACAATACGGTCCTTCCGTCGTGCGTTGAAAGCTTCGTCAGGTGGCTCCTTCCAAGCTGCTGAGTGAATACTTTGGACCCTCGGTTTCGCTCTATCGCCTCTTCGATGAGGCGTGTATTTGAGCTCCGAAGGTCGCGTCGTACCATCTTCGCAATTCGCTTGTTCAGGTCTGACCTCTCTGACGAAGTCGCTTGGGTGGTTTCCCGTCTTTTTGTCATCAGCCGAAGAGTCTCATCCGAGAGTTTGGACTTCTTACCAGTACTCTGCTTTTTGCAAAACTTGATGCCCTCGTCCCTCAGCGTTTCTACCAGATTGTGTAGGGTCTCGTCAGCGTCATCAGTGGGTTCCAAGGCAGCGAATCTATCCCCGAGAAGCTGCTGAAACTTCTCGGTGCCCGCCATGATTTGGATTGGGTACGGTCGGAGCGTGGACTTCATCAGACGGTTTCTTTCAAGCTTCAAATTTATATTCAGAGAGCCTCGAAGGATTCGGTGATCAGATCCGGTATTGAACCTGTTGATCACTGAGACATCTCTGAATATATGCTTGCTATCCGTCATGATGAAGTCGATCTCATTTTTTGTCACAGAATCGGGACTCCGCCATGTCCACTTCCTTTGGGGCTGTTTCTTAAAGAAAGAATTCATTAAGAACAACCCCTCCTTCTCAAGGAAGTTGACAAGCATTTGTCCCCTGTGATTTCGAACACCAAAACCATGCGGGCCTATTCGGGATTCGTCGCCAGTCTGGGTTCCCACCTTGCCGTTAAAGTCCCCCATAACAACGTTGAAGTGAGCCTTGGTGGTGTGATGTAAGGCTTTGGATATGTCTTCGTACATATCCTCCACTTCATCATCCGAGTGTGTCGAGGTCGGAGCGTAGACCTGAATGACCTTCAAGCTGTAGCGCTTAGACAGCCGAAGGATCAGGTACGCTACCCTGGTCGACACACTGGAGATTTCTTCGACGTTGTTAGAGAGGGCCTTATTGACGAGGAAACCTACGCCACCCTGGGATGTTTTATCACCCTCGCGAAAGTAGAGAACATGGCCCGAGTCTAGGGTTACGGTGTCCTCCCCCTCTCTACGGACTTCACATAACCCTAGAACATGCCATTTAATTTTCTCTAACTCCACTTCCAACTGCGCTAGATGGTGATCAAGCCTCAGAGTGCGTCCGTTAAACGTTGCCAGGGTCAGTGTGTGTGGTGAATGGTAGCCTGGGGTAGCCCGGAGATTCTTCGCACCCCCTGCCCCGCCGTTACCATGGCCGCTACCATGGCCAGGAATAGCGAGGCGGCCGGGAACTGGGGGCCATTTTTTGGCGGTTGTTATCATAATCCCCACGCTGGGCATGCGGGTTGGGGATCGCAGTTCTGTGGAGTAGTTCTGCAGAGGGCGCTGCTGCCCGCCCCCCGGTGTGTTTCCCTTAGTCGCCTCTTACGACACCCACGGGAAGAGTTGGGGTGGTGAAATTCTATGCCGGCACCACTCGGCAAACAAGACACACAAAACAAGAAAATAGGTGCTTAATACATTCATCGATTAACGAAATTAAAATGAATGTCGTGATCTGCCTTCCAAGATGGAGTCGGGCGTAAATGAATGTGATGCATGCGCCTAGGTCACTTACATATAAGGTACACTTTTATAATACGAATCGAATGATACTTAGCGTGAGAGCGAGCCACACGACGAATTTTGACGAACAAAAAATTGTTTTTAAGACAGAACAACCACTTCAGTACTCCCACGTATCCGAGAAAACTTTTCGGGGGGTGGCTTGAATCCCCAAAACCCCCTATCTCTACGGACCTGTTTGCCTGTATGGCGATTGTAAATAAGAATGGTTTCAACTTCCATGTGAAAAGCTTTACGAGCTATACAAAGCACGTACATATTATAATATTTTGTTACAAATGACCGACCAAAACATCCGAAAAGAAAATTACTTTAAATACAATATTTTTTTAAGTTAGGTATATTATAGTGTACTGTCACTGTCACTACTTATCTAGTTATAGTAAATTTATGCGGGATTTATCGGCAAAGCAAGACAATAGCAGGACTTTCGTTGTTTTGCAGTTGGCTAGGTACATTTTTCTGATCTCTAGGGGGGGGCAGCTGCCCCCCCCCCCTGTCCCCCCCCCTGGCGACGCCCTTGGGTATTGTGCAAGCCATCGAGCTATAAACTAAGCAGAGCCTATGTTCATTCCGGGTCAAAGGTTTTCTTTTTTTAACATAATTTTTTATCTACCATTAACACAATCTCTGCGTGGTTTAGGCCTGATGTGTGGATTGTCCGGCAGTAGTTCCGTCACAAACTTCGGAAAGCCCAGCTATACAGGGTTAATTTTAATACACCAGCACCTTCGAGAACCAGGTTCCTAGCATCATCAGCAACAACTTTTGTTCAACAACTTTTAAAATAACTCAATAGGTATATTAATTAGAAATTATTTAAGTTTTTATTGAACCTCTGTGACTTTAGTAGCTCTATGTTCCATTCAGGACGGCGCGCGCACGCTTACGCGCGCATACCTACCTACCTATTTAATATCAATTGCTCGCTTCATTCATTTTTCCTTTTCAACGGTAGTAGTATGTACCTATGTACTGTACTGAGTCCACAATCCCTTCATACTTGACTAGGCTTAGGACTGGATACATTAAGCAGTTAAAAACAAATAAGTGATATGTAGATAGGTACCTATTGAGATCTGATAGGTAGGTAGGTATTATGTTTAACATAATAATTCATAACGTTTTAAATTTTATTTAAGTAATATCAATGCTAGATAGTTTTTATTCACTTTTCATTGTTTAGTGTAGGCTTATTTAAAAAGTGGAATCTGCGTATTTACAATAACTAAATGATCGATTAAATAAACTATTTAAATTTAGATATTACCTCGCAGGTTCAAATCTTGTGGGTGGCGGTGACTATCGCGCACATAGCGTTCAAAATAGTCACTTTCACAACCAACACAAAGACCACACCTAAAAATCAGCTGTTCGTTAACACGAGCGGATTTGATTTCACTTGAACAAAAGGCCCAAATATTTTTTTCTATCAACAAGTCTGGGCTTGTGATTTCGCCACCACTGTACACCATTATTTTTATGTGTCCCCATAAATAAAAGTCCAGGGGTGTAATGTCTGGTGACCTTGGAGGCCATGCACGAGGTCCGCCACGTCCTATCGAGCAAGCATTCTAACCATCTCAGTGTACTCGATATTGGAGTACCGATACGCCATGGTAGTAGCACAGTAGCAGGTAGGCACAATCCGTAAAAACATCGATTGACAAAATATCGTGGCGCACAGAGACTTGTACCGCGCGCCGCGCGCGCATCCGCCTCGACGACTGAGCGAGCACTGGCGGCCGGCGCGCCAAGCGACAAGACGGCGCCGGCGTTTGAGCGGCAAGTCAATGGCGGCGCCAGTGCGCCGCGCGCCCCGCGTGCCGCGCCTACCCCTGTCAGCGCCCTCGGGTTTGCGTACACTTTGCGATGCGCATAGAGTTTTAAAGAGAGTTAGAATAGTTTCAATTAATATTTATTTTTGTATGGAAATAACATGTAGCTAATTATCAAAAGTCGTAAAACAAAAGTTGTTGCTGATGATGAGAGGAACCTGTTTCTCGAAGGTTGCTGGTGTATTAAAATTAACCCTGTATAAATGGCAAAGTATGACTAGATGATGTGCCGTTGTTTTGGCGATCGCACTTTCACGCGTTTTTGTTGGCCTGCGTTGTAAAATCCATAAGGTAAAGGATAACCGGAACGAATGAGTATACAATTGTTGGGGCTAATAAAATAATTATCTATCTATTTAAATCATTAGAAGATATTAATTACCACATCAAAGGTGATGAAGGAAGCGCTGAGTTTCTTATCGGTGCGGGGGGGGTTCGTTTGCGGCTGCGGGGTAGCCACGATGGGGGCGGAGCCGCGGCGCGTCAGCTCGGGGATCAGGCGAGACAGCACGTCGCAGCACTCCTCGCGAGTCTGGACCACTGCGTCGCAGCTACCCACAGTGCACGTTGAAGCTGGGGATAAATCACATATAATATACTTATACATTATATACATACTTCTATACTAATATTATAAAGAGGAAAGATTCACCAATAAATTCCTAATTCATACCCTAGACAAGTAATATACAATTCACACGTCACACCCCGACCATGCAACCTCCTTATTAAGAAGCCTGTTAGAAACTCTATGGTACGTTACCGTCATCAAACGTAATGGGCGTTAAGAGACGACTGTCTGTGGAAGGCGAAGAGACGCCGCAGTTGAGGGTGCTGAGCAGTTGAGGGTAGCCGGTGGTCGTTCCACTGGTAGATGTCGAGTGACTGTCGTAATCACGTTTCGACCTTCCGAAGCGGGCTTTCTCCACTCCTAGAATCCAAATAACTTTAACTTACTAGAATTCGGTTGACTGATCAGTGATCATGATGATAGTTTGACTTTGTTACGCCTTTGTTACTTTGTTACGATTCTAGGAATCCGAATGAACTAGGTAAGCTTTAGCTAAAAACATGAACGTGTTTAGAGTAACACTTTGGAATAATTATATCGGTATACTTGGCCGGGATTACGAGAGCAGTTTCTGGGTGTCACTACAAGCTACAAGTTACAAAATCAATTTAAGCCATTACAAAAATAAAATGTCAAAAAATTATATCTAGATCGTTCCTATCGAAAGGTAAAGTACTCACCATTGGTAGAGTCGCCATCGTTCGTGGAGGATCCGGCGTAAGAGCGCGGTGAGCCGTTGAGCTCTATCTCAAGCAGGGGCGGGGGTATGGAAGCGCGCGTGGGCGTGGGTCCAGCGGGACGGAGGGGGGAGGGCACAGGTGAAGGGGGGCGTTCTTTGCTGTGCGAGGGGGAGCGCTCCTGGCAGCGGGAGCGGTCAGCCGAAACCGCCATGGCCAGCTCCAGGCGGGACAGAGTGCGCGAGCGATGGATTTCCTCAGCGGAGCGGCGCTGAGCGCGAGGCGCCGAGGGGTTGTGGTCCGCGGGGGGCGGGGGGCGCCAGCCCACGAACTGATCCTCGCGTAGCAGCAACTCCGAGATAACGCGCGGCGAGGCCACGAGCGCGTGCAGTGGGGCGGAGAACCGCCGCAGCGCGTCTTTGACTACGGTAGCGCGCGTCGGGCTGTAGGAACTGCGTCGCGGCGGCAAATGCGTTGCGCGCGCATCCATCTCTTGGAGCAGGCACTCAGTGCTTAAAGATATAGCCGGACTGAGCGAGAATTTCCTTTGATCTGCGGCCGTAATTTCATTGGAAGACGTACACGATCGCTGAGCCTCCCGACTCCACTCGGCAGCATTGTGCACGAGATTAGTCAAGATCTTTAAGGACAGATCTGTCCTTAAGTATCGATGCCACTCGGTGTACAGAGGTTTCACGACGTTTTGGAAAAATCCTGAAACAGAGACATAGTAACAGAGGACGCTTACGGCTGTGAATATTGGCATCGTAAGAGAGCGATCCTTTTTAGGTAGATAATTTCTTTGTTTGTTATAGAGGCAGAACATTTTATAAAAAAGCTGTTCACACTTATCCTACAGTTTTATTTGTCGGCGCCAATAACTTCACATTAGTCGCATGTCGGGCCCGGCAATCGGTAATAAAACTTAACTACTCAATTGAGTGTAGCGTTAAATTGTAGACTTACCAATCTGGATAGAAGGGATGGTGTCTAGCTTCCGATCGCATAGTTGCGAAATGGGGATGTTTCTTTCACGTTCGTTGTCTCCCTGGGTGAAGAACTCATCGCAGACCTTTTCTGACCATTTTCGGCTAATTTTCCAGGGCCGGCCGGGGTTGGAGATGTCCGCCGTCTTGAGAGCTATTTGCAATACCATCAGACGGTGCTCAGCAAGGCTCATGTCCAGTTTACGAGCCACGAAAGTCTGCGAATCCAAAAAATTTAATTAGATACGAAAGGTAATTTTTTTTTCAAATTGTTTCGGCCGAAACAGAACCTTTTTGGGTTTCGAGATCGGGTTTGAAACCATTATGGTCTCGCTCTGCCTAATATTCTGTATACGTGTCGTGTGTTACTCGAAATATTAAATAATACATGTAATTAATACATTAGGTTTCAAACTTTTTAATGTTTGATATAATCGAAAAATTGCAAGGATGCATCTGAAATGTATGGTATCTACAATACGAACTCTTTGTCTGTTGGGTTTGTTACCAGCGGGATAAGGTTCATAAAAAAGAAAAAAAATACGTCGAAATCTTCTCCTTTTGACAGGTAACGCCACAGGGCGCAACTAGTATTTGTATAAATAACAAAAGTTCAAAACCCTCCACATTAGAGTTACACTCGCACTTGATGGATCTTGTTTTAATGTGATTATTACGTGAAATCTTGTGCATTTGTACCCCAAAACAATATTATTTTGGCGTGTTATCAATGTTTTAAGTTAAACTTGTCTTAAAGTTTGTGTAAAAAAGTATTCTTAGCTCCGAAGAGGATGACACCAATTTTAGGGTTCCGGTGTCGACAAGGAACCCTTTCGCCATCACAAAAGAAGCCCAGACATTTTCAGAAGTATACAGCGAAATCACTGTCAGTTAAACGTGATCTCTTGTGTGAACGGGTAAAAAACACCCACCTTTTCTAGTAATTTCAATTATTTTTTACAGAGATGGATCAGGTTTTATATTTGAAATAATTATCATATATGCGGATATTCTATAAAGAACGCCCCAGCTGAAGGTTTGGCCCATTTTAGAACGAAACCGAAACTTCAGTTCCATTCTAATTATAAAGAACTAGCAGTCCATCCCGGCTTCGCACGGGTATTTACCAAAAATATTTTTTCATGCGGAACGCTAATTTTTTAAAAATATATTATAGCCTACATATGTTCAGCACGGAAAATGGTGAAAGAATTTCTCAAATCGGTCCTGTAGTTTCGGAGCCCATTCAATTCAATCAAATCTTTCCTCTTTAGAATATTAGTATAGATAGTATAGTTATAGACATGAATTGATTTCAAAACACTGTAGAAAACAAAATGAATACCTAACGAAACTGTTTATTTGCTGTCAAATTATGAAATGTACTCTACCATGTTGGTGAGGCGTTATAAAGCGACATCGCTGTAAGCCTCGTAAAGCTATATTTGTGAAGAGTTTTCACACGCATGTTATACGCAGTTAACTGTCGACAAATAAAACGTTTTCTATATTTAGATGTGCAACAGATGGACTGGGACATTTTGAGTCGGCCTCGTCCTTTATGATTGCTGTGTTTACTTGGCAAGTGGCATTGACTACATCACTACATAATTTAAAAAAGTCGCTACCCGCTGTCTATTTGTTTGTCCCTCTGTATGCTTATATCTTTAATACTACGCAACGGATTTTGCGCGTCGACGCCGCGCTTCGCCCTGTAGCAAGCACTTTATGATTAGCAGCGATCACACGCGGTTACCAGAGATCTCTAGTGAGAAAAAAATAACAATCCTTACTTATACATACATTATACATAAATAAAATAATTTTATTTCAGATAACAACAGTGATCCATATGCGAAAGTAACTCTGTCTGTCTGTCCGTCTTTCACGCCTAAACTACTGAACAAATTTTGATGAAATAAGGCACAGACGTTGTGAGTATCCTATATTCTTTACATAGGATACTTTTACTACGGTGTCATGTTCCCGCGAAGTACATGCGATATAACTGAATCCGAATTTCAATGTGGTTTTATTAATAGATAGAATATATTCATTCAAGAAGGTTTTTATGTATGCGCAGTATCTATCAGTATTGCAACCGTGCGAAGCCAGGGTGGGCCGCTAGTCTTCCAATAAACTCAAATAATAAGAATTTCTCAAATAATGTGCCAAAAGTTAATGTTGACGTATAAAACGATCTTAAGTCAATAAAAACAGAACTAAATAGAAAACAGTATGAAAACTTTAAATCCAGAAGCATATAAAACAAGTACGACAAGTGCGAGTTTAACTCGCGCGCCGAGGGTTTTGACCTTTTGTCGTTTAGGTAGGTACTATATGACAACCTCTTGGCGCGGTGGGCTTACAACGCAAGAGGTGGAGGTTTGATTCTTGCCTCGGGACTAATATTTGTAGGATCTTCAGATTATTTGTTCGGGTGTTCTAGTCCTTTTCAGTACACAAAACGGTTTTGGTGCGCTTTGGAACTCCTATTACAGTTACTACAGAGATTAGTGGGTAGGTAAGTGGGTTGGTACCCATCAGATAGTCAGCCCTTCAGAAATTTTTCCCGCCCTTTTTTGACCATATTTCAAAAACTATTATTTATACAGACTTCTCTATATTTTTCCTGTAAAATATAGATCCATATCTACAAACACTTGGTACATATCACGTCGATCGCTCTGCAATCTTCGGAGATAAGGGGGGGGAACGGTCATTTTTTTGACCTTTTTCAAAATATTTTAATAAGTATAAAATCTACCAAAATTTCCAAAACTATCTTGAAATCTACAAACGTGTACCTTTCATTTGATACCACTTTTGACTTTGTACGTTCCATTTAAAATTTCGATTTCAAAATTTGTATGGAAAATCTTCATTTTGATTTTTCATTTATTTTCATTTATTTTCTATAAATATGTGCGGGCGCACAAAATGTATTATTATTTCAAATTTCAAGTCAATAGCTGCAGTAGTTTCTGAGATATTAAGGATTCAAAACACAAAACAGACCCAAAGCGATTTCATAAGGGTTTTGCAACCGATGGCAAAACCCTAAAAATTGATCTTTCTAAGATCATTAAACAATAAATTAATCTTTATGAGGCTAGTTCCACACGAGGTTATAATTTGGAGAAGACATTTGAAAATTTATTGACTTGATTGATTCCTCCAACTTCCATCGTGCCTGAACGCACTTTTTCCGCTTCTTCATATTTGTAGAACAAATTGAGAAGTATGCTTTCGGATGAGACGTTGGATGCGTTGTTATTTCTTAGATTTTATTTTCGTGGCTTAAATAAGTAATTTAAAGTTTCTGGTCTATTTGATTTAAAATATGAGTCCTATAAACATTAATCTCTTTTTCATAGTCTTTCTTATAGTCTATTGGCGTTGTTTAGATAAACAAATCTAAAGAAATTGATTTTTTTTTTAAGTTTATTGAAAAATAAAATAAACAAACTGAGCAATAATTTATGAAACAAACTAGGCCCTTATAAAATATATAAGGGCCTAGTTGGTTTATTTTATCAGAAGAAATTATAATTTTGTTTTGTTTTTGAACAAGTATTAATATAAAAAGTTGATTTTGATATGATTTACTTTCTATTTGTTACCAATTTTTATTACCAATACAATCCCGGGACTATCCCGGGAGGGATTAACTGCTGATAATCCCGAAATCCCGGGATTAGAAAAATCGACCGGGATTGAATCCTTTAGTCCGTAGGTACCTATCATAAAGATGGTAAGAAGGATTGTGGCGCTTGGCCAGCACAAGTTACGAAAGTAATTTTTAAAGACATTTTTAAGCAAGAAAATAATCTTTTTATTTAGAATATTTTTTTTGGAACAAGCCAGAAGATAGTAGAGGAGATGATACGACACATAAATTTTAACATAATATATATGTACAACCAGACAATGGTAACGGAAATCTGTTCAGACTTTCTATGAAACAGGAGGCATCTGAACAAGACTCCTCACCTACCACAGGACCAGATAAGAAATGACAGTGAACAAACTAAAACCACAACCGAACCTCAACCTGAACCTCAACCTTAACCGGCACAGTACTGACAAATTGACGCTCTACAGGAGGTAAAAGTATAAATAAAATATAACAGGCGACATAACATTACTCGAGTTGCGGAAAATCCCCAGAAGTAAGCAACAAGTAGGTACATAACAACTAAATCGACTCACCTGTTGCCGACACAAACTAGCGAGATTTTCGTACGGGATGAGGTCTCCTAAGCTAAGTAAAAAAAAATGGAATTCTGTTTGTAAAGCAGTGCTGCGGAGAAGTGCTGTAAAATCACAACTAGCTAAACTTCAGGAGATAAACTTGTCAAATTAGTCTTCAATATTCCTTACTAGACTCCCACCGAAACACTATAATGAAACAATATAAAAATTACAATTGAAAATTACAGTTATACAACATGCGTAAATCTGTAGATAACTTGTCTATAATGATTTCCTTTATAATGTTTTTGTATTCGCAATACAATAAAAAGAAACCGAACAACAAAACATTCTTAAAGCACCGATACCTACGTCTTTAGGAGTTGAGCTTGGCGCCAGAAAGCTTTGAAAAAATATCCCCTCCTGAATAAATTGTTCATCGCTTTTCACATTTTCCGTGCGACGCAGATTGTTACGGGCTAGTGAATTCAATGATGTTCGATTTTGCCATCATAAGCGTAGTAATGGCGTTTCAGTCGATTTTAAAATCGGGACCAAATATTTATGTTGTGACCAAATTACCAAAGTAAAGGCATTCAAAGGCAGGCAGGCATTATAACGGATTACAGCGACTACAACTATGTAAATTAGTGGGTTTACTTAGCGCTGCTTTATTTAATATGAATAACAGTGCCTCTGCCAGTGTTATTGATACAATCATGGCCAAACTATGAGTAAACCAAACTATGGTATACCTAAAATAACTAGCGATATAGCAACCATTCGATGATAACAATTTATCCAGAATCTGTGGCGAGTTATCGTTAAATAACGGACCCACTTTCCCACAATTTCTATCAACATGGAAAATAGCCCACGAAAAGAATCGCGAAAAATAACAAGTTTCATACTTTACTTACATTACAACAAAAATAACATCGGTAAACAATAATAATAATAAATCAATAAATAATGCCGGACAATCCACACAGCATCATCTAGCCCCAAGCTAAGCAGAGCTTGTGTTATGGGTACTAGATGACTTTTATACATAATACAATATTTTTACAATAAATATTTTTTATTGTACAGTAAGCGTCAGAGAAAAGGATACACCCCTTAATAATGACATCGAGCCGTTTAAGATTTTTGTTCTATGACTAATAAGAAGTGGTGGCTAAGCGGTTCAGACATCTGCTCGGCATGCTGAAGGTCCTGAGTTCGGATCCTATGAATACAACTTCACTTTTTGATGTTTTATTTTTGCTTTCAGCTTTTGTTAGTTTGTTGGTGGTCATAGTAATATTTTCAAAAACAAATATTGAGAATAATAGTCTTTATTTAATAAAAATTATTACACATCAAAAATTAAAAAACCATAATATTAAATGAGTAACAAATTGATTATAGTAAGTATTATGCTTAGGTTATTAATTACTTAAACCTATATATTCGCAAAACCAAAACGATAGCAAAATAAAACAAAATAGATAAGAACGTTAGTCTTCGTTGAAATTTGTTGAATAAAAAAAGCTTCAGAGAAAAGTATCCACCCCGTTTTAAAACATTAATCTTTGCATGTCGCCACTGTCGAGCCAAGACAACATGCAAAATATCAAATCTAACAAAATTTATTTTACATTATCGGAATTACCACAACCAAAGGTTTGAACCAGGGTCCCATCGGTCCAACTGCACTCTAAGCCGCTTAGTTAACGACCCGGCTATCGAGATTCTTACGTCATGCGGTGAAATAAAGAATCATTTGTTTAGCATATGACGTGTTGGTAGAATATAATTCTTCGCTACTGATTGACTGATATTGTATTTTAAAGTCACCCTCAACGCAAATAAATAATTATTTGCTATTGCGGGTTGACTTTAAAATTGACATCACAAATCATTAAGTGTTGTATCTATTCCTGTTTTGAAACAGTTATAATAATAATGGTTTGATTAACAACTTTTATAAAAACCAAAAATTGCGGTTCTCTGAACAAGAACACAGTATACAGACGATAAAATATATTACTAGATATGGGCATTACGGTAAGATTATTGTTTGTTGTAAATATTGCTAAGTTATTGTTGCAATCATGTTACATTACAAGAGACTAACAAGGTGTGTTTATATTGTATTTCTAATTATCATCTTCATTACAGAGAAAAACAGTTCGGAGATGGATATAAAGGTGATGTGAACTGTGATCGCCAAGGCCCTCGCCCAATGGCTTTATATCAATGAATCTGAGCAACACCGTAATATTAGGGAAGTTCACTCAGAGGATAGAGATTGTCCAGCAGTGGACTATTATAGGCTGGTGATGATGATGATGATGACTCAGAGGATCCCTTCAAAACTACGCCTGCAGTGCTGAAACTTTTGGAGTGTCACTGAGCACTGTCGACGAATCTTTTTATGGAGAAAAGTAGGATAGAGGATAAATCCTAAAAACATATTAGACCTCAGAACAAGGCTAAGGGGGCCTAACACTAGGTAAATATCATATTATAAATATGGTGTATTGTTGACATTTTTACTAACATCATTGCAACAGATATAAAAAGGTTTATTGTTTGTAGGTTACTGTGGACGGATGTCATCCAGGCGAGCTAGAGAAACTGGCAGCCGCATGAACAGTGACCGATGCCTTGAAGTTTTGAAGGACGTAACGCTGCCGTCTATGCATGTCGCATATCCTAAAGGCCAAATATACCTAGTTCAGGATAATTCTTCAGTTCATCGGCCCCGAACCGTCCAAGCCTGGTTGAAGGCCAAGAAAAACAACGGAGTGGCCGGTTATAAGCCTGGACCTAAATCCAATAAAAAACTTATGGGGTCAGATGGTTTTAAACTTGGATTTTAGTGAAATTATAATATAACATAACAGGTATCCATCTATTTCTTTTTTTTTCAAGAAGTTTTGTGTTAACGATACACCATCTGACCTCGCATATTTTTCTTATGTTATGTTTAAAGGGTTATCAAAAACTGTGAAAAGAGAAAGATATAAATTGCTTAACTGTTACAGTTAGCATGTTGGTTCTTACTCTCAAATGCACAGATATTAATATAATATAATATAATAATAATATAATATATATAATATATTAATATAATATATTATAATATTTCATATTTGAACCTTATTTTTTTATTCAACAAATTTAACCGAAGACTAACGTTCTTATCTATTTTGTTTTTTTTGCTATCGATATGGTTTTGTGAATATATAGGTTTAAGTAATTAATAACCTAAGCATAATACCTACTTACTATAATAAATGTTACTCATTTACTATTATGGTTTTAAAATTTTTGATGTGTAATAATTTTTATTTAATAAAGACTATTATGACAAGTATGTAAATAATTCGAGAAATAAATAAATATTGTTTATACACCATATTTTTGTATACACTTACTTAATACCTTCTGAATATTTGTTTTCGAAAATATTACAATAACCACCAATAAACTAACAAAAGCTGAAAGCAAAAATAAAACATCAAAAAGTGAAGTTGTATTCATAGGATCCGAACCCAGGACCTTCAGCATGCCGAGCAGATGTCTGAACCGCTTAGCCACCACTTCTTATTAGTTATTGAACAAAAATCTTAAACGGTTCGATGTCATTGTTAGGGGTGTATCCTTTTCTCTGACGCTTACTGTACCAAGTGTTTGTAGATATGGATCTATATTTTACAGGAAAAATATAGAGAAGTCTGTATTAATAATAATTTTTGAAATATGGTCAAAAAGGGAGGGGGTAATTTTCGAAAGGGTGAACTAGGGGGTATCAAATAAAAGGTATGAATTTGTACATCTCAAAACAGTTTTTAAAATTTTGATAAATTTTATACTTTTTGAAATATTTAAAAAAAGGTCGAAAAAATGACCATTCCCCCCTCCCATCTTCGAGGATTGCAGAGTGATCGATGTAAAATGTACTAAGCGTTTGTAGATATAGATCTATATTTTACAGGAAAAATATAGAGAAATCTGTAAATATAATACTTTTTGAAATATGGTCAAAAAACTAATTTTCATACAATGGGGGCTATTTCATTGAGAGTAATATCAAATCAAAGGTATGAATTTCGACAATTCAAACAGGTTTTGAAAATCGTCTTAGTTTCATACTTAGTGAAAAACGTTGAAAAAAGTCGAAAAAAATTGTACCTAGGTACCAACCCACTTACCTACCCACTAATCTCTGTAGTAACTGTAATAGTAGTACCACACCGCACCAAAACCGTTGTTCTCAAAATTTCAAAGTCCATTCTCAATGTATTCCACTACGCTCGAATTTTTAGGTAATAAGATTATTGAATTAAAGAATTCCACCGTGCTCCAAAATTTTTTGAGAAGAGATATGTATCCTGTATAATCCACACAGTACATTTACCCACAAGCTAGGCAAAGCTTGTGTTATTGGTACTACGATAGCTGTTATACTTAATAAAGTATAAGTATCACATTAGATGATTTATTTTTGTGTACGTAGAAAAGTACTAGAACACCCGAACAAAATAATCTGCAGATCCTACAAATATTAGTCCCGAGGCGGGAATCAAATCGCAACCTCCTGCGTTGTAAGCGCACCGCGCCAAGAGGTCGTCATATACGTACCTACCTAAACGACAAAAGTTCAAAACCCTCGGCGCGCGAGTTACACTCGCGCTTGTCGTACTTGTTTATTTATAATGAGTCAATTGGTATAACAGTAAAGTTTGGAACGACTTCGTTGTTATACAGCAAGGGAATAAAGCACTGATACGAGTATAATTACCTACATCCCGAGCGTAACTCACATGCTTGCAAAAAAACTAAAAAATCTCTCAACTTGGTCACAGGTTTTCACTTCTTTTCGCTAAATGTAGTAGTCCTATCGCTCTCTTTGAAATACAAATCCCAGTTATACCTACTATATAATGTTATCAACCCTTTTCGAGCATATGTGCGCAAAATAATATTTTCATGAAATTTTAATTAGTTAATCAATAAATAATGCGACACAATTTATAGAGCATCGTCTAGCCCCACTAAGCAGAGCTTTTGTTATGAGTACCTTATACATAGAAATCATTATCAGACTACGAGTATACAAAACAGCGTTTATTAGTCAGTAAAAAAAATATTAAAATAATAATTATAAAGTTTTGGCCTAAGTGTCCCAATTTATTTTGTCCGAAATGTCAGCAAGCCAATTCATTTCATACGAATAACAAAAAATTACACTTTTATAACAAGAAATGGCCTATGGATATTTTTTTACTAAACACCCAGAACACACTAAATAAACTTATACAGATCGTATAAAAAATTGTGGAAATGGAACCCGAAAACTCCTGCGACCAGGCAACTCTTCGTCTGCCGTGCCACAGAGGTCGTCGGATTAGATACCTATCCGATTTGTAGAGGGTCGTGATAAAAGTTGATGTTAATTAGAGTACCAGTAGGTACCTATACAGATAGATTTGCTTAGAAAATTCTGTAACCTAAATTATAAAATTCATAAATTAACTCAGACGCGAGAATTCGTACCTTCACGTTTATATTTCTTTTCAATACTGTGGCTTTCTCATGAAAATGTATAATGATTCTTTAGAGGATAAAACGCTCGTTTTAGTTCCGAATCGAAAACTAACAACCTAACAAGGTGGTTTCATTCTTTAAATTCGAAAGATTGAAGTAACCAAAACATGCATGCCTCAAAATTTATGATTTATTTTTATTTGTATTGTTGTTCAGTTTTAACGAAACCCAAATTACTCGTTAGCTAACTTTTTTTTATCGTCTTACATAGTTTCTAAAATGGAATTTAAAGCTTAAGTTTGAACAAAATTGAGAAAAATATAAACTGTGGTAAGATTTCGAATTCTTTTAAAAACTAGCAAAAACCTCCCTCCACCCCCTTTTTATTTTGGCCAACGATGTACCAAACACCTGTATAATGTAATTTATTTATATATTTCACACAAGACCAAGGCCTTAAGAAACTAAAGAACTTTGTTTTATGACTTGTAACATAACAAAAAAAAGGACGACAAACTAACCAACACACTGCTCTTTCACACTGGTGTGAAGCATAGGAAGAAAAAAATCCTCTGTTAAAAACTAGTGCGACAGAAACAACGAGACGAAGCTTAGAACCAAATAGGACAACAGAAGAGTATTTAAGTTCCAGCAACTATATAGAAACAGTCGAAGAACATAACTACGACTAACAAAAGATTTGGTGAATTCCGTATTTTAAGGTGAATTCCGAATTTTAAGGCTGGAATCGACAGGCCGGCACATCGCGCTCTCTGTACTAACAGCATCAAAAGAAAATGTTGAGGGATATTGGCTTTATACATTATGTAGGTATTCAATTCATACAATTTCAATTCAACATTTACGTAACCTCTTTTTAAGGTTTTGCCATCGGTTGCAAAACCCTTACGGGATCACTTTGGGTCTGTTTTGTGTTTTGAATCCTTTATATCTCAGAAACTACTGCAGCGATTGGCGGGAAAAAATTCTAAAGGGGGTGACTACCCCACCGAGTTGGGTATTAAATGAAAGGTATTGGTTTGCACATTCCAATACAGTTTTTGAAATTTCGATAGATTTTACACTTTTTGATATATTTTGAAAAAGGTCGAAAAATTGACCGGTACCCCCCCTCTAACTCCGAACTTTGCAGAGTGATCGATGTAAAATGTACTAAGTGTTTGTAGATATAGATCTATATTTAACAGGAAAAATATAGAGAAGTCTGTAAAAATAATACATTTTGAAATATGGTCAAAAAACTGATTTTCACACAATGGGGGCTATTTCATTGAGAGCAATATCAAATCAAAGGTACGGAATTGGACAATTCAAAACAGGTTTCGAAAATCGTCAAAGTTTCATACTTAGTACGTTGAATTACTATAATATAGGACGTTGAAAAAATCGAAAAAAAAAATTGTACCCACTTACCTACCCACTAATCTCTGTAGTACCGCCGTGTGGTGCCGGCGTAGAATTTCACCACCCCAACTCTTCCCGTGGGTGTCGTAAGAGGCGACTAAGGGAAACACACACCGGGGGGCGGGCAGCAGCGCCCTCTGCAGAACAATCTCACTGGACTGCGATCCCCAACCCGCATGCCCAGCGTGGGGATTATGGGCAATATCCCCCTTATGATAAAACCAGCCATAAAATGGCCCCCAGTTCCCGGCCGCCTCGCTATTCCTGGCCATGGTAGCGGCCATGGTAACGGCGGGGCAGGGGGTGCGAAGAATCTCCGGGCTACCCCAGGCTACCATCCACCACACAAACTGACCCTGGCAACGTTTAACGGACGCACTCTGAGGCTTGATCACCATCTAGCGCAGTTGGAAGTGGAGTTAGAGAACATTAAATGGCATGTTCTAGGGTTATGTGAAGTCCGTAGAGAGGGGGAGGACACCGTAACCCTAGACTCGGGCCATCTTCTCTACTTTCGCGAGGGTGATAAAACATCCCAGGGTGGCGTAGGTTTCCTCGTCAATAAGGCCCTCTCTAACAACGTTGAAGAAATCTCCAGTGTGTCGACCAGGGTAGCGTACCTGATCCTTCGGCTGTCTAAGCGCTACAGCTTGAAGGTCATTCAGGTTTACGCACCGACCTCGGCACACTCGGATGATGAAGTGGAGGATATGTACGAAGACATATCCAAAGCCTTACATCACACCACCAAGGCTCACTTCAACGTTGTTATGGGGGACTTTAACGGCAAGGTGGGAACCCAAAATGGCAACGAATCCCGAATAGGCCCGCATGGTTTTGGTGTTCGAAATCACAGGGGACAAATGCTTGTCAACTTCCTTGAGAAGGAGGGGCTGTTCTTAATGAACTCTTTCTTTAAGAAACAGCCCCAAAGGAAGTGGACATGGCGGAGTCCCGATTCTGTGACTAAAAATGAGATCGACTTCATCATGACGGATAGCAAGCATATATTCAGAGATGTCTCAGTGATCAACAGGTTCAATACCGGATCTGATCACCGACTCCTTCGAGGCTCTCTGAATATAAATTTGAAGCTTGAAAGAAACCGTCTGATGAAGTCCACGCTCCGACCGAACCCAATAAGAATCCTGGCGGGCACCGAGAAGTTTCAGCAGCTTCTCGGGAATAGATTCGCTGCCTTGGAACCCACTGATGACGCTGACGAGACCCTACACAATCTGGTCGAAACTTTGAGGGACGAGGGCATCAAGTTTTGCAAAAAGCAGCGTACTGGTAAGAAGTCCAAACTCTCGGATGAGACTCTTGGGCTGATGACAAAAAGACGGGAAACCACCCAAGCGACTTCGTCAGAGAGGTCAGACCTGAACAAGCGAATTGCGAAGATGGTACGGCGCGACCTTCGGAGCTCCAATACACGCCTCATTGAAGAGGCGATAGAGCGAAACCGAGGGTCCAAAGTATTCACTCAGCAGCTTGGCAGGAGCCACCTGTCGAAGCTTACAACGCACGACGGAAGGACCGTATTGTCGAAGCCGGAGATATCGGCCGAGATAGAGGACTTTTATGGCCGTTTATACGCTGCTCATGCTCCCCGTTCCCAACGAGACGGCCACGATTCTAGAGCCACCTTGATACGCCACTATACCGACGAACTGCCAGACATCAGTCAAGACGAGATTGTGTTAGCTCTGAGGCAGCTTAAAAATGGAAAAGCCCCCGGTGAGGACGGAATAACATCAGAGCTTTTAAAAGCTGGAGGATACCCTGTTATACAGGAGTTACAGAGCCTCTTCAACGCCGTCCTTCACAGTGGGAGAACTCCAAAGGCGTGGAGTGGGAGTTTGGTGGTGCTCTTTTTTAAGAAGGGAGATAAAACCCTCCTTAAAAATTATAGACCCATCTCGCTCCTAAGTCACGTCTATAAGCTATTCTCACGAGTTATATCGAACCGTCTCGCTAGGAGACTCGACGAGTTTCAGCCACCGGAGCAGGCTGGGTTTCGCGGAGGATATGGTACCATAGACCACATTCACACAGTGAGGCAGATTATACAGAGTCCGAAGAGTATAATCAGCCCCTGTGTCTGGCCTTTGTGGACTATGAGAAGGCCTTTGACTCCGTTGAAACCTGGGCTGTTCTACAATCCTTACAGCGATGCCAAGTAGACTATCGTTATATCGAGGTGCTGAGATGTCTTTACGAAGCCGCTACGATGAGTGTCCGAGTACAGGACCAGCAGACTAAACCGATCCAACTGCGCAGAGGAGTGAGGCAGGGGGATGTCATATCCCCGAAACTGTTCACGAGCGCGTTGGAAGATATGTTTAAGACGCTGGACTGGAAAGACAAGGGCATCAACATAAACGGCGAGTACATCTCACACCTGCGATTCGCTGATGACATAGTCTTAATGGCGGAGTCGCTAGAGGAGCTGAACCGGATGCTGGACAGTCTAGCTTCAGCCTCCCGATGTATCGGTCTTGGCATGAATTTGGATAAAACCAAAATCATGATCAATGGCCACATTGATCCAAGACCGGTGATCGTACATGGCCACCTTCTCGAAATTGTTTCTGAGTACACTTACCTCGGGCAGATTTTGCAGTTGGGTAAAAACAATTTCGAGAAGGAAGCCAAGAGGAGGATCCAGCTAGGCTGGGCAGCGTTCGGAAAACTACGTCGAGTCTTCTCGTCATCCATACCGCAATGTTTAAAAACGAAAGTTTTTAATCAGTGCGTCCTACCAGTCATGACCTACGGAGCTGAGACGTGGACACTCACGATAGGGTTGGTCCACCAGTTCAAAGTCGCTCAGCGAGCTATGGAAAGAGCTATGCTCGGAGTTTCTCTGAAGGATAGGATTCGTAACGAATTGATCCGACAGAGAACTAAAGTCATCGACATAGCTCAGAGAATTAGCAAACTGAAGTGGCAGTGGGCCGGCCATATATCGCGAAGAACCGATAACCGCTGGGGTAAACGTGTTCTTGAGTGGAGACCGCGACTTGGTAAACGTAGTGTAGGACGCCCTCCGGCCAGGTGGGATGACGATCTGCGAAAGACTGCTGGCAGATGCTGGATGCGACAAGCCGAAGACAGGGCGCTATGGCGCTCATTAGGGGAGGCCTATGTCCAACAGTGGACTAACATAGGCTGATGATGATGATGATGAATCTCTGTAGTATCGGTAATGGGTAGTTCCACAGCGCTCTAAGAATTTTTGAGAAAAGTAATGTATCCTGGATAATCCACACAGCAGCATTTAACCAAAAGCTAAGCAAAGCTTGTGTTATTGGTACTACTATGATAGCTGTTATACTTAATAATAATAAAGTACCTAGATGTATCACATTAGATGATTTATTTTTGTGTACGTAGAAAAGGACTAGAATACCCGAACAAATAATCTGCAGTTCGTACAAATATTAGTCCCGAGGCGGGAATCAAACCGCCACCTCCTGCGTTGTAAGCCCACCGCGCTAACAGTTCGTCAATATACGTACCTACCTAAACGACAAAAGTTCAAAACCCTCGACACGCGAGTAACACTCGCACTTGTCGTACTTGTTTAACAAAGAAAATGTACCTACAATCGAAAATCGAAACAAATTAAAACAAATGAGGTAACTGCAGAGTTTTACAAACAGGTACATTTACGTATTCCATATTTCACCTATATTGCCATAATCGATGTGCCAATAGTTTTACGTAAATAAGGAGCAGTACTGCGCACGAGAAAAACCATCATGAATTGTTTAACTCTACTTTTCATAATAAAAAGTAGAGCAATAAATGCGTCATGCTTTAATGTTGTGTATTGTATACTAACAAGCGCTGCATATCGTTGGAATACTTGCGTAAGGACAGTTGGGTACTAAGCCTGGTTTATAGAAAAACAGATGCGCCTTATTGTGCCGTTTCGTATCAGGTGAGATTGCGGTCAAACAAAGGTCTGTTTGACCAAAATCTCGCCTGATACGCTGTGGCTAACGATGTGTCACTAAGGTCTAGCCTTTTCACTTTTGCTTGCTATAATAGATTTGGTAAATACATATTTCAGTACGCTTCTTAAATTAAAACGTCAGTATTTCATTCATTACACTTTCAATGCAATATACGACGACATGAAATAATGATATTGTTTCGATGGTAAACAAGCAGTCTAACGAAACGAGCCAATAAACCGATACTTACCTGTTTTAATTAAGAAAATAAAAATAGCTAACAAGCATTCGTACTCGGACGGTAACGCTAACGAGTCATATTTCAATATCTATCTACAGGTGTTATTTCAAGGAGGAAAACGAGAAATCGTTGTGGAGAAATCGAGAATAATTTACAATACGACATTTCCCGTCTATTGTAGAACGAAGAGATCAAGTATTCTTGAATCATAGCGTAGCATAACTCAAGTGTTTAGAACTAGAGATTCATAATTGGTCATTAGTTAGTCAGATAGTTTGAAAGATTCAAATAAATTGCTACCAGAAATATGTACTTATGTAGAAGATTAGCCCAACTGATAACGTTACAATAATACGACTATTAATAAATTCACACTAACATTATTTAAATAGCCTTTATTAACAAAGAAAATATTACATATATTAACTAAATAAAATCTAGTATTTACAATTGAAACAATTGAGCTAACTGCAGACTGTTGCGAACAAACATTATTTGGTTAAAAATATATAAGTCCCTCAAATTTCCCCACTGGTCATTTCTTATTAGTGTATGTTTCTATTTAGTATATAATATATGTATTTACCGCCGTGTGGTGCCGGCATAGCATTTCACCACCCCAACTCTTCCCGTGGGTGTCGTAAGAGGCGACTAAGGGAAACACAGCGGGGGGCGGGCAGCAGCGCCTTCTGCAGAACAACTACACCGAACTGCGATCCCCAAGCCGCATGCCCAGCGTGGGGATTATGGGCAATAACCCCCAAATAATGATGCCATCTATGGCGCTCATTAGGGGAGGCCTATGTCCAGCCGTGGACTATTATAGGCTGGTGATGTTGATGTTGATATGTATTTAGGGGTATTTTAGTTTGTCATCATCAACATCAACATCATCAGCCTATGCTAGTCCACTGTTGGACATAGGCCTCCCCTAATGAGTGCCGTAGCGCCCTGTCTTCAGCTTGTCGCATCCAGCATCTGCCAGCAGTCTTTAACAAATCGTCATCCCACCTGGCAGGAGAGCGTCCTATACTACGTTTACCGAGTCGCAGTCTCTGACTACGATGACGTTCCATTTAATTATTGTCTTCAAAATATGTCATGTATGAAACCAAGAAAAAATTCAAAAGCTTTTAGAAATATACAAATCTACCTTCCATTTCATAGGTACATCGAGAATAAGAAGTTAGGGATTCATTATGAAAACTTCAATAATAAAACCGTGCGTTATAATTATTAGATAGGGGAAAAATTGCTTTCGCATTATGGTATGTATGAACTTGCAATAAAATCTCTTTGGCTATACTTACCAGTTACCAGTAAAAATTTTAATCTAGCCTTTTAAAAAGTAATATTGGAAATAACATGGCATTCCCTGGCCGGGCTTGGCAGTTCTACAAGGCACGCTTCACGCCCCGCCCCGCCCCGCCACGTCGGCGTCGCGTCAATCTGCCTCCGGTATGCAAAGTATGCCAATGTTTATTTCGGTATCCGACACTGAGATCCACATATGGAACTATCTTATTGTAAATTTTCAAAAACATTGGTATTTTTGCTGCGCGTAATCATAATACAGACCAGGAGGCAAATGATTGTCAAAAATACCACGAAAAGTTCTTTGGAGTTTCATAGAGATTAATGAATTTTATGAAAGGAACTAGAATAAGTAAAATTTAACCAGAAAAGCCCGACTGAGGTTGGAGGCAATGCCACTCTTCTGGTGAAAGTGTAAATTAGAAATTAGAAGATGGTATACATACATTTTTAGAAAAAAAATCAGAGATTAGTAAAAAAAAACAATAAATTTACTTTATCATTTTTTTTTACTACTATCTATGTTGTTTTTCGCCGTGTGGTGCCGGCATAGAATTTCACCACCCCAACTCTTCCTGTGGGTGTCGTAAGAGGCGACTAAGGGAAACACACCAGGGGGCGGGCAGCAGCGCCTTCTGCAGAACAACTACACCGAACTGCGATCCCCATCCCGCATGCCCAGCGTGGGGATTATGGGCAATAACCCCCAAATAATGATGCCATCTATGGCGCTCATTAGGGGAGGCCTATCTCCAGCAGTGGACTATTATAGGCTGGTGATGTTGATGATTTTTTTTAACCCTAGCCCGAAAATGGCAATTTCGTTGTACCTACCTACTATCGACTTAGTTGACGTGAATATTATAAAGAGGAAATATTTGATTGTTTGTATTGAATAGACTCCGAAACCACTGAACCTATTTGAAAAACAAGTACGACAAGTGCGAGTGTAACTCGCGCGCCGAGGGTTTTGAACTTTTGTCGTTTAGGTATAGGTACGTATATTGACGACCTGTTAGCGCGGTGGGCTTACAAAGCAGGAGGTTGCGGTTTGATTCCCGCCTCGGGACTAATATTTGTAAGATCTGCAGATTATTTGTTCGAGTGTTCTAGTCCTTTTCTACGTACACAAAAATAAATCATCTTATGTGATACTTATATATATTTTGTTAAGTATAACAGCTATCGTAGTAGTACCAATTACACAAGCTTGCTTAGCTTGTCGCTAAATGATGTTGTGTGGGTTATCCAGGATACATTACTCTTCTCATATTTTTGGAGCACGGTGGAATTCATTAATTTAATAATCTTATTATCTAAATATTCTTCGAGCGCAGTGGAATATATTGAGTGTGGACTTTAAAATTTTGAGAACAACGGTTTTGTGGCGCCGTGGAACTACTATTACAGTTACTGCAGAGATTAGTGGGTAGGTAAGTGGGTTGGTACCTACAATTATTTTTTCGACTTTTTTCTACGTATTTCACTAAGTATATGAAACTTAGACGATTTTCAAAACCTGTTTTGAATTGTCGAAATCCATAACTTTGATTGGATATTGCTCTCAATCAAATAGCCCCCATTGTATGAAAATTAGTTTTTTGCCATATTTCAAAAAGTATTATTTTTATAGATTTCTCTATATTTTTCCTGTAAAATATAGATCAATACCTACAAACACTTGGTACATATCACGTCATTTTCTTGACCATTTTCAAAATATTTTAAAAAGTATAAAATCTACCAAAATTTCAAAAACTATTTTTAAATCTACAAACGAGTACCTTTCATTTGATACCACTTTCGACTTTGCAGGTCGTATTTAAAATTTCGATTTCAAAATTTGTATGGAAAATCTTCATTTTGATTTTTCATTTATTTTCATTTATTTTTCTGTAAATATGCGCGGGCGCACAAAATGTATTATTATTTAAAATTACAAGTCAATAGCTGCAGTACTTTCTGAGATATTAAGGATTCAAAACACAAAATAGACCCGAAGCGATCCCAGAAGGGTTTTGCAACCGATGGCAAAACCCTAAAAAAATCCGTGGTGAACATAGGCCATACAATATTTTCAAAAAAGTTAGGGATCTGCATGAAAAGTTTACTATTTGTTAAACTAGCTGACCCGCTAGCAATTTCATTTGCGTGGTCTTTAGGGTAAAAAAAATCTTCACGATATCAGCTTACCCTATTTTAAGAGTCAGAAATTCCTTAAACCCTCTTATAATAATCTATACTATAGGTAAAAGCACGTTAGATCGGTTTTCTTTAAAAAATTTACCGTTTTTTTTTTCGTATGATACGGTTGATTTCAAATATAGCCATTTTTTTCTTTTCATCTTTAGCACATTTTATGTACCTAGTTTTAAAAAATGTTATACACATTTTTTATTTTAGTGAGATTAAATCAATCGGAGTCATACTAAACATTAGGAACTTTAACCTTTCCTACCATGATGGTTAAAAATATTCTGAGTTTATAATTATCATTTATTATAATAAAATTTTATTTTAGTGAACTTTAATCAATCGGAGTCATACTAAACATAAGGAACTTTAACCCTGATGGTTAGGTGTTAGCGTGGGGATTATGGGCAATAACCCCCAAATAATGATGCCATTTATGGCGCTCATTAGGGGAGGCCTATGTCCAGCAGTGGACTATTATAGGCTGGTGATGATAATGATGATGATAGTAAAATTTCGTATTTTTTACCTTACTTAGTTAGCTAGCTGACCCGGTCGCAATTTTATATGCGTGGACTTTAGGGTAAAACTTCTTGACGAAATCAGCTAATACCCTATTTTAAGGGTCGGAAATTGAAACCCGCTTTTAATATCATGTATAAGCCCATTATAATGAGTTTTTTTTAATAATCATTTACTGTATTTTTTTATAGAGAATCTAATAACAGGGTGGACATTCTACTATAGCCCAATTTGTTTGTAAATTTCCTAATCCTATTTTATTTAAATATATCTACAGATTGGCTTTCTGAGATGGGATTGGATGGCAAAATCAGAAGCCATGCGGCTAACAGTCGTGAAAGGAGTCACGGACAAAGTTAAAAAAAAATATTACGATTTTATATTTTATCGAGGAAAAAACACCATTGAATTAAAGTACTATAAATAAATTACCTGAATCTAAGTAGAGTGAGTATTCAAACAAAATTTTAAATAATAACCTTTTCTTTTGATTATCAATTATGCATTTCTTTTCAAAGAATGATCCTTATGAACTTACAAAAACCCTGAATAACTTCAAAACCTATTTTATGTTGAAAAACCATTTATTGAACATATGTATCAATTGATATTTTAAGTATTATCAGCAAGTTTCTAGGTAATTTCGACACTGGATAAAAAGTCACATAAGTTAAAAAGTCCTTAAAAACTTCTTTATGTATTATTGTCCTTATTAAAAGACTAAAAAAAAGAAAACTTCGGAACTCTTGTTTTTATTCATTGTTTTTACAGTATATTTTTGAAACGAAAAGTCATTAATACACTTACCTTTTGTATAGTTGAGTAACTTTTATGAAAAGCTCTGAAATACGTGTTCCTTTTTTTGTAAACTAAACAGTAAAGTATACGCCATATTAAAAAGTTATTCAATACGGAGCCAAACTATAAATCTCAAACTTGAATAACCCGTTTCACCCCATTTTCAGGCATATTTTGAAAAATCCAGAAATAAGTATTATATATTTTTATTAATTTGGTTTCAAGCTGATTGGGAGAAAAGTTAAAAATTCCAAAAAATCTTAAGTGATTCGACTTCTTTTTATACTTTTAACGTAATTTTAATGAAAAATTATGAATTACCTATTTTTATTTATTGTACTTGGTATTATGTATACCTATTTGAAATTTTATGTCGTTACCATCCTTCATTAAAAAGTTACAAACATTTCAATATGGAGCAAACTACAAATCACTCAAACTTAAATCACCTCTGTCAACCCATTTTCAGGAATGTTTGGGAAAATCCTGAAATACATTTATTATAATTTTTTTTGTTTTTTTAAGGACATGCAAAAGTAATTAGTACGCTATATTAAAATGATTTAGACATTTGAATACGGAGCCAAACTACGAATCTCAAACTTGAATAACCGTTTTAATCCCATTTTCAGGATTATTTAGAAAAATCCTAAAATACGTATTCAATATTTTTGTTTGTGAAGTTTTCTCTGTAAATTTAAAGCCACTAGCGTCAATGGTTGATAAATTTCACCACAATAACCTCAATAGTTCGACTTCTTTTTTAAACTTATATAGTGAAATTTTTGAAAAATCCTGAAACACTTAGTTTGATTTATAGTTTTTTAAATACATACTGAAAGTTTCAAGTCATTAGTATGCTATATCAAAAAGTTATAGACATTTCAATATGGAGCCAAAATACGAATCTCAAACTTGAATGACCCATTTCACCCTATTTTCAGGAATATTTTGAAAAATGCTGAAACACGTGTTCAATATTTTTGTATGTTTAGTATTTCCTGTAAATTTCAAGAAAATCGAGCTACCGGTTACAGAGTTAGAAAAAAGACCAAAAAAACTTCCATCCCCCTTTTCACCCCCTTAGGGGTGGAATTTCCAAAAATCCCTTCTTAGCGGGTGCTTGTGTTGTAAAAGGAACCTACCTTCCAAATTTCAGCTTTCTAACTTCAGCGGTTTAGGCTGGGCGTTGTCGCCAGAAAATCGCTTGTTCCTTTATATATTAAGATTACGATTAAGATTTTTATACTTATATAGTGACATTTTTGAAAAATCCTGAAACACCTGTTTTAATTTATAGTTTTTTCAATACATACTGAAAGTTTCAAGTCATTAGTATGCTATATTAAAAAGTTATAGACATTTCAATACGGAGGCAAACTACGAATCTCAAACTTGAATAACCCATTTCACCCTATTTTCAGGAATATTTTGAAAAATCCTGAAACACATGTTCAATATTTTTGTATGTTTAGTATTTCCTGTAAATTTCAAGAAAATTGGGCCACCGGTTACAGAGTTAGAAAAAGGACCAAAAAAACTTCCACCCCCCATTTCACCCCCTTAGGGGTGGAATTTTCAAAAATCCCTTCTTAGCGGGTGGTTGTGTTGTAAAAGGAACCTACCTTCCAAATTTCAGCTTTCTAGCTTCAGCGGTTTAGGCTGGGCGTTGTCGCCAGAAAATCGCTCGTTCCTTTATATATTAAGATACCCGTGCGAAGCGGGGGCTGACCGCTAATTATTAAAATAAAGATGAGTGGCTGTTTAAGCGACTTACCCTGAATGTTGCTATGTATTGTTTGTGGTAATTTATATCCGTCGCCAGTATGAGTTCTTTCAACATTTTCTTTATATTTTGTAGTGGCACCTTTGTGTTCATGAAAATCTTGCTTTCCATGATGCACGCATATGCCACACGCCAATGGTGGCACTCCAGAATCGACGCATCCTGTAAAACTTCATAGCATGAATATATACACAATACATATCACAATAATTTCAACAAACCTTCTAACACAAGGTTATACATAAGGCCGGCGATTCACTGTCAGATTTTTGTCAAATTTTTTGATTAGATTATCTATGGAGCGGCGTATTGGACTATCCGATGGCGATTTGTGGGTTAACAAATGTAAGGAACGAACGCCTTCTGATAATCGAATACGACCGGTCAGACAAACATCGGACGTGTATCGCCGCACGAAGGTCTCTATTACCGTGTAAAAAACAATTAACAATTATAATGTAAGTTTAAAATTACGGGACATGCTCTAAGGCGTTAAGCTAGCCTTTGTACATTATCCCTTAATTTATAAACGATTGTGGATAGATAGATGTAAAGCATTATAATATAAATAACAGAGAATAATTAAGTTCTATAATTGCGAATTTAATTATTCTCGTGAAAGGTGAACACAGAATAAATTTTATTTTATGTATATTTAATCAATTCCTGCTCTCCACCAAATTTTGACCACTATATTTTAAATAAACTATAATCTGGGCCAAATTTGAAAACACTGTGGCTAAGGTGCGCTTGGGGTGCTTAGGTTTGAATTGATTTCCGCCGCAAGATGTATTTTTGATGATGGCTGGGTTGGGTTGTGCGTTTTCAGTGGCCGATCAACCCTTGCCGAGCACTGCAATCCCTATTAATATTATTGGGATCAAAAACATTTCAGGGGCCGACATTATCTCTATCTCGATATTTATGAAAAGATATTTCAAACCACAAGAGCTACAAATCTGAAATTTTGTACGGAGGTTGTTTTAGGACGCAGGCACCGGATTTTCGGAAATTTGTATTTTAAGGTAGTTAAAATGTATCAAAGGTAATTTTTATAAAAAGTTTAGAACTATTGACCCGTCAAAGTGAGGGTGTGTTTCGAATATGTTGAGTGCTGTAAAGGTAGGGCGTTATCAAATCTTGCTGTATAATTATTTGATTTCTCTCTTCTTCCGGAAAACCATTCAACGAATTTCTTAAGAGATCCAGTATTTATTGTAAGATACTTGTCAGTGACGAGAGACAGTGTTTAAATGCCTTTCGTACGCGTTTATTGACACAACCATATTTCTCATAATTCCGCACCAAACTTTGAAAGAAAACGTTACTTGTTAGTTTCATTAACACGAACAGGATTCACTCGAGACCAGGGTTAGTGCTTCGAATGTACATGCTACTGAAGTTGGTTGACCATAAAAAATTACTCAAAAAATTTGGGTTACGGTAAATTTCTCTCAGCATGATTCGACAAAATTATAATAGTCTCTCACAATCCCTATGATGCAATTTTTAAGCCAACTTATACTTTTTCAGCACTAAGTACGCGAGCGTGGATTGTTCCAATTACTTCGGCAGCCTCAGGCATGAGAAATGATTCAAAGTATGTTAAAAAATTTAGATCTATCAGTATTCTTTAAATTTTCTACCATTCTTTACGGTAAGAACCGAGTTGGTGCCTGTCGGTCTCGATATGTCTCTCCATATCACCGCAGACCTACATATATTCACATCTTGGTTATTTAAAAAAATAAGCTTACTACGAATCAAATTGTTCTTGATAAGCCATTTCTAACGTGAGGCAAATATGAAATGATATGTAAAAACAATCATTTGTTAATAACAAATGACAATCTATTTTCAAATTTACTCTAATTCCATAGTTAAACTACCTCATACACGCAGTTATGTCGCTAAATGTATCTAAGAAAGGAATCTGCATTACAAACACGTGCTTATTGCAGCCGTATCTTAATAGTAATTCGTAATTTCAATGGAGAAATGACGTCCATGAATAATTATTAATAACAGACATAAGTGAACAGATGAATATTTGCGTTAAAGTGGTTAAAGGTGATCCGTTTTTCATACATTTGTATTTTCCCAAATATGAGCCATGTGAGCTTAATTTTACATATAAATAACTGTTTTTGGCATTGTTATAGGTCGTTATTTGCGGCAAATTATGTTTCATTACAAAAAACACTTCATTTAATTATAACTCTATAATGTGGTAATTTTAGGCCATTTTTGTCACTGTGTGGGAGAACACCGATAGTGTCGTACGAGAACGTCATGAACTTATGAGTGTTAGCGGCGACGACAACGTCATCTGTGAGATACATAATTAATCAACTCATAATACCATAGCTTACCATTCATGAACTTTGATTTTGTTCGTTCAAGCATGTAGAACGTACATATTTCGTCTTTTATTGTTGTCATGTGGCTGTCTGTTCTTTCAATGTCTATCGTTTTTGTATTCTGTTGTCATTGACTTGTTTTGATTTTTGCAAAACGAAGCAAAACTATTTTCTAAAACAATCAACTTCCCAAAATGGAGCCACGGAGGATGAAAATTCTAATATATATTAAATTTCAATTGTGCTTAGTTGGAGCCAAAAACTTTGAAAAAAAAGTAGGTACAAAAAATGATTTTTGTAGTGTTTTTCGAAGTTTTTTTGTCCGGTGACCACAGTACTGTAATGTATGCTCGTCCAAAGCTAGACTAGCTAATAATAATTCGCGCATCCTGTGTCTAATGTAAAAATTTAATATATAAATTATTGGGTGGTATCCAATATTTAAAATTACCTCTCAATCGTTTTTTCGAAAACCATACTAGATTACACGATACTTATTTATTAACATCCATCTGCAACACGGTAGGTTGCTGGTTCAATTCCCGCTGCGCGACAAAACCTCTGATCTTGAAGAAGTAATGAATTAAGTTTCGTAATGAATCATTATTTTTCAGATCCAGGATCAACTGCCTGTATTTTACCAGTAATTGTGCTCAAAAGTCCAAGAAAACAAAATTGCATTGTAATTAAAGTGTAGAGAAAATCAATAATACCTAATTTCTTATTTGATAATAATTACTAGCACACTTCTCTTTGTTTTTGTGTGATAGGTACCGTAAGGAACCGAGTTCAAGCAAGACCCTTCGTTTGAGTACGCAGAAATTTCATCAACGATTTATCACAATCGAATCAATTAGGTAGGCTTGCTAAACAAACATGAATTTGTTTATACCAATACTTGGTACTTCAGATTCTTCTAAAAAATATATGCGATCAGGATAATTTTGATAAATCACAACGTCACAACACGTAAATTTTGCATTTGCATCCTTAGGTGAAATTATTAAGACTGCAAATACTGAACGCACAAAAAATATGTCCGCTTACAAGAAACAAATAGGAAAATGTACTTAGATAAAATAGGAGTGATTCGAACCCATGTACAGGCAGATGGCGTATCGTGCCCAACAGTTCAAATTATAATCTTTGCTTGTGTGAGTGATTTGGTCCGGCGATTTTGCTCTTCCCAAATACAAGTTCTAATAAATGTTTTCAACGCTTGAAAAATTTCTTGGTATATTAAAAACAACGTACCATTTGCGGCAAATATATCACTTTTTAATAATATGCATACTTTAATAAGAAAACAATAAAAAACCACAAAATTGAAAGTCAGCGCCATCTATTGGTGAAGCTATGCCTAAACAAGAAGAACGAACCACCTTAACTTGATTTATAAGTCCAGATTTCAGTTTTCATTTAATTTATTAAGTTTGCTAGAGAGATTGCACCCTCACGTTCGATGCAATAGAAGTACAGGGTGTAATTTTTAAAGATTTCATTCGGTTCTATTCCCGGGTGTAACAAGCGAATTTTCAAAAACGATTGAATGCAGTTTTCTTTCTTTTCAAAAATAAAAGAACGTTTTCTTTAAGTAAAATATTCTACATAATATGTATGTAGAGTATTATTATTACTTTCCCTCCAGGTGGCATTACAAAATTCCACCCTGTATAATACTACCTACATATTAAGTATGATTGTACAGCAATAAACAATTTGAATTGATTTTGTAAGCCCTTTGCCCCTAAATTTTGCAAAATTCGGGGACTGAGTCGGTTTACTATCGTTTTTAGGTACTTGATAAAGGGTTTAAAGATAGGATACGAGTGAAATATTTAAAACGGAAGTCTCGGAGACTCGCCAAAAAAACAAAATGCAAGCATTTTATTAATATTTTTATATTTTCAAGAAAACTATATCTTTATCATAATAACTAGCGGCCCGCCCCGGCTTCGCACGGGTATTAAACAAAAATTTCAGAAATTAAACACAATAACACGATGGATTTCACAGTTTTCATACGGATCCCTTACTTTTTCGAACAGCATTGGGATTTTTGACATTGACTCGACACTCCATAACTGACACTGGCCGTAGAGAAAAAGCAAGCACAGTGCGCAACCTCTTTTTCTATTCTGACGCGCCATAATAGAAAAAGATGTTGAATATACAGCGCACGGTTCAATTATTGAATTTTTCATGCGGATCCCTATCTTTTTTGAAAATATTATATAGCCTATGTTCATCACGGAAAATTAAGGATTCTAATGGTGAAAGAATTTTTTAACTCGGTCCTGTAGTTTCGGAGCCTATTCAATTCAAACAAACAAACAAACATACAAACAATCAAATGTTTCCTCTTTATAATATTAGTATAGATAAACTATCGAGCCACCCCGTCTTCGCACGGGTGCAATGCTGATACTAATACATGTTATACATATAAACATTCCTATTGAATCACTTTATTTAAAAAAACTGCATTAAAATCCGTTCCGTACTTTTAATGATCTAAGCATACATAGGGACAGACAGACAGCGGAGATTATTTTATACTATTTAGTGTTAAACAAGCGAGAAATAACTATTTATTGATTGCATTCAGGAAGCGCAATCCTAGTTGCCAGCGTCGCGCGTCGGCTAGGCGAAATCTCCTTGTCAATAACTCTGTATCTACAGGAAGACTGCTGTAATGGGCCAGACGATGCGCCTTTCAAAGCCGATTGATGTCCCTTTTCTTGTATTCTTGGACCGGATGGGCTCAGTTTGCTTGGCAACTATGTTTTTATTAGATTGCCTACGTTTGATAGGATGGGCTCAGTTTGCTTGGCAACTATGTTTTTATTAGATTGCCTACGTTTGATAGGTAGGTAAAAGGTCACGCAACAATGTACGCTACTGTCCTTATTAAAACTAAGATAGTAAATTTCATACAACTTGAGCTTAAGCATTTTGATTTATCTGAGTGTGTTTGGAACGAACCTTATGCTATGTTCACATGCGCGCGTTCAACTCGACATTCAACGTGCACGTTCACGTTCACGAGCGTGTGAACAGTACGCCCGAACCCGTAAACGCGCCTGTGAACGTGAATGCCGCGAACCAAATGCACTGACTGACGCGACGGCGCGTGCGTGTGAACAGCTTGAATTATCGCCGGCCTGGGACGGGCTGCATGCCGCGCAGCCCGCCAGGCAGCCCGCCGGGCTGCACGGCGCGCATGTGAACATAGCATTACGGATTTTGCTTGTCAAACTAGATCTACATTTTAGAACGCTAAATTTTTCACCACGGAGAACGCGGTGAGTTTGAAGAGTGAACTTTGATGGCGTGAATCATCTAATAAAGGTCATTTTATTCAATTGTTATATTCAAACAAACCAATTTAGGATTCGTGTACCGCGTTCTCGCCTATTACCCATTGTTCCTACGCCCTAAATTCAAACTAAGAACAATCGGGAAAAAATCCCAAGTGTTATTACTAGGGAAATTAATATTCCCAATTGTCCCTACCTCCTTTAAACATTAACTGGTAAATGTGATTTCAAGTAATATTTCACGCACCGTCGATTTGATGTTGATTTTGACTGAAATAATCTAAAACAAAACAGTCTTTTATTACACGAAAGCGTAGTAAAAATTTGTAGCTCAGTTTTAAAAAAAAATATATGAATTAATGTAGTTACAGAATAAATATTCGAAACATTAACTATTCCCGAAAAATTATGAAATTGACATTGTGCTTATTGGATCCAATTTAAACTTTTATTTCCTCTTCTTAAATTCGAGTTCTAAATATTACTCATATAGAGGTAGTACAGCAAGGTTACGAGTAGATACAGCTAAAATAAGCCGACACAGCTAAAAAAAAGGTAAAATTGGAAATACCAAAAAACTGTTCAATAATGAGAGAGAAAAAGAGAATCTGACTCGCGATAAAAAATATACAATTCGACGGACAAACCGAATAACATGTTACGGTACGCACCGTTTATCAATGCACATCATAATTCACACACCTTTCATACGACAAATGTTGGGTAGCTTCGTATATCCACAGAATCCTCATTCTTATCTTTAAAAACTTGTATTACTGTTAATTCATCAGCAAAATGGTTATGTAGGTACTTACAAGCTTACGACTCTCGGTAAAATATTTTCTTTTCTTTCACCTATGCAGGTGCAAAACTGTAAGCATTAGAATACAAAAAATTCTATTCGCTCTTTCTGTACTTCAGTGGTTTAATATGTAGTTGATTTTGCAACATTTGCTTCTTAATGATCATAAATAATTTGAACGTGTACAAGAGTCCTGTAAGGTCTAAAGGAAATAAAGCACTTTGATTTTGATTTTTGAAGCTGTTTCTTTTTTGCTGCTGTTAGATTTACAACAAGGTCCACTTAGAAATTACATTTCAGAATCGACCGAGAATACAGCTGTGTGCAAAAGGCCAAGCTAATGTTGCCTGGAAGAGATCGCTCATAGCGATGAGGCCGCCCTTTGTACTTCCTTTACCTTAAGCATGTCTGTTTGTAATGTTTTCTTTTTTTGTGTGGTATAATAAAGTATTTTCTATCTATCTATAATTAACACATAGTTAATTATGTAATGCCTTACTCATATTTTTCATTCCAAAGCCGCTTATTGCTAAATTTTATGCCCGTAGAGCACTTTTATGGATCTATAAGTTACCTACAAGTTAGATACAATTATTTGCTAGTTGGGTATTTATATAGCTTCTTGAGAGCTGCAGGAATACCTCCGTCGTGAATCAGTGGAAATGCTAGCTTATATAATTTTTCCGACTCCTCTTCGATCCGATATCAAAAATTGTTTTTTTTTTAAATACTATTGTTGCAGCACGATTGCTACGTCATTCATTACCAACTCATGCTACTGTCATTTTACTCGCTCGGGGGTAAGGAACTTATACCCAACCTGGAATGTGCATTGTCAATTTGACACCAATATAAAATAAACCTTATGTGTATGACCTTAATAAACCTTATGTGTATGACAAATAAATTTGACATGTCTTACTAAAAAGCATTAATTTTCATTCTTTATATTTTCTAATATTTTCCAAGTATCTGTTAGAATGATAACATTTTTTTAGCAATAATTTGGACACTATATTGAAATGTAAATAAAAAAAAAAGATTATATAAGTAGAATCTAATATAAGTTAGACTGGCAGCCCGTCAGCCATATTCATTTGTTGTGAATTGGTTGTGATTAGTGATCCTGATCCTGAAAGGGACAGAGGGCTCTCGCGAAGCAATCTCGCTCGGACCGCGTATCGTATCGGCAGCTTGTGCACATTCCAGATTGGGTATAAGTTCCTTGCTCGGGGGTGTGTTGTTGCTGCGCTGAATTAATAATTAGACGAGAGTGAACCTATATAATTAAACTGTCAATTTCATTGACAGTTGAATCAAAGGGTTGCACTCGTATGACTGTAGTTAATTAGTTTGAATGAAAATACACATTTCTGATTTTGTACATATTGAACGTTTTTGTTGTTGATTTTTAGGGTTTTGACATCGGTTGTAAAATCCTTATGGCCTCGCTTTTTTCTATTTTGTGTTTTGAATCCTTAATATCTCAGAAACTACTGAAGCTATTGACTTGAAATTTGAAATAATAATACATTTGGTGCGCCTTACAGAGTTATAGAAAAGTAAATAAAATTAAAATGAAGTTTTTGAGTACAAATTTTGTTTTTGAGTACAAGGTTTGTAGATTCCAAAGTAGTTTTTGAAATTTTGGTAGATTTTATACTTTTCGAAATATTCTGAATAATATTTTGAAAAAATGACCATCGCAAATATATCTGCAGTTCGCACAAATATAAGGCCCGAGGCATAACCAAACCGCAAACTCCGGCGTCGCGTTGTAGGCGGACCACCAGAGGTCGTCAATATAAGTAACTATCAGACAAAAGTTCAAAACCGCCGAGGGTTTTGAACTGACGAATATTGTTTTTATTGTAATTTAAGTCAGTTAACTTTCCTTGGCAATATAAGCCTATGTTCTAACTCACGGTCTACGTCATTATTTAAATACAGATTTATGGATAGACCTCCTGTGATATAACTTAAGTCTTTTTATCTAAGTTTAAACTTTTTGTGACTGATATAGATGAGTATTGATATTTGATATATTTTGAACAATAACACATTCTTACAAAAAAACAAAATGTAACTATTTATAATTCAATAATAATAATTTGATTTCGAAAAATTTTTGAAAAATTACCCAGACTATTATTTTACCTTGTAATAGTAAGCAATCGATTCTCCTTTTCTTGAAACAAGACAAGTTAATAATTTCTGGCTTCGTTATTATATGATCTATATATATATATATATGGCACACCAATTTTCATAGATGTATTGCGACAGTAATATCGCAATACATCTATGAAAATTTTATGTAAACGCATAAAAACAGAGAAAACTTTTTGAAAAACTGTGATCTTCACGCTAGAAATACAAGAAACAAAAACAAATTACTCATACCATCGTACAGATTGCATAAGGTAGGGAAGTCATTTATGGGAAATTGCGTGCGCTTCTCTAGTAAGCTTCCATCTGAAGCAACTGAGCTCCCTATTCGTAAATTTAAACAATACATAAAACAAAATCTTATTAAGAAAGCATTTTACTCGATAGATGATTACGTTAATGATACTAATACTTGGCCAGATGTCGCTCCATTCCACACCGACCATAGCATGTAAGAAATTGAATGTTGTGCTTAGCTACATATACTATGTATTTAAATAAGTATTGACATGTATGTATCTAAATCACATTAAACTTAGATTTAGATAGGCAAAACAAACATTGTATTAGACACATAAGTTATATATGAATGTAGGTACTAGTGGTTTCTTTTTCACTTCTTCCACTAGTGGACAAAAAATTGAAGTGAAGAGAAATCAATAACAACTTATTTCTTTTTTGTTAATAATTAACTGTATGAAATTTGACTTGTCTAAGTGCTTATTTTGTAAACCTAAAGAAATAAAGTTATTGAATCTGAATCTACGAGTGGGTATTTTTGAAACACTGCAATGGTGATCGGATTAATTCAATTGTTTTCTTTACGTCTGAAATTAGTACATCATAGATATAAAATTGTCTTTACTTAAAGAAGTTTTATCAAAAGAAAGTTTGGATGCTTGTTAATTTTGAATATGAAGCTGTTATAGTCCTGGAATAAAAAGTATAGTATAGATATAATATATTATTAGATATACCTAGTAACAATATATGATGTTTGTGTTCTTTAAATAAATAAATAAAATATCTAGAACACGTGCGGATCTTCTTCATACAGAGATGCATCAGCCGATCTGATTTTGCGATTAAGCTTAAGCACAAGAAGCTACGTTTTCCCTGAGAGCTGCTTATTTCGACAGATAATTTTTTTTCAGCTGAATTTTTGTAAAATAAGGTTTCTTTTGATAATATTTATCATTTAGTCACCATTTCACAGAAGCGAAGATGCGCTAGATAGAGCACGCTCGCAGTAGAACAGGAAGGATTTTATATTCCCAGAAACTGTTTAACTCAAAATAAATAGGATTTGGACTTAAATGGAATCTGCTATTCGTATAGTTCAAAACGCCTGCATGAGAATTTGTTTCGGATCATGAACCCACTCTAGTTAAAAATAAATACTGAATATAAATTCTCACAGAAATATTTGAAATTAAAAAGCTGAATATTTATTTAAAGGTGTTCTGTACAATCTGCAATAGCATGTAAAAAAAACAATATTGTTATTAACTTTAGTCATACTTATCTAAATAAATATTAACAAACTTGTATTAGACACATAAGTTATGTATGAACGTTCTAGTGGTTTATTTTTCATTTCTTCCCCTAGAGGACCAAAAAATTGAATTGAAGAGAAAATCAATAACACCCTATTTCTTCTTTTATAATAAATTTCTGTATGAAATTAGACTTGATTGAGTGTTTATTTTGTAAGCCAAAAGATTAAGTTATTGAAATTTGAAATCTAAATCCGAATTAATCTATATTTATAATTTCATATTAGAATTGTAAGTTCTTTTATATTATTTCAGGCAATTAATGTTTATTTTATTCTCCAACCGTAAAACCGTTACCAAAACGCGTGAGATTCGATATTTTTCAACCCATATATTCGAAAAGAAGCAAAGGGTTCCTCGATATGTGCGAACAAAGTGGGTCATTCCACCGCACTTAATAACAGTGACGAAATTACTTTTGAACTTGGTATACACTATTTAATTGAAAAGTTTGAACGCAATTTGCTTCAATAAAGTCCTGGCCGAAATCACAAAAGCTCGCGTGCCAAAGCAGCATTGGCTATCAAAATTTAAAAAGACGGAGTGGGAAATTCTTATTCGTGTCGTTATTAAATGTTATTAAAATATTACTCGTACAACTCATCTTAACACCTAATTTAATTTGATTCACACAAATTGTATAAAAGATAAGTACTAGCATTGAAAGTGAAACATTTACACTAGAAAATATAAAATTAAACGCGTAAACTGTTTGATACAATAAACTTTTTAAAATTAATATTTTTTTTCTGGTATGATGATTGTTTCTCATAATGATGAAAAGCAGAGGATGCCACACGGTGCCAAAATAATTTTACTTCGAGCGATGTACTTTGAATTATACAACGCTACGATAGGGATTCTTATCTAGAATCTTTCTCTTCGATCTGGATTCATCAAATCGCTCTCGCCCTAAATACATTATTTTTCTCACTATGACACAATCTCAATCTGCTTTGGACTTTGGCATTATTTTAAACCATAATTGCAGTAAAACTAGCAACTACTTTTAAAACAGTAAGTTTATAAATTCAACGTTTTATGTTTAATGCTAGACAATCCGTGCAGTATCATCTAGCCCCAAGATATGCATAGTTTTTATCATCGTAGTAGGTGCTTATGTTGTTGGATATATAGAAGAAAGCGATTGGATCTTGATCAATAATAAATAAAAAAAAAATAGAGAACCAGACATTTTCAGATAGCACTTTATAAGCTGGAAAATATGAAAGACTGAGAGTAACTAAAATACCTAAAGAACAAATGAATAACGTAAAAAACTTACAAGAACAACTTGTTTCTTCTTTCGCCTGAAAAAGGATATGCTGGAACTGGTGCTTGACTTCTTTGGGCTTCTCGGCGCGTCCTGGCAAATGAAAAGCTTAGTGTTAGCCGATTTAATGAGAAACGGTGATTTCCGCTTCGCCTGAACTCGAGTTTAGTATATTATACATAATATATTCACTCCTTTCTTTAATTTATTTCATGGAAAACCAACAGAACATACATCCAATTTTGATCAAAATGTGAAAACAGAAACAGACGGTAATAAAAAGGTAATAGGAGTCTATTTGACGACAGAATACTAAAAATTGGTAGTTGACAAATTCCCCTTTACGTTCGTTCTAATTAGAATCTGTATTTCAAATTTCGAGTAAAGGGTTTACTTATACTAAATAAACACCAGGAACAAATTTTAGAGTTCTTTTTGATGAAGGTACTCGTACCTTTGAAGTGATGATTCATTTTACCTTTATTTTGGCCCAGAATTCTACCAATATTCTAAATTTCATGTTTATAGGATTTCTTTTTTATTAACACGACAGGTCAGTCAATATAAATTGATTATAAACGATAGTTATTTTATGATTCGGTTAACTTTGTTAATATGAGTACCTAACATTTTCAGGTTTTCAGGTTCAAACCTAATGTTTGATTTTTACAAAGATATCGATAGCTGAATCGTGCCTCGAGATAGCTCGAGAAATGTGTTACCATTGGCATTCCACTTGGCCCCATATAGGTACTCTATACTTACACTGTTGTCCGATACTTCTTTTTGAAATATCTGAAGGAACTGAAAATAAAATCGTCAATTAATAACAATGCATTGTAATGAAACTTAATTAAAATAATATAAAATATTAATAGAATTGTACTAACTCTAGGTCTCTTTTTTCGTAAAGTACTGATTCCAGAGCGATCATTTTTGCCCTGCAAAAAAATACAGGGTTATTTACGAAAAAACTATTATATTAACTAACTTAATAGGTTAAAGATAAAAGTTACCATCTTAGTTTCTCTTATTATAGTGCCTAAACCATTATACTCGGGGTAAACTCTAAGAAATCAAATTAAATTCCAATAACCTTTCATCATCATCATCAGCCCACATTAGTCCATTGCTGGACATAGGCCTCCCTTATGAGCAACATAGCTCCCTGTCTTCAGCTTTTCGCATCCAGCATCTGCCAGCAGTCTTTCGCAGATCGTCATCCTACCTGGTAGGAGGGCGTCCTACATTACGTTCACCGAGTCGCGGTCTCCACTTTAGAACACATTTACCCAAGCGGTTGTCGGTTCTTCGCGAAATATGTCCGGCCCACTGCCACTTCAGTTTGCTTTTCTTTGAGCTATGTCGATGACTTTAGTTTTCTGTCGGATGTATTCGTTACGAATCCTATCCTTCAGAGAAACTCCAAGCATAGCGACTTTGAACTAGTAGACCAACCCTACAGTGAAATAGCCTTTGCCTCGTTACTATCTCCTCGTGGCGCAATCCCTTACTGAGGGGAGATTGCAATTTCAAATCCCGTCAAAGCCGGGATATTATATAAAACTTTTATTAATCACAAAGAAACATGAAGTGTTAATATTTTCCATAATTAAGAATCCGAGTCGATTGAGAATTAATTCTATCAGATTTTTTTGAATATAGGAATCCATTTCTCAAAATAAAAAGTTCCTTTATCACAGACACAAAATAGATTATAGCTTACTCCAAGCTATATTTTATTTTGAGTCACGTATTATCTCACTGTAACACAAAAAGGGTGCCTCGGATTTGGTACTTTGTTACCTAAGCTGGAATCGTTAGAGTACAAAAAGTATATTTGAATACTATCTGCCCCTGGAATTGCATACACAATCTCGATGACACTTGATTATCACATAACGGATGACCAGTCCAGCATCCGACTCCAGCAGTATCTGTTATGTGTATGTACGTAACGCATAGGATCAATGCAATCATGTTTGCGCCCCGTTTCTGTTTGGATTAATCGAAGTCAAGGGAGAGGTGAACCTTGTTTGGCACAATCAAACCGCGACGTCGATAGCATATCGTGTGTATTGTAATTTACATTCAACGGTAGGAAGTATTGCCGTGTGCTTGTGGGTATATTGATTTAAGGGTTAATTTCGATTGAAAGCTTACAAGGGTTGTGGTTGGGTTCTGGTTATGTGCAGTTCACATTAACAAAATCTACTTAACAGTAAGGTGTTCAACCCTACTGTTAAGTAGCTTTTGTAGTGTAGCATGTGTATACCATATACTATATTTGATATATATTTGATAGATTAGCTATTCTGCCATATATAGCTAATCTATCAAATCCAAGAATCTGTTCTATTCACAATAGCGAATCTGTCTTCCGCCTAGTCTTTAACGTTTTTTTAATAACACATTTTTATCATTAGGTACCATTTTTTCCCTTTTTAGGGTTTTGCCATCGGTTGCAAAACCCTTATGAAATCGCTTTGGGTCTGTTTTGTGTTTTGAATCCTTAATATCTCAGAAACTACTGCAGCTATTGACTTGAAATTTGAAATAATAATACATTTTGTGCGCCCGCACATATTTATAGAAAAATAAATGAAAATAAATGAAAAATCAAAATGAAGATTTTCCATACAAATTTTGAAATCGAAATTTTAAATGGAACGTACTAAGTCAAAAGTGGTATCAAATGAAAGGTACACGTTTGTAGATTTCAAAATAGTTTTTGAAATTTTGGTAGATTTTATACTTTTTAAAATATTTTGAAAAAGGTCAAAAAAATGACCGTTCCCCCCCCTCTATCTCCGAAGATTGCAGAGCGATCGACGTGATATGTACCAAGGGTTTGTAGATATGGATCTATATTTTACAGGAAAAATATAGAGAAGTCTGTAAAAATAATGGTTTTTGAAATATGGCCAAAAAAGGGCGGGAAATATTTCTGAAGGGCTGACTACCCCACCGAGTTGGGTATCAAATGAAAGGTATTGATTTGTACATTCCAATACAGTTTTTGAAATTTCGATAAGTTTTATAGTTTTCGAAATATTTTCAAAAAGATCGAAAAATTGACCGGTACCCCCCCTCTATCTCCGAAGATTGCAGAGCGATCGATGTGATATGTACCAAGTGTTTGTAGATATGGATCTATATTTTACAGGAAAAATATAGAGAAGTCTGTAAAAATAATACTTTTTGAAATAAGGTCAAAAAAGGGCGGGAAAATTTTCTAAAGGGGTGACTACCTCACCGAGTTGGGTATCAAATGAAAGGTATTGGTTTGTACATTCCAATACAGTTTTTGAAATTTAGATAAGTTTTATACTTTTCGAAATATTTTGAAAAAGGTCGAAAAATTGACCATTCCCCCCCCCCTATCTCCGAAGATTGCAGAGTGATTGATGTAAAATGTACTAAGCGTTTGTAGATATAGATCTATATTTTATAGGAAAAATATAGAGAAGTCTGTAAATATAATACTTTTTGAAATATGTTCAAAAAACTAATTTTCATACAATGGCCCCCATTGTGTATTTCATTGAGAGTAATATCAAATCAAAGGTATGGATTTCGACAATTCAAAACAGGTTTTGAAAATCGTCTAAGTTTCATACTTAGTGAAATAGGTTGAAAAAAGCCGAAAAAAATTGTAGGTACCAACCCACTTACCTACCCACTAATCTCTGTAGTAACTGTAATAGGAGTTCCACAGCGCACCAAAACTGTTGTTCTCAAAATTTTTGAGAAGAGATAGGTATGTACCTATCCTAGATAATCCACATAGTATCATTTACCCATGTTATTGGTATTACTACGATAGCTGTTATAGTTAATAAAGTATAAGTATCACTTTAGATGATTTATTTTTGTGTACTGAAAAGGACTAGAACACCCGAACAAATAATCTGAAGATCCTACAAATATTAGTCCCGAGGCAGGAATCAAACCTCAACCTCCTGCGTTGTAAGCCCACCGCGCCAAGAGGTTGTCATATACGTACGTACCCTACCTAAACGACAAAAGTTCAAAACCCTCGGCGCGCGAGTTACACTCGCACTTGTCGTACTTGTTTATTATTAATACGCAAAAAAAAACATTTATATTGCATTCATGTTATCAAATTATGAACAGTGTGTAAATCCGAAATATCTCTAAACGTGATTTATGTGTTCAACATAGTGGGGCAAACACGTTCTAATTTAGATATTTTTAGGAAATACAAAAAATACCATAATTTTTAGGTCGTCCCAATAAGAACATTTAGGAATTCATTATACATATCCTAAAACAACAGAATCTCTACCAATGTCAGTAAATTAATAATGAACGTGTATGTATGTATATTCAATACATTTAGATTTAAAGGTGTTGTCTTCTACGTCGATTGATAGATAAATGGGTCACTAGCACTCAGCGACTATAATTCATAATTGATTTATTGATTATAGTCAAACGATGGAGGACTAACACAAATAAGAAAATATCGGTGGAACGATATCATATTATGAGTAAGGACTCACCAACGCATTGTCCTTGTATATAACCGCGAGTGGATGCTGAGTGGCTACCAGGTATGTCTGGTTGACTCCTGGGTGGTCCAGGTCATGTGTGAGGGCCGCCAGCAAAACCACGAGGATCTCAATCTTGCGCATGTGTTGCAGGAGCTACGAAAATAATTAGGATTTTATAGCGGAAATTAAAAAAAAAGATTTACCAAATTTATTCATCATCAAGATGAATAACTACATTTATTCGTTACCAAGATGAAAACTACATTTATTCGTCACCAAATGAATAACTACATTTATTCGTCATCAAGATGAAAATTAAGTATTTTAATACAAACACGCTTAAAACATGGCCAAACACAGCGATTACTGTCTTTGGCAGAGGCTGGAAGGGTCACATCCTTCCACTTCAACCTCAGATTGCCCGTAAATTATTTTTCCTTTCTTTTTAGTTATATTGTAGGTATAAAAAGAAATATTTGTATGCGAGTTATTTTTGTATATTTGCATTTTCTAAGAAAATTTACCATAGTATATGTTTATACATATATTTTTATACCATCAGAGAGTAGAGATTTTAAAGAACCAAAAACCTGCCACAAATACGTTATTTATTGTTTTCAAAACTCACAGAAAAGTTAATTATTTTATGTTAAATGTTTACAGAAAAAGATAACTAACATTTTCTCTACTTCAAAAATTATTGACCCTGGTCTATCTACGGAAAGAATAAGAATACGTCATGGAATGCGTTAGAACGTCATTCATCAACTTCAATAGTTGATGTCTTCTTTACTAATTTTATAAGGAGGAAATAATTGATTGTCTGTTTGTTGAAATTGAACTACAAAACTACTGGACCGATTGGAAAAATTCTTTCACCATTAAATCCTGAATCCTGCATTATCCCTGAAGAACATTGGCTAGAATATTTTCAAAAAAGTGATTGAATTAATAATTAGTTACCCAACGTGTGTAAAATTTTATAATTTAAGAAATCTTTGCTAAGCCGGGGCGGACCGCTAGTTTTGTACATCCTATACTAGACAACAATCGCTGTGCTGGTTTACAGGTATGGGTAAGCTAATAAACACTACAATAAGTTTTTGTTTTGTAGCAAGACGAAATGAATTAAAGTAAAACAAGCACAGGCCTGTCCAAACTCACCGGGGGCTGTTGCAGAAAGCAGTGCATAGCTTGAGTTACATCCGACGCATGGATTGAATTGTGATACGGGTTCGATGAGTGATAATTGCTTTCTATCAAATGGAATAACTTCCAACAATGTTCCGGGTTTAAGTTGAAAAAAAAAATTAAATCATATTTTATAAATAAATGCATTCCGAGGACTGGGAGACAATGACCTGCAACAAATAATCGTACTTATTATTATGATAGTTGTCCTGGTTCACCATCTTTATTGGATGTCCCAGGTCGATCATAGTGATGTAAATAATATCGGTATTGGAGCATACACCAGAACCAATATAATCAATATCGGTTAATTTTATCAAATATGGTCTCTTAAAATGTACTTAAGTACATTTCAAAATAGTTTTTTTTTTATTTTTCTATGGTAGATTTAGAAAGAAGAAAGAAAGAAAGAAAATTTTTTTATTTGAAACACAATCAACAAAGACAAACATGACCAAAATACAAAGCATAACTACTAGTTTTTGTATTGAGTCTCAAAACGGTCTCTATCTCAGCATGAGTTAGTTGCAACATGTTACAACTAACGCTGGTCTTCCGATAGAGCCTGCCGGTGACGTCACGGAACATTACAAAACAATTAATAATATAAGTACCTACATGACAAGTATTTAAGCGGGTTGCTTGTTCAGCTACATACACAAAGGATAGAATTGTTTCAGGCGACAACATCAAGAAACATTAAGATCTAAAGCATTGATAGATTTTATACAAAAATAAAAATAAAACGTAAAACATGGTGCCGATTATAAATTATATGAAAAATAACTGATTTAAAGTAAGTTTAAGTAGAATCATTATATTATACTTGCATCGTTTCTAAGATTCTCTTGTTTTTTCTGACCTTCAAAAATAAAATTGCGTAGTTTGAGTTTAAATCCGTAAAAACTTTGCAGGTTCCTTATTGGAGGAGGAATATTATTCCAACACCTCGATGCAGCATAGCGAAAACTGCCTCGAAAAGAGGCCGAGCTATGACGCTGCATCGAGAGCTGTTTGGCACTCTGTCGCAGTGTGCACGATCTGGTGCTGCCTATCCATGAAAGTTTCTCATAGAGATAGGAGGGTACTTGTTGCTTGAGGACACCAAAGAGTAAACAAGCTAAATGAAGTTTTCTACGATGCCTCATCTTCATAATGCCGTGTTGATTCAAAAATGGTGTAACATGACCTCTCGAGGGGATATCAAAACAAAAACGAGCACAAGCATTCTGTACACGCTGAATCAACTTTTGCGTTCTAGCAAGTAGTCTAGGACTAATGACAGTGTCAGAATAATTTAACTTGGATAATATGAGTGACTCTGCTAGACGTATGCGTAGGTCCTTTTGAAGATGAGGTCTCATTCTATATAAGACTTTCAGCCTGTAAAAACAGTTGGCTACCGTATCAGCTACATGTTTCTCGAAGCGAAGATTGCAGTCCATATGTAAACCTAAGTTGCGCGCTTCGTACACGCGTTCAACGGGTGCATCCATGAGCACCACATCGACACTTGGACTCAGATTAGCAAGTTGGTGTTTGCTACCAAAGATCATATATTTGGTTTTTGTAGGGTTGAGTAAGAGACTGTTATTTTTAGACCACTGAGCTATACTACATAAATCACTGTTAAGTTTCCTGATTGCTTCATCGACATCTGAGGGCTTACATGATATATATAGCTGAGTATCGTCCGCGTATATATGGAACTGACAGTACTTTATATGACACTGAATATCTGCAGAATATAATATGAATAACAGCGGTCCTAAAATGGATCCTTGGGGAACTCCAGTTTCGACTGGTAAAATATCGGATAGCAATGTTGAACCATCATCGCGAGAGATCTTAGTGTATTGATGGCGATTACTAAGGTAGCTGTTAAACCAGAGAATTGATTTACTGTCAAAACCGTAGAAGTGTAACTTTGATAGAAGAAGACTAATATTTATCGAGTCGAATGCTCTTGAGAAATCTAATAGAACTAACAAGGTACACATGCCTTTATCTTGCGCGCAGAGAATATTATCTGTTACATCTAACAAGGCAGTTACTGTGCTGTGTCTCTTTCTAAAACCTGACTGTACTTTAGGCAAAATGGAGTTACTTTCGAGGTATTCGGTTACTTGACTACAGACCACCTTCTCTAATACTTTAGACAAGCAGGGCAAAATACTAATCGGGCGCAAATCTTTTGTTTCTAAAGGGTTAGTTGTTTTAGGCAAAGGCTGTACACTTGCTAACTTCCACATATCCGGGAAAGTTGCCGTTTCCAACGAGGTATTAACGATACACGTTATTAAATCAAGTGCTTCAGGCAGTATCAACATGATCATGTTCAGCGTTATATGGTCACTACCTTCAGCATTCGATTTTAAACTGCTTATAATTCTACCTATTTTCTCCAGACTAACAGGTTCCAATTGAAAGACCGCTGCACCAAAAGTGTGATACTCAAAATATGTAAGGTACGAGATATTTATAACAGAAGTACCGGGTATATCTAAAAAGTGTGTGTTGATTACATTAGGATCATTTAAATGCGGAGGAAGCTCAGCGGTGTGTTTTGGAAAAACGGTGCTTTTGATATTTTTCCAAAGTTGTTTTGGATTATGTATTTTATTATTTATATTTTTATTAACATAAGCTGTCTTTTCATGGAAAAGGGCCTGATTCACTGTTGACTTAAGGCTTTTATAGTAATCTCTCTTCGAGTCAAGCTTAGTTTTATGATACTCTGCCAGAGCTTCGTCGCGCAGCCTCATCATTAGTTTGATGATATCAGTGATCCAAGGGTATGAGTGAGGTTTCACAACGACTGAGGTCACTGGTGAGTGCACGTCAAAAAGAGTCACGACACTACATGTAAATGCATTAACCATTTCGTTAACGCTACCAAGCGTCGAAATTAGATCCCATCTTATAGTCCGGAGGTCAATGTTAAAATTATTTAAGTCAATATGTTTTATAGGTCTATAAATGACAGTATAGGGTTTGAGTTTGGAGCGTTTTAAAGTAAACTCGCAAAAAACGAGAGAGTGGCCATATAAAGAGCCTATTGGCTCTACCACAACACTTTTGGCTTTCATATCCGTGCAGACTACGTCAATTAAAGACTGAGAATTCTGTGTAAAGTGCGTCGGCGAAGTAACTAACTGCGATAAATTCAGACATGAAAGAAATGTAACAAGCTTTTTAGTTTTTACTTCATTTAAATTTAACCAGTTTATGTTAAAATCGCCCAGTAAGATTACGCTATCATGTCTTTGAAGAGCATTCACTGAGTCCGTAACTGCATCAAAAAATTGATCTTCAGCTAACCAAGGGGGCCTGTAGGCTGTCCCGATTGCGATTTTCCTGCCGTTGAGGGTCATAGTAAGCCACATTTGTTCGACCGAAGCATGCAGTGGGTCTACCGGGTGCCGCCAGGTGCGCACAGATACACCGCGCTTAACGTAGAAACCTACCCCACCGCCACGCGAACGCACGCCGCGCGGCCGTGGTATGTGACGCAGTCGGTATCCTGCCACAACTGGGGCGCGACTCTCCTCTCCCGCTCTCAGCCATGTCTCGTTTATAGCTAAAATATCTAAGTCGTGCCTTAAAATAGAAGCAATAAGATTGTCGTGATTGGTGCCTAAGGAACCTGCATTAAACAAACCGATCTTTAATCGACCAAAAACTATTTTTTGAGAATCCTAAAAACGAGACTACATACTACAAATAAATTAGCGAGCGCAGCTAAACATGGAAACAATTTAACAATCTTAATTACGAAAAATAAACTAAAATATTGTGCATGTGTAGAATAAGTTGTACTGTATAACAAATTAATTATAACTATAATATGTATATGAAATGTGTAAAATATTATAAACGTAAAATGGGCAGAATGTATTATGTAAATAAAGTATATAAAACAAATGAGATTGGAAATAAAATACATTAAAAATAAAAATTTTGTTTCTCTGTGATTGTAACCATCACTAAGGCACCTGTAGCTTATTTGAGCTAAACAGAACATAAAGAAATTAAAACTAACATGATAGAACAAAATTAAAATAATCCTAATACATAACAAAAGCTTAACCATAGACAATTCAAACAGCGTCAACCTTAAAAACCCTAATTAAATCGGAATCCGTACGAATAGGGAATACTGGCTTGCCGTCCGCCTCCCGCACATAAATGCGACCTCTTTTCGTCCAAGAGTACCGCCACTGCTGCTTGCGGCATTCTTCTCGCACTCGGTGGAAGAGCAACCGATTGCAGCGAGTGAGGCGCTCGTTGAGGTAGATCCGCTGCGGTGGCGCCGCTAAGCCGAGCTGCGTGGTGGTGAGAGTGCGGCGCACTCGGGCCGCGCTCAGGAGGTCGTCCCGCAGCTGCCGGCGCGCCAGTCGCACGACGACACGCCGCGCACGCTTCTCTTCGCCTCCACGTTCAGCGCCGCCAACTCGCTCGCCGAAAACTATGTCGCGTTCTTCGAGCGTGACTCCCAGTTTGGCCGCCACGTGAATCATGGTGTGTAAAATATTTTCCCCCTTCATTTCAGGAAGATGACCAATGTCGAGGTCCGAAGAAAGTGCCTCCTGGTCCCTGTCATTTAACTCGTTTTTCAGCTGGGCCACCGTTTTTTCGAGTTCAACTACCTCGATCGCTGCTTCAGACGTCTGCTTCATCTGCTCTATTGTCTCTAGCCGCTGATCAAAACCGTCCAGCCTTTCATTTATAGCAGCAAACTTGCTACGGAAATCCGCCATCTCCTTACGATAAGCACGTAACTCGTGCATGTATTCGGCTAGTTCGCGGCGCAATTCCTGCATCTCGGTATCGAGGACCGGAGCAGGAGCCAGATGCGTCACCTGAGCAGAAGAAGAGGAGGAGCTCTCAGATACGTTTTTAACGGGGGTTTCGCTATTATCCCCTCTCTTCTGTTTTGCTTTGCAACCAGGGCACACCCACCCGGTAGCGGGCGCGGAGCCTTGAATTGATACACAAGCTTTATGGAAGATAGCAGCGCAGATACAACAAGTGGCGGCACCTATTGGTGATAAAAATTTTCCGCAAGCTACACACGATGATTTACCCATCTTGGGTTTAAGGTCGGAGTTTAACAGTAATATATGTAGTACGCCGACTTTGACACAGATGTCGCACCTACAAGTTCTGCTACTCAACAATAGATGGCGCTGTTAAGTTAGATTGTGGCTCTTAGGCTTTTGGCATAGGCACGATCTGCGTGTCTATGGTGTGTATTTTATACAACCACCCGCAATTAGATTTAGAAAACAATCTGTGATAGCGTTCTATAAATCCAGTTTTATAGCCGTTTAAAGACACTGAGTGACTGGCGCACACTCACCCAGATGGACTCGGAGGTGACGCACAACTTTTTGCCACTTTCAGCTCAAACTTTCACGTTTTCGAATTAAAAAGTCAATCAAATGTACTAGCGTATGTCAACGTATTAACCTCCGTGACGTCATCTTAAATGTTTTTGTACAACCATCTTACAAGGAAAAACAATAAATTATTGATTTTCTTTTGCTTCCCCTTAAGAAACATCAATATAAAGATTTAATGGATTATTGAGATTACCATAAAGCAGCCCAGTTTATTATTGTACAGTTTTGAAAAGTCTTATTTTCATAACTTTTCCGGGTTTAGTGTAGACCTTGCAAGAGAGTGAAGAATTTACAAAAAATTTGATAAGCCTATGACAAGCGTACGATATTATTGGAATTGAATGGCTGACTGTTGACATGATTCACTACTTTATACTTAAGGATTGTCCAGCATTGATTATTTGATTGAACATTTAATATTTTACTTTCCCCTTTGATACATATCGAAAAGCATTCATACTTCAAGAATACTTATATATATTAAGCGAATATCTGCATACTTCATCTCAAGTAATCCAGTGCATTCCATTTCATAAGTTTTACTAAGGACAACAGTATACAATCAGAACGCACTAGACTCTGCAAACAAGAGACTTACACTCAACTCCCGCAAACTTTGAAACGAATTGTAAACAGTCAAACTGTATAAATTAAAACTTTCAGTTTTTCATACAGTGAGATCTTCTTCACACTAATGTCTGTTCGAAAGCCGATTAAATAAAAAGTGTGAGTAAACTCGCACACGGAGGGTTCCATGCCATCGTACATAACTATTTCGCGATAGCAATCCTAAAAACGGCCCTAGCTTCGCTCGTTAGTAAATATAGATACCTGAATTATGCTCGAAATACGATACCCGTAAGTTAAGACATTGCTTTGTATCCTGGATGCACAATAAAAGTACTTTTTTCAAGTATGAAGTGTGGAAATATACATTTATTAATTCGTACTCACCACCCGTCATCTGGTCCAGATGAAAGGTATCAAATTCCCATAAGCCGATTCTTGACAGCAGGAGCTGTGGAATAACAGGAATCATCAGTATTCTTCGTAGAACTATTGAAATAGGTACAGTCTCCGCCAAAAAAAGTTGAACAGTGTGACTATTAGCTTCAAACAACTCGACCTTGAAACCTTCTTCGATTTAAAAAGATAGGTACCTAATTTTGTTCGACCATGGTGCATGCATGGTTATAACCTAGGTTTCATTTGGAACAAACATATCGATTCTTTAATACTCGATAGGGCATGTCAACCACCGTGGCCCCGGATTCAAACGAGGGTGAAACAGATGTAGGATGCGGGACTATTTGAATAAGCAGCATCCTCTCTCTCTGCCGATTTGGCTTGTATTGGAACGTACTTGGCATTATCGTCAATAATTTATGGTGTTTTTTTTTTCACGGCTAAGTTTGAAACTGTGAAAGTTGTAGAAAAATCGTGTTAGGAGTTAAGTGCTTAATTAAAAAAAAAATAAGACCTGCTTTAACAATTTACGAAAAACTAGTTTATTTTTCCAAATGTATATTTTCGAGAATAAATAGGCGTTTTGGCTTCTTTACGTAAAGTTCGAAAGTAAATAAATACCTAAATGTAGAAGAACCTGAAGACCATGTGCCCAAAGTTGTTGAAATTACCTTCAAAAACGGAACTAAAAATAAAGCACGTTGAATTTGTATAAAGAAACGTTCACTGCAAAAATACAGCAAAGGAGGATTTAAAAGCTTACTTTTACGTTAGTCCTTTGCTGAATTTGTAAATATTCACTTTCGAATGTATTCCAACAACTTCGAGCACAAATAGTCACCGCGCTATTTGTGCATACATAAAACAAAAACGCCCTCCCTCAATCGTTTGGTAATTTTTTACGCTTATTGCTACTCGCACGCATCACAGCTTCTGTTTAAAGCGAGGATGGGCCCCCTCGCTTTAAACAAAAGCTGTGATGACATGTTGACAATCCTACTATCATAAATTACCTTTTAAGAACAAGAAGAAATTCAAGAACAGCCGTTTTCAACATTGAATTTTAATTTCATTTTTCATCTAGGTATTTTGTTTAATTCATTTTTCATTTACATCAACCAAACCAACCATCACTATTTATTTCCTTAAACATAATCTTTAATAAGAAAATATCAAAATTTCATTATTTAAATAGTTCTGGGACTTTTTGCGTATTAATAATTCTAAGAGCGTAGTTTTTGGCGTTGACTGTACCTCATTGATATTAACTACACTTCATCAGCATTCATCGGCCAGTTACACTGGTACACTAATGGTTTTATAATCCAACAGACCCAGTATGGTATATGATTTAGCACCTATAGGACCCATACAAGGCCATACATTTACACCCTTACCTTAACATACCGATATATGAGATAAGAGGTTCCGCTATCAAATTTAACGAAAATACTAATAGAGAAAATTTTGCTATTCAATCAACCTGATAGAGGACAAGTAGGAAGTGAAACTGCTTTCTCTAGCCGAGCTAAGTACGAGATACGTAGAATTGCTGAAGTCAGACTACAGGACCAAGGCCACCAGAGTTTAGGACCTGAAGAACTCAAACAAAACGAAGCTACCACATCGTGAGATGAAATGGGGGACATCATTTCAGCAAAACTGTTTTTAGGTTCTGGATAAAAAAAACTAGAGTAAATAGCACATGGCGCCAGCAATGAAAATGTTTAAGGTGAGTGATTAGTGAAAAATTCAAAAGATATGCAGTTTTGACCGAATTAAGCCGGAACCAACGACCAGCTAAATGAATGATAGTATTTTTAGAGTTTTGACATCGGTTGCAAAACCCTTATGGGTGGGATCGCTTTGGGTCTGTTTTGTGTTTTGAATCCTTAATATCTCGGAAACTACTGCAGCTATTGACTTGAAATTTAAAATAATAATACATTTTGTGCGCCCGCACATATTTATAGAAAAATAAATGAAAATAAATGAAAAATCAAAATGAAGATTTTCCATACAAATTTTGAAATCGAAATTTTAAATGGGTCCTACAGAGTTGAAAGTGGTATCAAATGAAAGGTATTGGTTTGTTGATTCCAAAATAGTTTTTGAAGTTTTAGTAGATTTTATACTTTTTAAAATATTTTGAAAAAGGTCAAAAATATGACCCCCCTTATCTCCGAAGATTGCAGAGCGATCGATTTGATATGTAGCAAGTGTTTGTAGGTATTGATTTATATTTTACAGGAAAAATATAGAGAAACCTGTAAAAATAATAATTTTTGAAATATGGTCAAAAAAGGGCGGGAAAATTTTCTAAAGGGGTGACTACCCGACCGAGTTGGGTATCAAATGAAAGGTATTGGTTTGTACATTCTAATACAGTTTTTGAAATTTCGAAAGATTTTATACTTTTCGATATATTTTGAAAAAGGTCGAAAAATTTACCATTCCCCCCTCCATATCTCCGAAGATTGCAGAGTGATCGATGTAAAATGTACTATGGGTTTGTTGATATAGATCTATATTTTAGTCTGTAAAAACAACACTTTTTGAAATATGGTCAAAAAACTAATTTTCATACAATTCATACTACTTCATTGAGTGCAATATCAAATCAAAGGTATAGATTTCGACAATTTAAAACAGGTTTTGAAAATCGTCTAAGTTTCAAACTTAGTGAAATACGTTGAAAAGAGTTGAAAAAAGAATTGTAGGTACCAACCCACTAATCTCTGTAGTAACTGTAATAGTAGTTTCATAGCGCCACAAAACCGTTGTTCTCAAAATTTGAAAGTCTATCAATATGAAAGTCCATGCGCTCGAAGAATATTTATCTAAATTTTAGATACGAAGATTATTGAATTAATTAATTCCACCGTGCTCCAAAAAATATGGGAAGAGTAATATATCCTGGATAATCCACACAGCATCATTTAGCCACAAGCTAAGCAAAGCTTGTGTAATTGGTACTACTACGATAGCTGTTATCTATACTAATATTATAAAGAGGAAAGATTTGATTGTTTGTTTGTTTGTATGTTTGTTTGTTTGTTTGTTTGAATTGAATAGGCTCCGAAACTACTGGACCGAGTTAAAAAATTCTTTCACCATTAGAATCCTTAATTTTCCGTGATGAACATAGGCTATATAATATTTTCAAAAAAGTTAGGGATCCGCATGAAAAATTCAATAATTGAACCGTGGGCTGTATATTCAACCTCTTTTTCTATTATGGCGCGTCAGAATAGAAAAAGAGGTTGTATAGCGCACGGTGCTTGATTTTTCTCTACGGCCAGTGTGTTTTGGAATGTCGAGTCAATGTCAAAAACCCCAATGCTGTTAAAAAAAGTAAAGATCCGTATGAAAACTGTGAAACCCATCGTTTTAGTGTGTATAATTTCTGAAATTTTTGTTTAATACCCGTGCGAAGCCGGGGCGGGCCGCTAGTATTTAATAAAGTATAAGTATCACATTAGATGATTTATTTTTGTGTACGTAGAAAAGGACTTGAACACTCGAACAAATTATCTGCAGATCTTACAAATACTAGTCCCGAGGCGGGAATCAAACCGCAACCTCCTGCGTTGTAAGCCCACCGCGATAACAGGTCGTCAATATACGTACCTACCTAAACGACAAAAGTTCAAAACTCTCGGCGCGCGAGTTACACTCGCACTTGTCGTACTTGTTTTCAATTCGCAGGGCTTTAGTAAAGTCGCAGATAGAACTTTGGAAGACGTTAAATCTTGCAATTTCTCTGAAAAGGGCGAGCAAATATGTAGTAGTTTTCTACAATTATTTTGCAGTATATTAATAGGCTGAACTTGTATGCCCCAAAAAAGGGGTTTTGTTATGTTATAGCGGATACAAGGTCAGCAGTGCACGTGTGTGCTCATTTTGGCATGTAGTGAAAAACAAGTTTCAGGACATGTAATGAAATGACTTCAACCTATTCATCCAAATTATGAAGTCATCAAATCACATTATTATCTGTGTAATGGCCAACTGCTTATAATTGTTTATAAAACCAAACCTTTCCTAAGCAATTCAATCGCCTCGCTGCGCTTGAACAACATTTCTGTGGTTTCACAGAGATGAGCAGAAACGCAAGTGCAAGAACAAATTTCAAATTCAATATAATAATTGAAACGTTACGTGAAAACTTAAACTGATTTCATGACCAGGAATTCCATCAAAATTCCCATAAAACTAAATATAGAAGTAAACAGCGCAGTAGACGTGCTCAAGAGAAACTTGGCCCGCAGTCAACTAAAGCAGGAAGGACTTTATGCATGTCACTCGAACATTGTGTACATAACCACTAGCATTACAGTACTTCCTCATAGAGTTGTAAACACATAAAATAGTATTGTTTACAAAAGTGGCGAGAACGCCTGAAGTGGCCACTTATCGGATCATAAGGACGGGCACTTAAGTAGAACAAATGATGTCTAATAAAGACTACGGCTGCTACTCTCTTTCTTCGAAACGAAGATTCGCAAACGAACGAATTTTCATTTTCGGATACGCAGGCGAAGTTCGAATTCATAGACAATTTTCGTGAATGAAGTTGAACGAATTATATGAGAACCCATTATTATCCGACTAACTATAAGAGAACCACTATTACTTTGCATTGGGTAGTAACCTAAGGCAACCACAAATATCCGTATAATTACTATAATATATGCTGAAAATTATTTGTTGTGTCGTGGCCCGTACGTGAATATTTTTTGTTTGCATTCTTTGTTTCAATAAAACACTTAGGTGGTTTGTTTGTTATAAATGATGTTTCTCAAGTGTTGTGTTATCAAAAGTGCTTTTTTTTGTCGCAAACGCGATACACATTCCTTAGGAAAGTTTCAAGTTGCAGTCTGCATTTTGGCTCTCGACAACTTGCTTGTGTTGGATTATAAAACTTTGTAAGTATGTAAATATGCGTTATACTTGTGTTTTTACTGAAAACATGACTTCTCTTCATAATAATAGGCACCTCTCGATAATATTTTATCACTCTTCAGTTTCAAATGGCTCCACATACGAAAAAAAACCCATACAACTGTCTTCGCATTTTGTGAATTGGAATAATCTTTTACAGGCTCTCAACCATTACGACGTCGAGACAATCTGCTGCTGGTGCTGATGTCAGAAGCAGATTGTTTTATATTGAAGAGCAGCGTTAAGCAACTGATAGAGCAAGGAACACCGAGTTGGCATCAGAGCTGCCCTACTAGAGCTGTGTGGGCTTGTGAGAGAGAATATTTAGATAGATGATAAATAGAAATAAGTAACACAAAAGTGCTGTATAAAAGCTGAATAACTGTCCACAATAGAATCCTTAGCTGTACAAGTCTGCTGAATAAGAGCGTTAGCAGCGCTGTTTCAGCTGATATAACTCTGATTTGGGCACAAATTAAACAGCTATAGGCTGAATAACGTAACTGATTGCTGTATATCAGCATTATTTGAGCATTATTAAAGGTAACAGTCACCCCAAGAGCTGAACATTGGCTGAATATCAAAGTATGTGTTACCTATTATACAGCACAATGCTGATTATCAGAGTTTGTGTTACCTATTATACAGCACAAAGTACAGACCAGGATCTTAATAACGCTTTTATGGAGTTGAAAATTCACAAGTTGCAAAATTGTGAATAATTTTCACGTTCTCGCCCCTACTTGCTACCAAGTGAAACAATTTGACAAGTGTTTTGTGATGTTGATATTGTTTTCGGTAAGTAAAATCTTGAGTTTTTCTTCTAAACGCGTAAAATTCGAATGGGAAAGCATTTTTACTGTCAAATATCATATAAATATAGATGAAAATTTTCATGCGCTCTCAAAATAGTACCGTTTACTTGAAAATTATAATTTAAAATGCGCTAATGATGATAAAAAAATAAAACAGAAATCTTATTATTCTGTCCATGTTATTTGACAATAAGCTGTTTACTCATAAATCACAGATTTTCTCTTCAAATCCAGTTGTTATTTTCGTTGTAGAGAAAGATATAAACTGTAAATATATTCATATTCATAAGTTAGAACATAAAAATGGCAGACAAGCAATGTGCACTTTATTAATCACAATTAAATGCTATGGGCTGTATAAGTATTCACTCGTGGTACATACATCAGCAATGAGCTGACAAGAGTAGTTCTTGTGTGAAACAAGTCAGCCACAGATTCATGAAAAGCTTAATAGCGGGTAACAAGTACGCAAATATTTTACAGTGAACCACTAAACTCTGTAGAAAATTTAGGGATCCGTAGTTTATAAAATTAAATTAAAGCGCTGTGTAACTTCCTTCATATTTATTATTTTATTATTTAGTCATATACCTACTTACTTTATATTACAGGATAATTCACAAACATCTGCCAGCGAAAAAGCACTCCAGCAGCAAGACACACTACAAGTTATCAACACGGGAGATATACAAACCATTCTTTCCAATCAATCCGCTATGTTAGCGAAGCTTGATATATGCAATATTAATAATAAAAAATAAATAAAAATAATAAGATATATTTTTTCAATTGCCCATTTGCTTATGTTTTCACGTCATTTTTCTTGTTTATCATATTCAGTACACACACTGTCACTGTCTGAATTTTCAGAAACATTAGAGATATCTAGGTATCTGTCATTACTGCAAGATACGGAACCACTATCTTCTAATATTTGCTGTATACTTGCAGAGCTCTGTCCATCTAAATCTGCACGTCCTTCTACACAAACAGTTGCGGATCGGGAACCCTGCCGTTCTAAAATTTTACTCCCCCTTGACTCATTATTCATCAAACGTGTAGCTTGATCAGTGTTCCCGTATCTCTATTTAAAATTCTCAAGTATTCTGCAGTAATTTTTCGGCGTATTCCTCCTGTTCTACGTTTATATTTCTACATTTCGATATTAAATACCACAAGTCTATATAATCCTATACGGGGCGCTGAAATAAACAGTCTTCATGAACTAATTTAACTGCATTAGTAGATTAATTGCCTACGCAAGTACAAGTATTCAGCTCTAACCGGGATCTTGGGTCACTTGTGATTTGTTATTAAGCAGTTTGCTATATTTTAGCATCATAAGAATTCACCCATAGTGATCATGTGGGCTGTTATAGTGCTATTATACGATTGCATGTAACAAGCTGATTAACATAATTAAAGTTCCACTTTGTGCAGCAAGACGAATTATATTGTTGTTAATTGGAGTCACAGTATAACTGCAAGCATTATAGTAGTTCACATGTTCTTTCTTAAAATGCAAGCGTTTTAAGGGCCACATGTGGCCTTCTATTCATAATATAGCTGAATAGAAGGCTTGTATTGGTCCATTAAAGTGCTATAATGCAGCTGAGAGTATTATTGATTCCTAAAAGCTGTATAACACTGAACTGTAACACTATATTAACACTCGCAACATTACAGTGTTGTCTCCGTGACGCCATATAGTGCTTATATACAGCCGAATGCGTAATTGTGAGCTATTGCAGCTCGAGTGTACTCTAATAACTCTTCTTAAACGCTGAAGTTACCGACGTGGACCTTGTGTGATATCTTATAATGCAGGTTTGTGCTACTTGGGAGTGAATTGTTTTAGTTTAGAAAGATTATAATGTAAGTAGGTAGGTGTTAAAATAAAAATAATTGTATTCATAAAGGTTTATTATTTTATTTTACCTAGTCCTTTCTAATATCTCCACTAAACTAGCTCTTGCTCTTCGGCCTGCATCTAAGTCTTGAGAGGCAACTACCCCGGGCATAAAAATTCAAGTCAGTAAGGATCTGAAAAATATAAATCAGGATACATATTATGAACAATGAATAAATGTTTATTGTTATACTTATGTTTGTTTTAGAAAGTAGAAATGTACTCCCTACCTTAACAATGGGCTCAATTCCATGACGTCTCACGTGGAGGTAGTAGAGGTACTATCTCCTGGCAAAGCTCTTCGAGTAATTCCCGAGAAACTCTAAGTCTGGAATATGTCTGATATCGAGTTGATTGCGCAGGCAGCGACGGTTTCTTATATGCTCCAAACGTTCTACACGAAGAGTAGCCAAAATTAAAATCAATCTTCCATCCATTTCGGGACAAATCACAAAAACGAAAATCAAAAGGTAACACTTTTGGTTTCGTCGATTTGAGGTTAAAACTCCGAACAAAGATCCGTCAAATTCAAATGTTCGTTTCGAGCTTTCGTGAAATAGAGTAGGTTTCATCATCATCATCATCACCAGCCTATAATAGTCCACTGCTGGACATAGGCCTCCCCTAATGAGCGCCATAGATGGCATCATTATTTGGGGGTTATTGCCCATAATCCCCACGCTGGGCATGCGGGTTGGGGATCGCAGTTCGGTGTAGTTGTTCTGCAGAAGGCGCTGCTGCCCGCCCCCCGGTGTGTTTCCCTTAGTCGCCTCTTACGACACCCACGGGAAGAGTTGGGGTGGTGAAATTCTATGCCGGCACCACACGGCCTATTCTATGCCGGCACCACACGGCCTATAGAGAGTAGGTTTAGAAAATTAAAATGTCAAACAATCTTCGTTCGAACGAAGTTTCGTAACGAAATGAAACCGGAGTAGTAATTACGCGAACCTTCGATCGAAGCTTCGTTTTTCGTTGAAAAAGAGTAGACCCCCTGTTACCAATAGATGATTTTACGATGTAATGTCTTGATCATTAACCGCGAGCGCTTCGTGAACGGTGATGTTGTTTGTTTGTTTAATCTTATTAATTTTAGGAGCCAAAAGTCAAATAAATATATATCTATACTAATATTATAAAGAGGAAAGATTTGATTGTTTGTATGTTTGTTTGTTTGAATTGAATAGGCTCCGAAACTACTGGACCGAGTTAAAAAATTCTTTCACCATTAGAATCCTTAATTTTCCGCGATGAACATAGGCTATATAATATTTTCAAAAAAGTTAGGGATCCGCATGAAAAATTCAATAATTGAACCGTGGGCTGTATATTCAACCTCTTTTTCTATTATGGCGCGTCAGAATAGAAAAAGAGGTTGTATAGCGCACGGTGCTTGATTTTTCTCTACGGCCAGTGTGTTTTGGAATGTCGAGTCAATGTCAAAAACCCCAATGCTGTTAAAAAAAGTAAAGATCCGTATGAAAACTGTGAAACCCATCGTGTTCGTGTGTATAATTTCTGAAATTTTTGTTTAATACCCGTGCGAAGCCGGGGCGGGCCGCTAGTATATTATATATATACATATAATATTAGGTCTTTACCTATGAAATTGCCTTTTTTTATGAAAAAATTTAAACGAATTTTTTTCATGTATTTTTTATTTGTATTAATCGAAGTAATCATCACCCATGCAATCAATGCATCTTTGCCAACGCAGTGGCAGTTTATTGATGCCCTTCTTAAAGAAATCAGCAGGACGGGAGGCAACAAATTCTTCAAAGGCATTTTGTACTGTCTCTCGGGTATTGAATTTTTTTGCCGCCAAGAAGTTATCCATATTCTGGAAAAAGTAGTAGTCTGTAGGCGCAAGGTCTGGTGAGTAGGGCGGATGACGGAGAGCTTCCAACCCCAGTTCTTGCAACTTGGATACCGTCTGCTGCGCAGTATGAGGTCGCGCGTTGTCGTGCAGGAGCAGCGGAGAGGAGCGATTGACCAATGCTGGTTGGAGATGTGCCAGCTTCTCCATCATTGTGTTCAGTTTTTCACAGTACACATCTGCAGTAATGCTCATCCCCTTTGGTAAGAAGCTGTGATGAATCACACCGGCGCTAGACCACCAAAAAGTGACCATCACTTTTCTAGGGGTGAGTTTTCGTTTAGGGCATTGTTTAGGTGCTGAACCAGGATCCAACCAACTTGCTGAGCGCTTGCGGTTATCAAACAGAATCCATTTTTCATCGCAGGTAACAATGCGGTTCAAAATTCCTTCATTTGTGTGTCGGTTGAGCAGTGCAAGGCACGTCTCGACGCGTACTTCGCGCTGGCGATCATTGAGTTCGTGGGGCACCCATTTGTCAAGCTTTTTTACCTTGCCAAGTTGACGCAAATGGACCAATATTGTTTTGACGCTAACATCGAAAGCTGCTGCTAATTCAGCCGTAGATTGTGTAGCATCAGCTTCCACAATCGCCTTTAATTCGTCATTGTCAGAACGGCAATTTCATAGGTAAAGACTTATTATATATGTATATTTTACGGTGGCAATAATTATTGCCACCGGATAAAACCGACCAAGTGCGATTCGAGTCTTCGAGATTACGTACCATTGCAGATAATTATTTCGGAAAAGAAAGTCGAAAACAGAACTTTTTATTGAAAAAACGAAGAAGCTAGCATGGCGGTCACCCACCCATCCACAGCTATACCCTAGCAAAATTTGGTTCCCTTTAATTGTGATATCTATTTTGTCTTTATTTTTTGATAGGGCGTCAAAAGAATTACACATACTGTGATAGTTTCAACTCTATATCATTGACGATTCATTAGATAGAGCCATTTGACGGACGGACAGGCTTAGAAATAGGATTTAATTTTTACCCTACGCCTAAGTTATGTTGTATAAATTATGCGCACAGCTTGGGCCCAGCTAGCTCAGAATCGAGAAACGTAAAAGAATCTTTGACCAGCGGTGGGGGCACTATGAGATTGTAATAATGGCACGAATGGAACAACATTACGGTACCAGATACAACTTTGGTCCATCTAACTGATGAAACTCATCGATCTGATTTGTTACGGTGTAAGATAATTCTGGCCAAGTTTCTGTTAGGGGCTGCAACTTACACACTATGCAAACAACAATTGACTTGACTAAAGATGACTCTGTGTGTAATGTGGAGGCCCGCAGCAGAAACTACAAACGCAATATTAGCAAAGCTAAGTTAAAAAAATATGTGAAAATAAATAAATTTGTAGAGAAAACTCAAAAGTTATTAAAAATCCAAAAAAAAATGTAGTAACAAAACTCAAATGTAAAAGAAAAGTTTTAGATAAATTAGAGCTCTATTCAATGCAGCTAAATTATAATCAGGCCCAATATGAGGCTGAAATGCTGGACCTGAGAGGTAAACTTGACCAGGCCGAGCACTACCTGGAGCACTATGTCAGTCTTCATGAACGTACTACTGAGCAGACAAGGGAACTCAATCTGGCCATGGATGCACTGCTCAGGAGCCAGGTGAGTCTGGAGGGCAGGGTTCTGGAGGGCTGCGGCTGCTGTAACCCAGGCCCAGTCTGTGACCGCTCAGGTCCGGACAGCACTGTGTCAGCCACATCCCATCTGGATCTCAGCACTTCATACTCAGGTATACAAACAATTATGTACTGCGATGAAATTGGAAAAAACATGGGTAAGTTTTTAAATATGAGTATGGAACATCCTCTAGTAAATAACTGTTTTCCAAATTCTAACCTGCATAATATTATGCAAATAATTGATAATTTCTGATAGACTTATTAAACCATTGATTGATACACTTGCACCAGATCTAGCTTTTATATTCAATGAATCCATTGACTGTGGTGTATTTCCTGATCTAATGAAGCATAGTAAAATAATTCCATTGTTTAAATCAGGTAGTAGGTCTGACCCCACTAACTTTAGACCAATATCAGTATTGCCAACGTTCAGCAAAGTTTTTGAAAAACTTATTTTACATCAATTGCTAAGGCATTTCGATGGCAATGACCTGCTTCACTGTAAGCAATTTGGGTTTACTCGCGGCAGGTCTACCACTGATGCTGGTGTAGAGTTGGTATCGCATATTTTTGATGCTTGGGAGAAGTCGCAAGATGCTTTAGGCGTTTTTTGCGACTTGTCAAAAGCATTTGATTGTGTACACCATGTAACATTAATCAGGAAACTACATCATTATGGAATAAAAGACAACTCTTTGGATCTTCTTACTTCATACTTGTGTGACAGGATACAAAGAGTTGACATTAATGAGGAACGTTCTTCGGGATCTGTAGTCACAATGGGTGTACCGCAGGGGTCTATCCTCGGTCCTTTCCTATTTCTTGTTTATATTAACGACCTCCCTCATCTCGTTAAGAATAATCACGATATTGTATTGTTTGCTGATGATACTTCACTAATTTTTAAAATGAAACGTCATAACACAAATTTCGACGATGTGAATAATGCAATCTCAAAAGTAGTCAATTGGTTTAGTGTCAATAATCTTCTGCTTAATGAAACCAAAACGAAATGTATTAGATTTATTCTACCCAATGTAAAACAAGTTAAGGCCGATGTAAAGGTAAAAGAGGAATCTTTAGAAATAGTAGAAAGTACTGTATTTTTGGGAATAACTTTAGATAGTAAACTTCAATGGGGCTCACACATAGATAAGCTATCGAAGAGACTTAGTTCTGCAGCGTATGCAGTCAAAAAAATCCGTCATCTTACAGACGTTGATACTTCTAGACTAGTCTACTTCAGCTACTTCCATAGTAGTATGTCTTATGGCATACTGCTGTGGGGGAACGCTGCAGATATTAACATCATATTTGTGCTGCAGAAGAGGGCTATTCGTGCAATCTATAATAAAGGTCCCAGAGAATCCTTGCATGAAAAATTCAAAGAAATAAACATAATGACAGTAATATGTCAATATATTTATGAAAATTTGTTGTACACTCATAAAAATATCAATAAGTTCATTAAAAATAGCGATATACATAATTTAAATACTAGAAATAAGAACAAACTGGCTGTGCCCACTACTAGGCTACGTAAGATTAATGTATCTTTTAAAGGGCAATGTATACGCTTCTACAACAAAATTCCAAGTGAATTGCAAAAATTATCTATAAATAAATTCAAACGGATTGTCAAAAATATACTTTGTAAAAAAGCTTACTATAAAATATCAGATTATCTAGACTAGACGACAAAAAAATTTGGGACGAGTTATGCTCCAACTCTAAAACTAACAATCTAACAAGGTAAAGGTTTCTTGTTCGCTTCTTTACTTTACCTAAAAAAGATTGAAGTGAACAATTAATCAAAGTGATCACTTTATTTCCCATTTTTATTTCTTATTTAACTTGTATTTTGTGACGTGTCCAAGAGTCCTGTAAGGTCTAAAGGAAAATAAAGCACTTTGATTTTGATTTTATTAAATATATCTTATCTATATCTTATATCTTAATTATATATCTTTAAGTTATTAAGTTACTAGCTGAGTCAATTAAGTTATATCCAAGTATAGGAAGAAGCTTTCCTATTATAACACAGCTAGTAGGTGTAGCTAGCACAGTACAGAAATACTTTTTTGTATTTGCATTTATTGCTGAATTGACGAAGTGGGAACCTCTTTCCTTGAACTGACACTTAAAGATGGCGCGAGAAAAGCTCGAAACCGGTACGTCCGGAGACGTCTTGAATGGAAGGCCAAGATCTACTTTGGTTCGCTGAGCCACAGGAGCAAGTGGTAACAATTTGTATTTATGACGGACGAAAAGAAAGTGAATATCGCACAGACGCGAGTGCCGGCCAGCTTTGCCAGCTACGCACAATAAACTGATCACGTGCAAAGCAGAGACAAGAATACACTATCTTTGGACGCGGCTTCGCTCAATGGGACTGCCTAAAACTGGAAAAAATTTAATACTTTTAGGAAGATGGATGAAGTTGCGGAAAGTCACTAGATGAGGCTACAAGCGCCAATAGAAATGACGAAATATATTTCAGATACTTTGGTAACAATTAATTTAAGATGGAGTTGGGAAAAAATCGAGTATCGGGAGCAACACCAGCATTTAGGGAATAAAACGTGCAAGTTATAGCCATCTTGACCCACATACACGTATATTGATCTGCATAAAAAAACATAGTCCAATACACTAGTCCCCAATTGTAATTAAAGCCTATTGATTCAGTTGCATCACAGCGACTGCTCTGAACCACAACTTAACGTCGTCGACAAAAACATGCCATGGCACCCTCTACTTCAGAATTCGACTCGACAATATGCCACCAATTACGTAGAATGCTTAACATGGACTTACGGAGAGAACTGCATTTTGCTGGGCTGGTCTTCGATCTCATGAAGACCAGGCGACCAGAATACTTGTACGTGAAGCTCAACTTTGCAAAATCGAACTCCACAAGGCCTCTAAGAACCATAAGTTCAGCGCTACTATATCATAACCATAAAACGGCGGCATTTATAGGTAGCTTCCGATATGCAGCGACGAAGTGCTGGAACAATATACCCCCTCCAATAAGAAACGTTTTATCAAACTACACGCTAAAATCTAAATTTAAAATACATTTGCTTGATAAGCAAAAACAGGGAATTCCTAAGCACTTCGATCGCTGACTATAAGCAACGCGCAGAACGTTCCTCTTTCGGCGTTGACGCGGTAGATATAAGCACTAATATTAATATTAACTCTATATTTTTTATTGTTTTGCTACACAGTTGGAGGGCTATCTAATGTTGCCCAAACTCTTATGAGATTGGTGTCCTCAAAGGAGAGTCCACCCATCTGAGGTTGCATTTGTAGTTCATAGGTCAAAAAGGTTATAGTTATTTGTAGGTTCATATGTAGTGTAATAGATGTCTTGTTATGTTTAAATTTTGGTAATCGTTGTAGACAGCAGGTTAGATAGGTACATAGGTATATTTACTGACAGACGTGTGTCGCCGGGCTCGCCTTGTCTCGTCACTTTGAAGGTGATAGCTGAAAATCAGTGTTTGATCATAGAGCAATATTATCACTGAGCTATTACCTTTTTGGCACTGCTACACACACGCATTTCTTAGTGATTATGATTATGATTACTTTTGTTAATTATGTTTTGTTGTTATTTTGTACTTTTATGATTAAGCTGATAAATTGTATGTGTGTGTTTTATGTGCTAAATAAATGATTACTTTACTTTACAACAGAAAACACGTTCATGTGAATATCATTTCAATTTGTTTCGGATCGAATGTTACAACAGTGGTGTAACGACTTCAGAATGACCGTGGTGAGAACAATAGAAGACACTCTAAGCACCCAAGAAATAAATAGAATCACACTTCACGAAAAATTAGCTAGAACTAGTTCTGAATATTCAAGATATCTTACTGTTAAGGACAATCCGTATGATAAGTGTGTATAATATAGGTACACACATGTCATACGAATTGCCCCGGCAATGCCACGCGAGCAGGAGGTATTAACGCAATAATGGACTTACCTCAGCCTGTTTGGGGTAGCAGTCGTCAACTTCTATTGGGGTTACATGGGAAGATGGAGCCTGCCGTTTGATTGTGCAGAAGTCGCCGATGCGGTTCTTTTTCGTAGAAAGCAGATCATTTGTGACGGTTTCGTCAAGAATCTTTGCCAATTCTTCCTCGAATGTTCGACGACCTGCAGAAGATACAAAAAAATTTAATACAATAGTTACATATCAAGCCCGCTTTAAAATATTAAATTTAAATAAAGTAAAACCCAACTTCGTAATAGTTGTTAACGAGCTCGCTCAACAACGATTAAATAAATAAAAGACAATAACTATACCTAAAGAAGTTGGAGTTTAAGTATAAAAGCTTAGTATTAAATAATAGAAAAGATAAGGATTCGGTAACATTAATAAAGTAATAGTAATCAGGTATTTTTCTATGTGTAGTAAAACTTATGTACACTTACAACTTATGAACATTATGTACCTATGTATTCATACGGAATCCTAACTTTTTTGAAAATATTCTATAGTCTATGTTCATCAGGGATAGTGTAGGATTCAGAACATTTTTTCAAATTTCAAAGTACAGTAGGACCGTTCGAATTTTTTTTCAGAATTGTGTATGTGTAAATAGGCTCATGCAATTCGAAGAAACAAACAATAAAATCTTATAAAAGTATTAGTTATTAAATTAAGTATATCAGTCATCATCACACAAACTCTGCTTAGCTAAGGGGCTAGATGATGCTGTGTGGATTGTTCAGTATTATTTATTGAATACTAAGTAAGTCTTATTTATAAATAAATCAATCAACATATATTATGTAGGTTTTGATTTTTTATACTTATTATTAATCTGTCGATAAAACCAAATGTTCCACTTTGACAAACTATATAAGAATTAGATACCTCAATGAATTTGTTCCGGCGTCAGCCCTTTTAATAATAATAAAATAAAAAATAATAAAATTTGTTTATTCAGACAACTTTAGTCTATTTTGTTAGTATACTTAGTTCTAGGTGGGTTAGTACTTAATATTAAGCATGGATTTTGTCCTCTGATGTAGGGATCATTCCTCATCAGAGGACAATCGAATTTGTTGGATATTACATCCAGAATGCTGTTACTGCTCCCGCGGATTCTGCTGAGCAGTGATGCCGTCTTTTTGCGCCATATTGCATCAAAGGAATCTGTACGGGCTTCGGCGAACATACCTGAGGCGCTACAGAACCGCGGCAGACGTAACAGCAACGCCGTACGCCTTTAGGGTATGGCGAACCCATAGACTCGCTGTATACAATGATGTACAGAATGCTTTAAACAATGTGATTTTCACAGCATCTGTACATCGTGCGAATCTACGGGCAAGCATATTCGCCCTGACGGACAACGCTCTGCGTTCCCTCTCCATATCTAAGTCATCCTTCAGGTCCTCAGTGACAATGTGGCCTAAGTATTTAAACTTACGTATCCTTAGAAGTTCCAGGCCATTTAACTTTACTGGAGGCACATAAATCGGCCTTTTGGTGCCTGCACTGAAGACCATGAATTCAGACTTACTGGAGTTGTACAGGAGCCCGTGTGACTCAGCATACGACTCGCATACACTCAGTAGCTTTCGGAGAGCACTGATCGAGGGAGCCAGCAGCACCATGTCATCGGCATAGCTGAGGTTGTTCACGCAGACCCCGCTGACATGGCACCCGACAGGCATGCTGCTAAGTCCCTCGACCAGGGCGTTCACATATAAGCAGAAAAGCGAGGGGCGAGCTGAGCCCTCCCTGCCGCACTCCGCACTCCTGCCTGTACGAGTCCGAAAGCTCACCCGACCACTTGACCTGATTTTCCTGGTTGATGTACCAATATCCAAAAAGTGATACTAACTCCGGCGGTAGCCCTATGTTCTCCAGTTTCCTCTAGAGGATATCATAGAGGTAAGATACCAGGTCGAAAGCTTTCGAGAGGTCCAAAAAACATGCATACACAGGTGTCTGCCTGTCCGTATAATACTTGACAGTGTGCTTTAGACTAAGAATGGCTGTTTCAGTTGAAAGCCCGGGTCGAAACCCGAACTGAGCATCCTTTTGAGATTTGCAGATTATTTATCGAAGGACGCGGCATGTCATACTCTATATCCGTATTGGAGCTATATAGTCTCGCTAACAGCTAAAAGCGCTTACGGAAATAAAGTAAGAAGTTTTACTTAGAGCAGCTGTCTTTAGAATTATAAAAACCTGCTGTGATATCACAGTGTATCTATCAGGCTTCCTGGTATTTCGGATTCCGTAAATATTGACACGACACTTTATCAATAGGTAATTAAACATATGGATGTTTTATCTAGGACATTGCCCAAACGCAGCGTTGATAAATGTGCCAGTAAATGTAGGTAATGCCATCACTGGGCATTATGAACATTCACATCTCTAGACAATTGGACAAGATGCTGCAAATACAGATGAGTCCAGACATATGCTGTGTTCCTTCGACATGTTTATGTGTGAGGATCTTAGCGTCGTTGTTATATTGCTTCAATTATGTTACGCACAGCCTTCAATGACAGTATTTGTTGCCTTGGCGTGACCGTGATATGACTAATCGATTCGCCATTAGTTACGTATATAGTTTACGCTAGTTATCAGAGTAGATACTAGTCGTTCTTGATAATAATTGTGATATCGGGAATATATATTTATGTTTACTATAGATAGATAATCGAATATTTCTCACGGATTTTGTTTGCAATATTAATGCTGGGCCAATTGATGTTTACTCTGTTGTCTATTCTGAAATCTTATGTAATGGAGTGGCATGAGCAAAACGACTTTAACAAAAGATAAGCTAAAATTGTAATAAATTTTGACCTCTCTGGAATATTGTAGAAAATAGCACGGTATTTATTTATTTGAAAACTTGATTAGGTATTTAAATAGATTTCAACTTCCAGGGTTCCCTAAAAATATACTATATTTAAAAAAACTTTTCAGATTAAAACTAATATTGGTCTTTACGTATGAAATTGCCGTTTTGTATGAAAAAATTTAAACGAATTTTTTTCATGTATTTTTTATTTGTTTTAACCGAAGTAATCACCCATGCAATCAATGCATCTTTGCCAACGCAGTGGCAGTTTATTGATGCCCTTCTTAAAGAAATCAGCAGGACGGGAGGCAACAAATTCTTCAAAGGCATTTTGTACTGCCTCTCGGGTGTTGAATTTTTTTCCCGCCAAGAAGTTATCCTAATTCTGGAAAAAGTAGTAGTCTGTAGGCGCAAGGTCTGGTGAGTAGGGCGGATGACGGAGAGCTTCCAACCTCAGTTCTTGCAACTTGGATACCGTTTGCTGTGCATTATGAGGTCGCGCGTTGTCGTGCAGGAGCAGCGGAGAGGAGCGATTGACCAATGCTGGTTGGAGATGTGCCAGCTTCTCCATCATTGTGTTCAGTTCTTCACAGTACACATCTGCAGTAATGCTCATCCCGTTTGGTAAGAAGCTGTGATGAAGCACACCGGCGCTAGACCACCAAACAGTGACCATCACTTTTCTAGGGGTGAGTTTTCGTTTAGGGCATTGTTTAGGTGCTGAACCAGGATCCAACCAACTTGCTGAGCGCTTGCGGTTATCAAACAGAATCCATTTTTCATCGCAGGTAACAATGCGGTTCAAAATTCCTTCATTTGTGTGTCTGTTGAGCAGTGCAAGGCACGTCTCGACGCGTACTTCGCGCTGGCGATCATTGAGTTCGTGGGGCACCCATTTGTCAAGCTTTTTTACCTTGCCAATTTGACGCAAATGGACCAATATTGTTTTGACGCTAACGTCGAAAGCTGCTGCTAATTCAGCCGTAGATTGTGTAGCATCAGCTTCCACAATCGCCTTTAATTTGTCATTGTCAGAACGGCAATTTCATAGGTAAAGACCTATTATTCAAATTCGTTTGGCCTACACACCTAAAAGTCGCGGATTTTACTTTATATGGCTGTTATACTATTATTTTGATATTTCCTCGGTTAAAAGGCTAGAAAAGGCATAAGAACTCAAATTAGAATCACGCATGTCTTAAAACTCTGCTCATGTAAATGTCGTCACAATGGGCTTCAATACACAAAGCACACTCCGCTATGGCATTAACACCGTTACATATAAAGCGTTTGACTTGTCGATGTCGCCACGTATTTTTTCAACAAAAGGCAAAGGATGCTCACGTGTTTCGTAATTATTCCGAATGATACGCTCTCCAAGCTGATATACCTATGTATTATAGGCGAGTTGCATACTGATCGTATCTGTTTAGCCCACTTGTTACGTTTATCTCTTTCTTCGATACATGTTTATAATTTGTGTGTTATGTTTAGTAAGAAGCTAAATAAACGTACGACAAGTGCGAGTGTAACTCGCGCGACGAGTTTTTGAACTTTTGTCGTTTAGGTAGGTTAGTTACGTGTATTGACAACCTCTTGGCGCGGTGGGCCAAGGTCCGCCTCGGGACTAATATTTGTACGATCTGCAGATGATTTGTTCGGGTGTTCTAGTCCTTTTCTACGTACACAAAAATAAAATCATCTGATGTGATACTTATATTTTATTAAGTATAACAGCTATCGTAGTACTAATAACACAATATTTGCTTAGCTTGTGGCTAAATGATGATGTGTGGATAATCCAGGTTACATTACTCTTTGAAAAAATTTTTGGAGCACGATGGAATTAATTAATTCAATAATCTTATTACCTAAAAATTCGTGGATCGCGGTGGAATACATTGAGTATGGACTTTGAAGTTTTGAGAACATCGGTTTTGGAGCGCTGTGGAACTACCCATTACAGATACTACAGAGATTAGTGAGTAGCTAAGTGGGTGGGTAGATTTTTTTTAGATTTTTTTCATCGTTTTTTACTTAGTATGAAACTAAGACGATTTTCAAAACCTGTTTTGAATTGTCAAATCCATACCTTTGATTTGATATTGCTCTCAATGAAATAGTCCCCATTGTATGAAAATTTGTTTTTTGATCACATTTCAAAGTATATTATTTTTAGAGACTTCTCTATATTTTTCCTGTAAAATATAGATCTATATCTACAAACGGATAAGGGGAGGGGGGGGGGGGGGGTGAATTGTCAACTCGGTGGGGTAGTCTCCTTTAGAAAATTATCCCCCCCCCCTTTTGACCCTATTTCAAAAAGTATTATTTTCACACATTTCTCTATATTTATCCTGTATCTACCTCTACAAACACTTGGTACATTGTACATCGATCGCTCTGCAATCTTCGGTGATGCCCCCCCCATCACCGAAGATTGCATGGTGCATAATAATTTTTTCGACCTTTTTCTAAATATTTCAATAAGTATAAAATTTATCATTTTCAATTGGTAATTTTTTTGACCTTTTTCAAAATATTTTGAAAAGTATAAAATCTACCAAAATTTCAAAAACTATTTTGGAATCCACAAACCAGTTATCAAACTATTTGATACAACTTTGGACTTAGTAGGTCCCCATTTAAAATTTCGATTTCAAAATTTGTACTGTAAATCTTCATTTAGATTTTTAGCGCACAAAATGTATTATTATTTCAAATTTCAAGTCAATAGCTGCAGTAGTTTATGAGATATTAAGAATTCAAACCACAAAACAGAAAAAGTGATCCCATGAGGGTTTTGAAACCTATGTCAAAACCCTAAAAAGAAAAATTTGAAAAAAATAATTATGTCTCGTGGAAATGTAGGAAAAAGGTGTTTGATATACGGAACGCTAGTAATATGTATTGCTATGAAACAACAACGTTGTTACAACTCCGGCCGGCAACTTTCATCACTATTCGTTTATTCTATTTGCATATGACAAAAGCACGGTGCACGAAAATAACTGCTATGACTAAGGGTTAGCGTGGTTTTGCGACACAACTTCTGTGTTATGTTATGAGCATGCAACTGAAAATAAACGTATATAAAATATTTTTTGTATGCTCAAAAAAAAGTAACGGCTACCACTAAGAAACCCGAATAAGCATTAGAGTTTTGGTCAAGTAAACTTTAGAGAAGCGAATTATTCAATGGCACCAACCATACGATGTAATCGCATTTATCTTTCTAGGTATCATTCGCAAGCTTAGTCAAGTTAATCCGTAGCTACTGTTTTATTTCCAATATCATATCATCATCATCAATAACGGAAAACCCCATTTAATAGTTTCTGTACGTAGTTAAAGCATTTATATCGCTCTCACCGGCCTGCTATAACCACTTGAACGTCCAGCCCGCGCGGCGACAGGGGGCAGCATACGTCCGGGCTTTGGCGCCATAAAAAATTCGCGGAAAATTTCGCGACTTTCCCGAGAAAATAATTTGCCAAAAATAAAGTATTTCAGTTATTGCCACACGAAAATTACATTGTTTTCTTTAACATCTATCGAATAAGTTTGATTTAATATCAATTCAATAAACCTTTACCTTATAATAATGAAAAAAAATGCTCAAACAAATATTAGGAGAAATTTTCGGCCGGTTTTGATTTCAATTTTTATAAACTTCACAGAAATATTAAGTATGATGTTCATATACCATTAAAACCGGCGTTTTCAGGCTTCTTATAGCTCAGACGGACCGTCTCGTCGATACAAACAATTGGTTGCAGCACAGGATTCCCAATTTCATTGTTTCGTTGCTTACAAATATTAGGTCCTTACATATGAAATTGGCGTTTTTCGTACTGGCCACTTTAATCACAAATTTCTCCTCTTTGGAAGCGGATCCATCGCAAACCACGTCCGAGTTAGCTGCAGGCTGCGGTGTTAGTGATAAAACTGTTTTAATTCACTTGAAGCAAATTGGGAAGATTAAAAAGCTTGAAAGGTGGGTACCTCACGAATTGACTGAAGCAAACCGGCAAACGCGCGTCGACTGCTGCGTTACATTACTAAACCGGCACAATAATGAAGGTATTTTAAACCGAATCATTACCTGTGATGAAAAATGGGTTCTTTACGATAATCGGAAGCGCTCAGCGCAATGGTTGGATCCTGGCCAGCCAGCCAAATCCTGCCCCAAGCGAAAATTAACCCCAAAAAAGTTACTTGTAAGCGTTTGGTGGACTAGTGCCGGTATTGTTCATTACAGTTTTCTCAAATCTGGCCAGACTATTACGGCTGATGTCTATTGTCAGCAATTGCAAACCATGATGGAAAAGCTAGCGGCTAAACAACCTAGGCTGGTCAATCGCTCCACGCCACTGCTGCTTCACGACAACGCTAGACCACACACTGCGCAACAGACGGCTACTAAATTAGAAGAGCTTCAATTGGAAAGTCTAAGACATCCTCCGTACTCCCCGGACCTTGCTCCAACAGATTACCATTTTTTTCGAAATTTGGATAACTTCATGCAAGGGAAAAAATTCAACTCCGATGGGGCAGTCCAAATCGCCTTCAAAGATTTTATTGATTCCCGTCCGACTGGTTTTTTTAGTAAAGGGATCAATGAACTACCTATAAGATGGCAAAAGTGCATAGAAAATAATGGTTCATACTTTGATTAATTAAATATATTATATTAAAAAATATTCGACTTTTTGTTCCTCCCATACAAAACGCCAATTTCATATGTAAGGACCTAATATTATCACAGAAATACTCAACACTTACATACTATTGATGTCTTTGATAGTTGTGATGAAAGGGAAAATCACAAGTTCCACAAATACCCTGGAGTCCTGAGATCGTTATACAATCCAAATCCGATCATTAATCCAATATTTCGTCTATTGACGAGGTGAATAATTGTTTTGTTTCAGAGTACGGGCTGCCCCTGCTCGAGTCTCGATTTACTCGGGAGCTCACTAATTGTACTCAATTGTTTAAATCAGGGTTGCCAACCGTAGAATTTTTTTCCTCATACATAATCAGCTAAAAAAAGACTATTATTATAATAAAAATCTTCTTTTAAACAATAACTACTAGATTAAATTTTTTATTGCATAAGCGTACACTCTTTTTATTTAGCTATATAACTTATGATTTATGCTAGTTAAAATGCTACATGCAATGAAAAATCATCATGTTACTTACTTCCTCTACATCAAAATCTCGTTCATTATACGAGGTTGATTTGATAGCGTCCTGGAATACGATGATTACTTGATCGGAACCAGTTCAATAAAAGTAAATTAATAGCCACGATCGTAACCAGTTCCGTACAAGTAATTTAAAAGCCTCGTATGGAACCAGTTATGAAACTCCGGTTCTGTAGACGGCTGAAGCGGTACGGACGACCACAAATCTCGTATTTGTACGAGGAACCTCATACAGTTGGCAACCTTGCTTTAAAACTTCACTATTCTCTTAGCCATGAAATAATTGAGTTCACCTTGCGATTTACTGAGCTGAGGGAATGAAGGATATTTAATTGCCAGCTTAGAGAGATCGTTATTTAAATATCAGTTAGCTACACAATTGTGTCTTTTAAACAACTATATAAGAAACTTTTTATTTTGCTTGTAATGAATTAAAGCATGGAACAACGAACCATAACCGAAGCTTTTACGAAAAAAATAATATATACCTAAATGATTAATTTCATAGGCGAATGTTCTTATTACCAAATATTATGTTTTCGAAAAACAAATCTAAGATTTATTTCGTATGTTCAACGTTCTACCAAACACCCTGTATGTTTTAATAAATCAAGTACTGTAGGTACGCACATATCATTTATATCTAATACCCATAAGACAAGTCAACGTTTGTTTAGACGATGCTGTGTGATTTGTTGCATTAATATTTATTATATAATAATCAAGCGTTGTTAACGCTCGGAGCTATTTATAATATCATAGACAGGAAGGCAGATATTGCTTTCAAACTAAACATTTCAAAAATCATTTGGAACTTCAAATTAAACATGCACCCTCTGTTTATTAACCTAAGACCCCGACTCAAATAGAGGTTTGAGGTACAATTAGCGTGTACTCGGAAATATCTATTTACAGATTTTTTATTCATATTAACCTGTTCTTTGTTTTAATAGTTTTGTCATCTGGACATTTGGATTCGCTTTTTGCAGTCGTGTTTTTAATTCATAATATCTGAGCAACTTCTGCAGCTATTGACATGAAGTTTGAAATAATTAAACATTTCGTGCGCCTGTAATTACAGATTTACAGAAATAAATGAAAAATCAAATATTAGATGACAAATTTTGATGTCTAAATTTTAACATATAAACCTACAAAAAATTTTACGTTCCCCTTTGTAGATAATATATTTTACATGATAAATATAGAGAAGTCTGTACAAAGAAAACTTTTGAGGTATGGCCAAAAGGGGCGAAAAAGATTTTCAAAATGGGGGCCTTTTTTCCCTTTTGCCCCGTTTGATACCCCACCGAATGAATGGGCGTCAAACGTAAGGTATCGGTTTGCAATGCACATCTCAAAATACTTTTTGAAATTTCTGCTGCTTTCGATATATTTTGAAAAAGGTAAAAAAATTTAGTAAAACAGTTTATGAAAATTTTCTTAGTTTCATACTTTTCAATTACATTGGAAAGAGTGCATTTTTTTTACAGTAGATACTTACCTACTCCCTAATCTACGAAGTAACTGGGGGCCTAGACAATGTAACATTTGACCAGCGAAAGCGATTGTAGAAAAGTACAAAAATGTATGGGTTTGACATATTCCTTCGGTATCACAAATCACCAAACATCACAATGACAATCATCATAGCTCAAATTATGGCGAAGTTCAATTGGTAGACAAAGTAACTTCGCGTAGCGATCCCCTTTACTATTCGTCTGATCGCTAAATGCCATGATGTTGGCGCAATTGGTTGTCAATCTGTTTTTGTTAGACTGTCAGTTTGAAGTTTTGCGCTCGTATTTGTGTTATTAAAGATTATTTTTCGAATTATTCATACCAAAGCCATTTAAAATCAGTGCAAGAAAGATTGTGTTGAAGGTGCGTGCCTTTTGTGAGGAAGAAAAGGCAGACCAGAATTAATTCCACTAAATCTAGTGCGATCTCGCATTACCGCCATCACTGGTTAGTAAAATGGGGATACCAGTTTTTGACATGATACCTTTAGTTTTACTTTTATGGATCATAAGATTTACTCACATAAGCATATAAAAAAAAAGTAAATTTTCAGGTGAATTTAATTTATCTCTTATGATATTGGTGTCGATTCAGCGGTCACCAATTAGCCTAAACTAAACTAAAATTTGAATTTAGAACCGCTTTAGTACAAGTGGTATTCAGATGATACCATTTTAGAACGCATAAACTACTTAATTATAGTTTGACAGGACTAAAATCGATTTAGTTGCTCAATTTAGTATAGATGCTACTTTTCGTATTCTGTTGTACCACTTATGTGTCAGATTTCCACTAATTTTGACTAAAAATGGTTTAATTTAGAACACTGTAAAACGTTGCCTACTAAATTATAGTTGGTGTGGCGGCAGTTCATGTTTTCCTGCATAATTCGATTGTTGATATTTTTATAGAAATATTTGAAGTCAAACGCTGCCTAGCTTTGTAATAATGAGTGATTAAAAGACATAATTAGTATTGAGTTCCTATTATATAAATAGGAACTCAATAAACACATAAAAGGGAAGAAAATAAAATCATGAAGAGCTAAGTTTGGATGGCATTTTCTTTTGCCGCGCAAACCAATTTACGATGTGTGAAATGCACGTTTATGTTCAAAATGCCGCAAATAGATTTTTTTTTAAATGAAGCGTGTCTCCTTATACGATCTTATAGTTTTTTCTATTATCTGTTTAAGTTTTGAGGTACATAAAATATTTTCACACTTAGATTTCGTCATAATTATGTGCTAGATTACTTATCAAAAGTGACAGATGTATCATTATTATTAGTCATTTCTCATGCTGTCTTTTTAGACACTACTAGCAGCAATTTTAAAATAAATTAGGGTTCATTATTAAGGCGAGGTATTCCTGCAGCTGTAGGCATTTTGTCCTGTCTAAAGTTGCGCGCGAAATACTTAGCGCAGATGCAGCGCCAACGACATAGTATAGAAATAAGCAGTAGCATAATATTATTTCACTTTAGAAACGCTGTTGCTATGATCAAACTTTGTTAATAGTTTTCAGTTAGAGTTTCGTAAATAAATGAAGTTGTTACAACTTCATCTCTATTTATGTTTCTTAATATAGATAATGAATTAATAATAAAGTAATTGATCCCAAGATAACCAACCAAACCAAGAACGCTGAAAAACGTCTGGACCAGACCAACAAAAGGCATAGTTAATTTCCGAACTTCGTTTTTTAAGTACCTACAAAATTTGAAATAAATACCTACTCAAATAAAGAAGACAAAGAAGCAAATAGAGAACATTCGCTTCTATGATTTAAAATTTTGTTTGAAATAAATTCAAAGAATAAAGGGTATCAAATAAAACAATTATAATAAAATATTATTATTTTCTCAAAATTCTCCAATATTCAATTCTAGCGTGCTTGTACCCGGTTAGTGGCTCAGGAGATGATAAGGCTATGGACATCACATAATTATTTTTTCCATTTGTGGTAAGGCTAGGAAGTCTATAATTTACATTTTCATCTTGAAATCACAACGATATTCGGATCGATGGGTTCGAACCTACAATTCTTTTTTCGACCTTTTTCAACGTATTTTACTTAGTATGAAACTTAGGCGATTTTCAAAACCTGTTTTGAATTGTCGAATTCCATACCTTTGATTTGAATTGCTCACAATGAAAAAGTCTCATTGTATGAAAATTTGTTTTATGACCATATTTCAAAAAGTTTAATTTTTACAGACTTCTCTATATTTTTTCTGTAAATTATAAATCTATATCTACAAACGCATAGTACATTTTACATCGATCACTCTGCAATCTTCGGAGATAGGGGGTTGGTGGGGGAATGGTTAATTTTTTGACCATTTATTACATTTCACATCGATCGCTCTGCAATCTTTGGAGATAAGGGGGGGAATGGTCATTTATTCGACCTTTTTCTAAATATTTCAAAAAGTATAAAATTCATCAAAATTTCAAAATCTGTTTTGGAATGTGCAAATTGAAACCTTTCATTTGATACCCCATTCGACTCTGTAGGGTCCCATTTCAATATTCAATTTCAAAATTTGTACCTACTGAAAATCTTTATTTTGATTTTTCATTTTTTCATTTTTGCCGACCAGAGCGAGGTCGGCGCATTCTGCAGTGTTCGGGGAACTTCGGGAGGCTCGGCCGTCCGAGAAAGCCCGAACACTGCATCGATATGCTGCACACTTCGGGCTGCGTTTATTCAATAACTATTCTTACTCTTTATCTGTTTATATCAATTAGGTACCTTAGTAGTTTAAGACACAAAAATTTTGTTTTATCACTCACGTAATAAAAAACGTAAAGTATGTAACCAGAGGAATGTAACATTCGAGTCAAATCCTCAAGGGCTTAACGAATGTTAATATTTAATAACTAGAATAAGTTTTTCAAGAATAAATAAAATAAAAAAAAAAAAAAAAATATTTTCATAATTCGCCGCCCCCACCGAATACATAATATGGTAACCGACTATTACTATAGAAGTGTTTTTATTTGAAATAATTGTTTCTGAGGTGCGATTACACCTTGTGAATTTTTTTCAGGCAAATCGTACGAGTAGTTCTTGAGATAGGCTTTTTGTAATGGGTTTTACTTTTTTATTAAACGAAAAATAAAAACAACTCTTTGATCCGAACAACATCGCAACAGGTTAATACTCACTCCTCGATATCTCGCTTTTTATTGTAAGATGTGATTGCGGTTTTATTCGGGAAAAAAAGATAAAACTTATTTTACGTAAAGTAGAAAACGCTCTTATTCATGTTTTAATTGCAGTTTTTTTACTATATAATAATTTAAAAAATCTGAAAACAAGCAGCGGAGCCATAATAGAAAAAGAATATAGGTATAGCGCACGGTTTAATTATTGAATTTTTCATCTGAGTCCCTAACTATGGTCATCACGGAAAATTTAGCATTTTAATGATAAAAAAAAAATTCAAATCGGTCCAGTAGTTTCGGAACAATTTAAACAAACAAACAATCAAATCTTTCCTCTTTATAATATTAGTATAGATAAAAGAAACCTATTAACATGTAATAAAATTATAGATTAAAAACTAGAGGTTAGCAGCTCGGGGGGAGTGCCTTGCCTTAGGCGGCCTTATCGCATTGGAGTTTTTACTTTTCATAACCTAAAACGTCTTTGATTTGATGGTAATCGATATCCATGTGTAAAATCTGCGATAGTAAACTTTCAGCCATCTTGGATTTGAAAATGGACATCTTTTTCGTAATCTACGTGTTTGATTTAGTCGAAAACGATACCCATATAAGTGGGTGTTAGGTCACACAGCACAGCTCGCTTCGCTCGCCGTGCTGTTCCTCTTTGTCGCATTGCAGCTCGCTTCGCTCGCCGCAGTGCTTCACCCGCTTGCTGGGAGAGGGGGGTCGTGGGGGTCACAGCACGTCTCGCTTCGCTCGCCGTGCTATTCTCCTTAGTCGCATTGCAGCTGGCTTCGCTCGCCGCAATGCTCCACCCGAAAAAAAAGGTCAAAATTTGGCCAATTTTCGGTTTTTTATAAAAAAAGAGGGTCTGGGGGGTCATAGGGTTCAAACTTTTTTTGGAGTTCAAAATGATTTCTTCTCCTCTACATAACTGTGAAAAAATTTTTCTTCTAGGTCGATCCGTTTGGGAGATACAAAAAGGGGGGGTGAAAATGTGGGTGGAGGGGGGGTGATTTTTTTTTATTTTTCAACACTAGAAGAAACCTTCTATACGACTCCGCAATCCAAATTTTTCTATAACGACTATTTCCGGTAGCAACTTCAAAAGGGGGGGTCTGGGGGCAAAGGGAGGGGGGAATTTTTGCCTGCCTTTGAACTATTTGACCCCCTCTATACAACCCCACAAAAAATAACATTCAGTATGGCTCTGTTTGGGAGCCCCCCTAAAGGGGGGGGGGAGAAGGGGCAAATTTGGAAAAGTCGGAATTTTCCTTAGGTCCCCCCGATGCCCTCTATACGATTCCGTAAAAAAAACCATACCTATGATGGTGGAGGGGGCTCCACCATCAAGGAGAACAATTATGTCAATGCTTTATAGATATATAAAATGTTAATGTAGTTAACTAAATATTATTGGCTTCAATAAATCATTCCAGTAAGTAGATAATATATTTCTAAACTAGAACAATAACCTTTATTAATTTTCTGCCTTACATACCGATGATTTTATACTATGGCACTACGACCGTCACATATCATGTCAAAGGTTGAAGTAAAATTGAATCTAACGCCATTGTGTCAGAGACTAAAATTGCATAACAAATGAAACATTTACGTACTTCATAAATTAGCGGAAAAATTGACATAGGTCCGTCGTCTGTAAGCGCCAGAGCGCGACTGATCGTGTCTGCCAAGCCACCACGCTTGTGAATTTTGTAGTTATTTCAAAATAGTGATTTTGAAAATCATTTTATCAGGACAAACTCTGCGAATTTGTCTAGAAATAGTTACTGTCTTTAATTGAGTACAAAAAAAAACTTAAAATATCACATAGTTTAGTCATAATATTGAAAAAACATTTCAAAAAGGGGTAACTTCGAGATTTTTTTTTCCCGAGCGAAGTTTATAAAATCTTGTATCTGAATGCGAATTTGACTAGACTAAATCCTTAACTATTACATATCTTTTTTACAGAATTTTTAATCAGTATTCCTACATCTCAGATGGTTTTGAAAACCACAAAAGTGCGGCCTCTGTTGGCCTACCTGGCCTTAATGCGTGCGACTATAATTAAAGTCTGTGTTTTATAGTAGACCTACCTTATCTAAAAATTTCTCTTAGTAGGTCAGAGATGATGGAAAGTAGGGAAATTAATTTATGGTGGGGCTTTATAGCAAAACAATAATTATCAATCACGAATATCGAGGCTAGTTACAGCGGTTGTAACTAATACAACCATGCATAATTAAAACACTAGTCTGTTTTTAAATTTTATTTATATTATTTACACCAAATTCTCCTCTTGAAGTATTGGTGGTATCTAGTGCTCGGATCGCCTCGGCTATACTCGGGATGCTTTTACAATTGTGGCCAATCGTTGGCTGTCTGCATTGAGGGCCTCCACCAGCTGAACAGTAGCAGATTAGCAGGGAAAGGCAGGTCTAGCGTTCTGCGCCGAGACGATGGGATGGGACCGGGCGCTGGCTGGTCCGTCTGTTGTTTGTAAGCTCTAAAACAAAAACAGTTAAGTTGGTAGGTATTCAGAGACCTATAGAAACTATAGTTCCACCAAGAAGAGTATAGGTAAGCATGTATCTACGTATACTATAAGGATATACAAGTAGTTTTACTATACCTACCTATACTTATCCTTTACGACATTCCCATGTGGTGTGAAAAGATAACAGACACAGATACAAAATTAATATACTTAGTATGGCTGGACAAACGCTCGACAACTTATGATGTTGATAACTCACAGCTTCTTATGCAACGAAACCACGAACCAAGGCATATTGCGGATGATGTCGAGGATTTTGTCGTGCACGTACGTCATTGATGATGGCCCGGCCGTCAGATGGTCCGTCTCCGGCTATCGTTAGGTTGATTTCTCTAGCCTTTTTCGTCGTTTTGACTACCATGATACCCCAGAGCTGAAAACATCCAAATATTAAAAAAAAATACCTAGGAAAAGCTATTTTACCTAGAAAATAATCAGGTAGGACCATATTAATATAGATCACTAGTTTCTGCCCACACCTCCGCACATATTATTTAAGTTTATTTGTTTTCTATCTATCCCATATGAACGGAATTTCGTGATAAAAAGTAGCCTACGTTTTATTCCAAGCTTAGAAATATCTACCTGCATACAACATTTCAGCCTTCAGTTGGTTGTTATGGCGTACAGAGTTATAACAAAATATCCAAACTTTCGCATAGGGATATACCTAAGTAGGTCGGTACTTACATTGCATTCTTCTGCGCACCTGCTGCAACCATATCTATTCAGTTCCCCACTGAGCGAGGACTACAAATAGACGAACTCTTGAGAGGCTTAATTTTCCTATAGGAAATAGAGAACGTCAGAATATACATAGGTGCAAATACTTCCATAGGTACAAAACAGTAATAAATATTGCAGGAGTGCAGAAAATGTAGCTTACAGTCTGGCTAGACCTAAAAACATGTAACTAGGTACGTAGGTATGTGATTAATATGAAGGTATCACAAATTTTGTCTAGGTAGGTAAAATTATTAAGTAGAAATTATTCTTACCTCTCATCACCTCTATAAGCGTGGAGACGCTCAATAAACATCTCATGTTGTTTTTGTTAATCATTTTTCTTCTCGTCATCCATTTTTATGCAAAAACCCAAATTGGAAAACAAATTTCCCAACAACATAAACTTCCGCGCCAAACATGCGCACAGATAATAAAAATCGGTCATTTCATTCATTCCATTCATTCAAAAAGACTCAAAAATATATCTTACTGGCAACACCTGCAATTCAATTTAAATCGATCTATGAGCCTACTAATTTTAGAAATGTACTAAAACCGTGTGCAACTGAATAGGGTTTTGAAGGTTCTAAACTAAAGATAGTAATTTTTAGTATAGTATCGTTTAGTTTTGGGTCGCTCCTGAATAGACGCCAGTACCTATTTGGTGTCGATTCAGCGGTCACCAATAAGCCTAAACTAAACTAAAATTTGAATTTAGAACCACTTAAGTACAAGTGGTATTCAGATGATACCATTTTAGAACGCACTAAACTAATTATAGTTTGACAGGACTAAAATCGATTTAGTTGCTCAATTTAGTACAGATGCTACTTTTCGTATTCTGTTGTACCACTTATATGTCAGATTTCCACTAATTTTGACTAAAAATGGTTTAATTTAGAACACTGTAAAACGTTGCCTACTAATTATAGTTGGTGTGGCGGCAGTTCATGTTTTCCTGCATAATTCGATTGTTGATATTTTTATAGAAATATTTGAAGTCAAACGCTGCCTAGCTTTGTAAAAATGAGTGATTAAAAGACATAATTAGTATTGAGTTCCTATTTACATAAACACATAAAAGGGAAGGAAATAAAATCAAGTCATGAAAAGCTAAGTTTGCATGGCATTTTCCTTTACGATGTGTGAAATTCACGTTTATGTTCAAAATGCTGCAAATAGATTTTTTTTAAATGAAGCGTGTCTCCTTATACGATCTAATAATTTCAAGTTTTTTCTATTAGCCGTTTAAGTTTTGAGGTACATAAAATATTTCCACACTTAGATTTCGTCATAATTATGTGCTAGATCACTTATCAAAAGTGACAGATATATCATTATTAGTCATTTCTCATGTTGTCTTTTTAGACACTACTAGCAGCAATTTTAAAATAAATTAGGGTTCATTATTAATGCGTGCGACTATAATTAAAGTCTGTGTTTTATAGTAGACCTACCTTCTCTTAGTAGGTCAGAGATGATGGAAAGTAGGGAAATTAACTTATGGTGGGGCTTTAAAGCAAAACAATAATTATCACGGATATCGAGGCTAGTTACAGCGGTTGTAAATAATACAACCACGCATAATTAAAACACTAGTCTGCTTTTAAATTTTATTTACATATATTATTTACACCAAATTCTCCTCTTGAAGTATTGGGGGTATCTAGTGCTCGGATCGCCTCGGCTAATACTCGGGATGCTTTTACTATTGAGGCCAATCGTTGGCTGTCTGCATTTTGGGCCTCCACCAGCTGAACAGTAGCAGATTGGCAGGGAAAGGCAGGTCTAGCGTTCTGCGCCGGGACGATGGGATGGGACCGGGCGCTGGCTGGTCCGTCTGTTGTTTGTAAGCTCTAAAACAAAAACAGTTAAGTTGGTAGGTATTCAGAGACCTATAGAAACTATAGTTACACCTAGAAGAGTATAGGCATGTATCTACGTATACTATAAGGATATACAATAGAATAGTTTTACTATACCTACTTAAACTTATCCTTTACGACATTCCCATGTGGTGTGAAAAGATAACAGACACAGATACAAAATTAATATACTTTTAGTTAGTATGGCTGGACAAACGCTCGACAACTTTTGATGTTGGTAACTCACAGCTTCTTATGCAACGAAAGCACGAACCAAGGCATTGCGGATGATGTCGAGGATTTTGTCGTGCACGTCATTGATGATGGCCCGGCGGCCGTCAGATGGTCCGTCTCCAGCTCTCGTAAGGTTGATTTCTCTGGCCTTTTTCGTCGTTTTGACTACCATGATACCCCAGAGCTGAAAACAGCCAAATATTAAAAAAAATTACATAGGAAAAGCTATTTTACCTAGAAAATAATCAGGTAGGACCATATTAATATAGATCACTAGTTTCTGCCCACACCTCCGTACATATTATTTAAGTTTATTTGTTTTCTATCTATCCCATATAAACGGAATTTCGTGATAAAAAGTAGCCTACGTTTTATTCCAAGCTTAGAAATATCTACCTGCATACAACATTTCAGCCTTCAGTTGGTTGTTATGGCGAACAGAGTTATAACAAAATATCCAAACTTTCGCATAGGGATATACCTAAGTAGGTCGGTACTTACATTCCATTCTTCTGCGCACCTGCTGCGACCATATCTATTCAGTTCCTCACTGAGCGAGGACTACAAATCGACGAACTCTTGAGAGGCTTAATTTTCTATAGGAAATAGAGAACGTCAGAATATACATAGGTGCAAATACTTCCATAGGTACAAAACAGTAATAAATATTGCAGGAGTGCAGAAAATGTAGTTTACAGTCTGGCTAGACCTACAAACATGTAACTTGGTACGTAGGTATGTGATTAATATGAAGGTAACACAAATTTTGCCTATGTAGGTAAAACTATTAAGTAGAAATTATTCTTACCTCTCATCACCTCTATGAGCGTGGAGACGCTCAATAAACATCTCATGTTGTTTTTGTTAATCATTTTTCTTCTCTTCATCCATTTTTATGCAAAAACCCAAATTGGAAAACAAATTTTCCAACAACATACGAGTAAACTTCCGCGCCAAACATGCGCACAGATAATAAAAATCGGTCATTTCATTCATTCCATTCATTCAAAAAGACTCAAAAATATATCTTACTGGCAACACTTGCAATTCAATTTAAATCGATCTATGAGCCTACTAATTTTAGAAATGTACTAAAACCGTGTGCAACTGAATAGGGTTTTGAAGGTTCTAAACTAAAGATAGTAATTTTTAGTATAGTATCGTTTAGTTTTGGGTCGCTCCTGAATAGACGCCATTATCCTTATTTGTATTTAAATAAATATTGAATTTTATAATATACAAATACAAATTTTATGTGTAATTTTCAGGCATGTCGGAGAAAACCTTGAGTAGAATATCTAAAGAAAGCGAAGTTGCCTTTACGTCTCAAAAACTCTTTTCGCCTCGAAAACATCGTCAAAAACGTAAAACGGTGGATCTTGAAGATTTCAATTTATGAGCATTATTTGTGTTATTTATTTTATGTCCTTTTTGACCATAATTAGTGTCAGAAAAAATTCTATGAATAATTTAAAATTTATATTGTTTCATCATTTACAACTTTCCTAGTCCTAAATATTATTTATATAAAAATATGAAAGTAAACATAAACACACGTTTAGATAATGGGGGTAAAAGGTTAATAATGTTGGCAATATCATGCCTCCAATTCCTGAGGCAGGACATCTTATGGTGAGCGGTCTGTTCTCTAGTTATCGAACTCAAACATCAAATGTGTCATTCACTTATTTTGTCCGTTCACAGTTCATGAAACGACGCGACGGGTCAAATAAAAATGAGTACCTAGTCAAGAAGGTATCTATAATTTTAAAAACTATATAATTTTTGTAAATAAATGTGATACATCAATCAAAAAAATTGTTACGATTTGGAAGTTTACCCAATCTTTAGAAATACTTATGTTAGGGTTTATTGTGTAATTAAAATCAATAGAAAGAAAATAACAATGGTTTTATCTCTCTATAAACGTAATAGGAAAAAAGTTGAAAATTTACGCACTTGACGAATCTTTCTTTTATATAAATAATGCTCTACAATTCACAGCATCACCTAGCCCCAAACTAATCTGAGTTTGTATTATGAGAATATGGTATACATAGTACAAATACCTACATTCCATAGGTATTGTATTGTCGTCAATTCAGGTACAGATTTCAAGATTCAAGTTACCTGAATAAACCTTATGTTGGTAAATAGCTTTATTGGTAAAAAAGTATGGATAGTAAACTTACTGTTAGTATCATCGTCTGTCAAAGATGATATTTTAGCCCCTGAAACAAATATCAATTTACGTAACATTTTACATTATTATCAAAACAGATTCTGCTCGTTGCTTTGCACGCGTTTGTTGCGCGATTTTTTTAAGGTTATTTCTATCTACAGAAATCTGTGCCTTATTGTTTCTGTGTTTCTATCCCGTAAAAACTGATTTATGGGATGAAAGGTATGCAAAATTTCAACCCAATCCGTTATGCGACAAAAAGTACGAATAACAAAAATTCATCGATCCATCAAACATTCGCATTTCTGATGTATACTTCGGGCTTTGAAACTGGCGATTCTTTTAAGTTTGTTGGTGCAAATTTTAAAATTACCTGAATAAAACTTATGCAGGTAGAATGGTGTTATTGGTAAAAAATAAAAAAATAACTTACTGCTGGTATCATCATCAGCTGATGATATTTTAGCCCCTGAAACAAAGAAACAGAGATAAATCCACAAACATTTTTACATCTACGAGTATATTAAAACTTTAGATGCGTGGATTGAAACTAGCGATTGTTCTTAGTTTTTATGGTAAAATTTTTAGTTTACTGACATTAACCTTGTGCTGGTAGATAGCTTTATTGGTAAAAAATATGAATACTAAACTTACTACTTGTATCATCGTCAGGACAAGATGATATTTTAGCCCCTGAAACAAAGAAACAAAGATTAATTCAGGAAATTTAATATCATGTTCTTTTATGCCAAACTTATTATCAAAACGTTGTTTTAATATTCATGAAATGATAAAAAGTAGACAGATAACACAACAAATTGTATTGTGTCCACGGTAACATTCTGAAGAACCCTCACAGTCACAATCAACCGCATTTAATAATTTTCAGCTTCCTATTTGTTGACGTTGACTACAACTTAACCAATGCCTAAATTTTGTCGAGGAGATTATTGGATGCGAGAGGCAAAATACTGTACCTATACTTAATAGGTATATAATGAATGAAACAAGTGATTTTTGTAGTTATTATTCAAATTCAAAATAATAATACATTTCGTGCGCCTGTAAAGTTTAAAAAAAGTTAAAATTATAATTAAGGTTTTTAGTAAAATTTTGACTTCGAAACAAAGTTGGTATCAAAGAAAGATAATAAATTTTGAAAAAATTATGGACGCGCTTTGTCTGTCTTTTGCAATATTTTCTGGGGCCATACAGTAACTGGTCCTTTGTCAGGCATGCGTGGGAACGTAGCCAACAGCACATTAGCCCTTTATGAGTGGTAATTTTAAAGCTACACGGGGTGTCATCCTAGTTTGCACTTATGATAACACCCAGGATGATGGATGGTTCGTCATTCCGACTCTCGCGCTCGAGCGAGACGGTCGTTCGTTCCACCAGAGCCCTCGTGCTCTGTCCGTTGGACTTCTCGCCTGCGTTCGGGTATCTCCGCCTGCGCACGTGTCTCTACCTGCGTTCCGGTTTTTACCTGCGTTTGGGTCTTCGCCTGCGTCGAGTGTTTCGCTTACGAAACAAAATCAGTTCTTTTCAGAACTACGTTTCTGTAGACTTATTTAATTCAGTACTTTTCAGAACTGTGTTTCTTAAGACCGAACAGTCAAACGTCAGCGTCCTGCTCAGTAGTGTAAGTATGGTTAAGCTGCCTCAGTTCAAACAGAGGCAGCTTCACCATACCATAACTTGAATCGTTCTACACCAACTGTTCACCTTCTACTCTGCGCAATCCATCAGATCGCTTACATCTACTATGGATCGTGCTCCATTCAAACCACTTTATGTCTTTACCTAAGCCAAATACTTTTAGATTAGTTTGATGAATTTATGATCGAACCACCATCATATTGTAAATTGATAACTGGTCCTACTCTGTTCAATTCATTGTGTAACTGGTCTCATTTACATCTGTTCAATCCATCAGTTCCATTATCTGCTAAGAATCAAATAACGAATTTATGATGGGACCACCGACATGATTGTGATTGTTTTAAATACCACCTCCGTTTATAAAATTTAGATGAATAATATTTACATAGGTTTATTTATAATATTGAAACAACTGATTCAGTAAGGATACAATTTTATTATAAAAATACCACTTATTCAAACTACATGGTAACATTTTAAGGAATACTATCTATTATTATAAAGGGTACATCTAACTATGAGTTAACCTACAACTTTATTATCAATGCACCATTTATTCAAACAAATCACATTTTTTAAAGCACATATATTCTTATGATAGAGACATTTATAGACATCACTACAGTTTTTGTAATGATCGTACAATATATGTAAGTTCGGACATTTAAAATTTTCTAAGTTCACAACATTATCATTATCAAACATTTCTGTTACCCACTTTACTTTTTCATCACCTTTTACATAAATACATTTATTTTCTAGTAGAGGCGAAATTAGTTGTTTATAATTTGAAAACGGTATGAATCCTTCCTTCCAATATATATTTCTATTCCTCTCAATCCAAGCAACCTGCCTCATTTCCTTTTTGGTTAGATCATAAAATGGATAAGGTTGACGTAGTAAAAAACTTTGTACTCCTTCACCATACAGAATAGCTATCTCTTTGGGTATAAACTGATTTGATTCAGTTTTGAAACCTTGAACATCGACTATTAGCTTCATGATAACTTACGAACTGTGCTGCTGAGTGGTTTATATTCTATAATACGATCGTTGATAATGAGACAATAGGCACACGTTTTGTCAGGAAAGTCTTTATCGCTTTCTATTTCAAGCCTTACATCAACTGGACCAACTTTTAATGTTTCATTTTGTCTTGTGCAGTCTATTACAAACAAAGGTGCCTTTTCTTTAAACTGCGTGATATCAAGCAACGGGTCAACTGGAGAGTTGTAATAAGACTGACGGAATCTCATATACATTTCATATAATATACGGTATTTTCCATTGTCAAAATCAAGTTTAAGTGTATCATATGGATATGTTTGTGAATTTAAAAATAATGTAACATTAGTTAAATTGCAATGATCAAATAGTGAACAATTTCTATCCTTTAAATTTTTCTCAGCTGTTTGAAGACCGAATATTACATATCTAGGTTTCTCAAGTTGGGAGGCAGTTTTAATGGACCATGAATGCTTCTTTGTTTTAGGTAACAGTGGATATTCATAGGTATCCCAGTTTCGGAATGCTATTTGAATTGGCTTATCTTTTTCTAACTGTTTTAATAGTAGTAATCTTTCTCGATCGGACACTTTTATATGGGGTACACGCCATTGAATTCTTTCAATATTTACGATCACTTGATTATTATTATCAAGTATAAGAGCATCATGATTAGATTTACATCTTGTTAAAATTAATTCGTGTTTACAGTTTAATACGATTTTGTTATAGTCTTCTGCAAATCCTAATAGTTTACTGAGGGGCAATAATACATTAAAAAGACCTTTTACAGATTTGGTTCCATTTAAGTTCCACCCCCATAGAGCAGCCTGTTTACTTTCTCCCTCATTCATTGAGATGTAAGATTTCATTGTAGAAGTGATACCGACGTGTCTAATACGATCAATTTCAACGCCATTTATCTCATATCTTATATCATTAAAAAGAAACGGTATAGGGTTATTGTTAAGCTGACTCTCCTTTCTTATAAGTTTACCTGCAGCATCCTTCGTATATACTTCTATACATCCTTCAATGTAAATGGAGCTAGCTGCAGGTAGCAGATAAGTGTCTTGCTGATTAATTGGTATGCGTATTTCATCGTTTTCTTTGAAGCTATTGGTGTATGGAGTATATGAATGCACTTCATAACCCTCGATAGAGTTGTCAAAATGAGGAGCTTCGTTAATTTGCAAGATACTCATAGTTGAAAACCCAAATTTCTTAAAAATTCTTTATTAATCTCACTGAGAGCTGGTACGATACGTGCGCGTTTAATGGAATCACGCTTTAAACTATTCGTTTTCGTAGACATACTACCACTTTTCTTACGTTTTCTAACATTGAAATCAATCATATTTATTAATTGTAGTAAAAATGCTACTTATTTATTCAAAGTATAGACTAATACTGAACTATTATGTTTCAATCAATCAATTTATTATAAATTAAACATACGATTTTCAAGAAATTTCAGACATAAATGACCACAGTTATACGGATGACTGCCCTGATAATTAATATAGTTATAGTGAAAGTTATCACCCAAATACCTTATAAATTCTGTCGGTGGTTTCAGATCACCATAACTATCAAAATATTCAATATGTTCATTTCTCCTAACATAAGCTACCCAATGCGTTCCTGGATTTTTAGAGTTGTCCAAATTAATTATACCACATTCAATTTTGCGTGGATGCTTAGGCAATTGATCTCTCATGAATACTCCTCGAAAATAAGGAATATGTTTTTTTGAATATTTCATTATATCAATATTTGTAAGAGGACGATCAGGTAGCTGTTTATTCAGTTTTTTGTCGAGGTGTAAATACCCAAACCACCTTTATATGGTTTAAGCTGTAATCCGTTGCCTAGGCATACTGGTTCAAAATTCTGATTTAGACTTTTCATCACATTCCATGTTTTTCGCGCTGTCTGAAAGGTTTTTACCATTCGTGATATAGCGGATGTTTTTTTAACTAGAGCACCAGCAGCAGATAATCCGGTAATTATTGGTATTAGCGGTAAGAATCCTCCTGTCTTCGGTAACGGTATGACACGTGGAATTTTCACCTCAGAATCAGATCCAAGATCTTTAATTGCAGCAATAGCTAAATCAATAGCCAGCTTTTTACATTTTGGTTTTGCTTTACGGATATTTTTTCTCGCATATGCAACAACTTTTTTAAAACTTTTTTTCAAGCCTGATCCATTTGAAAGCTTCATCAACATTGCTTTATTAACAATATTTGCAGCAAGCTTTTCTCCTACACTCGCATTGGATGATGATGATGCTCGCTTCTTAGCCATTTTCATTAAAATCTTATCTGCGTCGTGTCTGGTTTGTAAATTATCTGTTTTCATATATGCGATATCGTGTTGTTTACAAAACTCATCAAGTTGATTCACACCTTTGTCACCTCTGTTAAGTCTCTCCCGTAAGTTTGTTCCTGGTCCGCAATAATTATAGCCCGGCAGATGTAACTCAAACGGTAGATGATTTATAATACTATTCACAAGACCTTTCCCTTCCATAAGTAAACGAAGAATGACAAAATTACACTTGATATTTATAATATATTAGTGTTGCTAATCCAACTATTTTCCTGAGGTGATAATCCTAACCACTTAACCAACACTTTACTCCCTTTTTTCTTTAGAACTTTTTCAACTAAATACACATCAGGATTTTTAGTTTTCTGAAGCTCTTGAGCATAGAATGATCCCAATATTCTATTTTTTCTAGAGTCTTCCAGCAAATATGTTGGTGGATTAGTATTCTGAACTACAACTACTTTAAATAATTCTGTCGACCAATTTGGAGTGTATCCTTTATCAAAATATGCTTTATGCTTACTTATTCGTACTACATCACCCACAGCAAAACGGCATTTTCTTTTAATTATTGGTTTATTCAGAAAATTATATTTTTGTATCACAATCTGTTTTGTACGCTTATTAACCTGAGCTGGACTCATTTGAATAGTTCTATGTTTAGTGTGATTGTAATCATCCACAACTTTTTCTAAGGTTCCATCAGCCCATTGGAAATTACCTTTTAAACTAAACTTTTTATAAAGTTTACCCTTTATAGTTCGTATAACTCTTTCAACAATAGAAGCCTTTTTAGTTGAATATGTTGAGTAATGATTTATAGAATGCAATTGCATCAGCTTTTTAAAAGTTTTATTGTAGAATTCTTTACCCCAATCCGTTTGTAAGTTTATAGGAACTCTACCATTAGACAAAATACATTGAAATGATTTTGTTACAGAATCTTTTGTTTTATTTTTTAAGGGTCTCACCCAAATGTACTTTGAAAAGCAGTCAATAACGATCAGTATAAAATTATAATTTGAATTATTATTTGATATTTTTTGTACATCAATGAGATCATCAGTGGCCGTGTGGTGCCGGCCATAGAATTTCACCACCCCAACTCTTCCCGTGGGTGTCGTAAGAGGCGACTAAGGGAAACACACACCGGGGGGCGGGCAGCAGCGCCCTCTGCAGAACTACTCCACTGAACTGCGATCCCCAACCCGCATGCCCAGCGTGGGGATTATGGGCAATATCCCCCAATGATAAGAACCGCCACAAAATGGCCCCCAGTTCCCGGCCGCCTCGCTATTCCTGGCCATGGTAGCGGCCACGGTAACGGCGGGGCAGGGGGTGCTAGGAATCTCCGGGCTACATTAGGCTACCACACCCCACACAAACTGACCCTGGCAACGTTTAACGGACGCACTCTGAGGCTTGATCACCATCTAGCGCAGTTGGAAGTGGAGCTAGAGAACATTAAATGGCATGTTCTAGGGTTATGTGAAGTCCGTAGAGAGGGGGAGGACACTGTAACCTTAGACTCAGGCCATCTTCTCTACTTTCGCGAGGGTGATAAAACATCCCAGGGTGGCGTAGGTTTCCTCGTCAATAGGGCCCTCTCTAACAACGTCGAAGAAATCTCCAGTGTGTCGACCAGGGTAGCGTACCTGATCCTTCGGCTGTCTAAGCGCTACAGCTTGAAGGTCATTCAGGTCTACGCACCGACCTCGGCACACTCGGATGATGAAGTGGAGGATATGTACGAAGACATATCCAAAGCCTTACATCACACCACCAAGGCTCACTTCAACGTTGTTATGGGGGACTTTAACGGCAAGGTGGGAACCCAGACTGGCAACGAATCCCGGATAGGCCCGCATGGTTTTGGTGTTCGAAATCACAGGGGACAAATGCTTGTCAACTTCCTTGAGAAAGAGGGGCTGTTCTTAATGAACTCTTTCTTTAAGAAACAGCCCCAAAGGAAGTGGACATGGCGGAGTCCCGATTCTGTGACAAAAAATGAGATCGACTTCATCATGACGGATAGCAAGCATATATTCAGAGATGTCTCAGTGATCAACAGGGTCAATACCGGATCTGATCACCGACTCCTTCGAGGCTCTCTGAATATCAATCTGAAGCTTGAAAGGAACCGTCTGATGAAGTCCACGCTCCGACCGAACCCAATCAGAATCATGGCGGGCACCGAGAAGTTTCAGCAGCTTCTCGGGGATAGATTCGCTGCCTTGGAACCCACTGATGACGCTGACGAGACCCTACACAATCTGGTCGAAACTTTGAGGGACGAGGGCATCAAGTTTTGCAAAAAGCAGCGTACTGGTAAGAAGTCCAAACTCTCGGATGAGACTCTTGGGCTGATGACAAAAAGACGGGAAACCACCCAAGCGACTTCGTCGGAAAGGTCAGACCTGAACAAGCGAATTGCGAAGATGGTACGGCGCGACCTTCGGAGCTCCAATACACGCCTCATTGCAGAGGCGATAGAGCGAAACCGAGGGTCCAAAGTATTCACTCAGCAGCTTGGCAGGAGCCACCTGACGAAGCTTAAAACGCACGACGGAAGGACCGTATTGTCGAAGCCGGAGATATCGGCCGAGATAGAGGACTTTTATGGCCGTTTATACGCTGCTCATGCTCCCCGTTCCCAACGAGACGGCCACGATTCTAGAGCCACCTTGATACGCCACTATACCGACGAACTGCCAGACATCAGTCAAGACGAGATCGTGTTAGCTCTAAGGCAGCTTAAAAATGGAAAAGCCCCCGGTGAGGACGGAATTACATCAGAGCTTTTGAAAGCTGGAGGATACCCTGTTATACAGGAGTTACAGAGCCTCTTCAACGCCGTCCTTCACAGTGGGAGAACTCCAAAGGCGTGGAGTGGGAGTTTGGTGGTGCTCTTTTTTAAGAAGGGAGATAAAACCCTTCTTAAAAATTATAGACCCATCTCGCTCCTAAGTCACGTCTATAAGCTTTTCTCACGAGTTATATCGAACCGTCTCGCCAGGAGACTCGACGAGTTTCAGCCACCGGAGCAGGCTGGGTTTCGCGGAGGATATGGTACCATAGACCACATTCACACAGTGAGGCAGATTATACAGAAGTCCGAAGAGTATAATCAGCCCCTGTGTCTGGCTTTTGTGGACTATGAGAAGGCCTTTGACTCCGTTGAAACCTGGGCTGTTCTACAATCCTTACAGCGATGCCAAGTAGACTATCGTTATATCGAGGTGCTGAGATGTCTTTACGAAGCCGCCACTATGAGTGTCCGAGTACAGGACCAACAGACTAAACCAATCCAACTGCGCAGAGGAGTGAGGCAGGGGGATGTCATATCCCCGAAACTGTTCACGAGCGCGTTGGAAGACATGTTTAAGACGCTGGACTGGAAAGACAAGGGCATCAACATAAACGGCGACTACATCTCACACCTGCGATTCGCTGATGACATAGTTTTAATGGCGGAGTCGCTAGAGGAGCTGAACCGGATGCTGGACAGTCTAGCTTCAGCCTCCCGATGTATCGGTCTTGGCATGAATTTGGATAAAACCAAAATCATGATCAATGGCCACATTGATCCAAGACCGGTGATCGTACATGGCCACCTCCTCGAAATTGTTTCTGAGTACACTTACCTCGGGCAGATTTTGCAGTTGGGTAAAAACAATTTCGAGAAGGAAGCCAAGAGGAGGATCCAGCTAGGCTGGGCAGCGTTCGGAAAACTACGTCGAGTCTTCTCGTCATCCATACCGCAATGTTTGAAAACGAAAGTTTTTAATCAGTGCGTCCTACCAGTTATGACCTACGGAGCTGAGACGTGGACACTCACGATAGGGTTGGTCCACCAGTTCAAAGTCGCTCAGCGAGCTATGGAAAGAGCTATGCTCGGAGTTTCTCTGAAGGATAGAATTCGTAACGAATACATCCGACAGAGAACTAAAGTCATCGACATAGCTCAGAGAATTAGCAAACTGAAGTGGCAGTGGGCCGGCCATATATCGCGAAGAACCGATAACCGCTGGGGTAAACGTGTTCTTGAGTGGAGACCGCGACTCGGTAAACGTAGTGTAGGACGCCCTCCGGCCAGGTGGGATGACGATCTGCGAAAGACTGCTGGCAGATGCTGGATGCGACAAGCCGAAGACAGGGCGCTATGGCGCTCATTAGGGGAGGCCTATGTCCAACAGTGGACTAACATAGGCTGATGATGATGATGATGATGATGATGAATGAGATCAGCTTGCCAAAGATCATCTATGTCTTTGAGTACAACACTTCTTCGATGAAAATTTACTCTTGCATTCTTATGTATTTCATTCACTACATCTTCTTTACTCATTTTTAGCTTCTTAAATCCTTGACTACCGTTAAACAACTAAACGAATTTTTATCATGACTGTGTTATTTATGATTTAATTATACCCGCTTCCTGCAGTTCTTCAATGATGGAAATAATTTCATTATCTTGATTTGTATTACCAGCTTGTTTGGAAGCAATGAGAAGTTTTAATCTCTCAACTAGCTCATTTGGATCATCCCAATAGATAAAATCAGTATTTTTTCTATATTTCTTCAAAACGTTTATGTTACCACCAACTTTTTTACTATTATCAATTAATGATGTGATGAACATGGGTTTAATAATATGTTTATACTTTTCACCTTTGTCTCCCTTTATCTGACCATTATCATTATAATCACGCTTATGAGCATTCGTTTCTATCAAGATGTTTTTATAAACATTTTTGTCATTTTCAGTTACCAACTCTAGATTCGGTTTTTTATGTAATAACACCTCTTTAAGCCCTTCAGTCAATTGATACTCAGCATTATCAATCTTGATTCTACATGGTTCCTTGTCACCATCCATTGAGGAAATTATTTTAACTACACAGTTACCCATCATTAACTGATCACCTACTTTCCGGACACCGAAAGGAATGTTTATATCATAAAGCCCACTCAGATATTTTTTTGTTATAGATACGTCTTTGTTATCATTGTTTTCCACATCAGTAAAAATATCAGAGCCCGAATCATAATGTTCTGTTTCTGAATCTGCATCCGATGATTGCATATATACTTTTAATGGTGTGGAGGTAGTCGCATCATTTAATTTGGCTGGTATGTGTATAGTATTCACATTAAAGTCACATTTTACATTATTTTGATTAGATTCAATTAATTGTGTCAAAGGTTCGGTAACAGGTTTAAATATTTTTTTGAGCTCATGGTTGTTTTGGTCTTCTATGTTTCTAAGTTGTTTGAGTTTATTTTTTATGATATTTGATGATGTGATTATCTGTTCTTTAATATTAAGACCCATCTTTTGTCTTTGTGCTTTCACGTAACTCTTGCAAATGACGATATTGTATTTCAGGATAAGTATATAAAGGTGTCCAGATTTTTTCTATATCTACCGTTATTTAATTCAGAGTCTTTATTTATAGTTAAAAAGCTATGCTTTTCTCGCCAAACATTATGACAAATATACCTAAATGTATTCCATGACATATCTGAATTCACATGCTCATTGTATACATGCTTTAAGTTTATTTCATCTTGTTTAAAGAGCAATAATAAATTTGTATTATCGCGAATTAACTGTTTCGGTACCTTTGAGTATGTTTGTGAGAGATAAAAACAATCTATTTGATTGTGTCTACCCATAGTGAAATAATTACGAATGTTGCTCTGACTTTCACAAACCACATCATCAAAAATCATCACTGTATTCGGTAATGCATCATTTGGATGTATAACTTCACTATTGTTACTACAAACAAGAAATTTAATTTCGGGAATTCTTAATAACACTTCTTTGAGAAAACAATATACACCTTGGAATGGGGTTTTAGTGTATAAATTTAAGTGCTTAAATCTGAGACCATTTATATGTAACAATAAAGAAACCATCACATTAGTTTTACCGCAATTAGATGGCCCACAAATCAAACAGCGAATGCTATTAGGTAACAATGCACCATGTTTTGATAGCCGTGATTTTGTTTCCAAGTTAATAGGACTAATATCTAAGCTTAACGTTTGTTTTATAAGCTTCATCGTTATCAAATGATTATTATTGCTATGGTATTACCATTTTATAGTTATTATGCTCCCACTATTGTTTCTTAGACAAATCGAGAATAATGAACTTGAGTAAAATAAGTAATTTAAGAGCCAGTTTATTTATATCCATTTATTAGGAACAAGCGATCGCTAATATTAATTACATTAGTAACATAAAAAAAACATTGAATACATTTCATTCACATTTTCAATTATCAGTAAAATATACCATGAATTAGACATAAATAAATCTAAGCGTATGCATAGTGACCCCATGCTACTGTATCAATTTGATTTGGTAATATATAACGTTTGTCATCATTTCGATTTAAAACTAACTTATTTACTTCTTGTGAATACAAAGTATGTTTCAATGACTTAATCATATTCATCTTACATTTCAAATCTTTATCGTTTAACAAACAATCTGTGTAATGTTGTGAATTCAAAGATTTAATTACAGACTTTGATACACCTTTGGCTTTTTTAATGACCTCTTTCTCACTCTTAATACAATAAAGTTTGGCTCTTAGCCCAACAAATTCTGTTATTAATTCACCGGCCATCTCATCTTTGAATAAACCAGGTATTTTATTATTAATTCTTGGCATTCCGTAAACATTATTTTTAACAAAATTACTGGTATCAAACTCTTGAATATCATTCTTAATGTCTTTATACACATCATCCGTATAAACTAAGTATAACAAACTATCCGTATCAGTATAACAAAGCTTTGCATTGTCACCATATTTTTGTTTAATAAAATTATAGTGGAATTGATACAAATGTTGTTTTGCGAACTCCAACACAGTAAACCCGACATAGATTGGTCGGTCCAAAACAATTTTTTCTAGATTAAACTGAAAGGCAGCAAAGTTTTCAGTAAAAATGGATACAGATTTTAAATTTGGTTTGGCAATCAGTTTTCGAGCACCGATGAATTTATTTGTCACATTATTGGTGTCTTCCCAATGAGAAACCAGCTTAACATTCACCTGCTTTCGCTTATTCTCTATAGTTTTACCAAATATTGAGTTGTTTAACAGTTTGAAATAGTCTTTTTCAAAATCAGACTTTGAGGCTTGACGCAAACTTGTATTCAGATCTATATATTTCTTAAGAAAACTTTCTTGTCTAAATGTAATAACACGATGAATTTTTTTCAATACTAGCCCTTGTTTTAAACATTCCTTTAAATGGATGTAATGAATCACATAAAAATATTTATTATAAAGATTTGCTATTAGTTTTTTAGATTTACTGCCTGGTGGAGCGAGTTTCTCAACACAAAAAGGTAATTCACAGTGTGCATCATGTAAGTGATTGGGATACTCCAAATCTACTTCCAATATATATCCAAAATCACTGTCATCCGAAACGTTTTCAATATTTAAACAATTTATTTGTTCTGGAGACATGAATTTGAAATCAGCTATGGGTAACTTTTTCATCATAACAAAACCATATAAGTTGTTGCAATCAAGATATATTAGGAAACTGGATGGATTCGATTGATTAAAATTTGGCAAGTACTTATTATTTGCTTGAGCATGTCTCAATGTACATTGCGCTAAACCACCTCGAACTCCTTTTTCTAACATTTGATATATTTCAAGATCAGTTATTAATTCTAATCGAACACCAGTATAAAGAAGCATCGCATCCCAACTAAAGCCAGGAGCAGTTACATAATAAGCTGGATCTAACTTGAAGTGATGCAAACTCATTGTTCTAAAGTTCTCGAATATATCGGTCAACAATAATACATCACAATTCAAATATAAATCTGTGTATTCACCCATGTTGCTTATGTTAAATTCCTTCCAAACATTGTTTGCATGTGCATATTCGATTTCAGAAATATTTTGCTTTAATAAACTGTTATAAAACAATTCTTTAGATGGCAAGTATTCATTTTCATATTTGGAAAAACAATCCATGTAGTCATAAGGATAAATACCTTTTTTTCTCATCAACTCAAACTGGCAAGTGGTAGAAAAAAATTTAGAAGTATGTTTAAAATCATTGTCATTCAAGCTTTTACTCAATTTATCTAGACTTGCATTTAAAAACTGAAAAGAATCAATAAATTTTACTTTTGCTGAATAATTATTCTCAGTACCCATTCTAAATGACTTTGTTATTGTTATGTATTTTTCTTTTGTTTTAGGAATAACATTTATTAAACCGTCATATTTTGTTAGCTCCATTATAAATAAATGTAAATCGTAACCAGATAGATTATGAAATACTACTGGTATAAACGGGCAGACTTTGAACATGAGGTTGCAATATGAATGTGCGGCACCTCTATACTCTCCAGTAACGTGATCATGATCACAAACCTTATCACCAAACAATAGGTGTTTGCAAATATGACAATAATCACTTGAATCATATTCATTTTGCTGATTTTCGTTTAACTGTTTCATAGGAGTATTATATTTGATCTTATCATAAATATATTTCACATCTTCCATCAAATTTTTTATAAATATTTCAGCAGCATCTGTACCTCTATATGTAACCAATTTGTTTAAAGAACTGTCGAATGAGCAGCATATGTAATAAGCAAAGCAAGATGGTTTATGAATCTTAAACTTTGTTGTATTCGACTTTTGAGCAATATCTGAATAATTCACAAGCAAACTTTCAAAGTCCGCATATATTATAAAAGGAATTTTTTGTTGTCTGTCAAAATGTTCAAACATTAAATATGTATCAGGGTTCGGTAATACTTGTAATACCTTGGAACAATTATGTTTTTCAAATTTTTCTTTATTCATAAAAGTACTCAAACAACTTTCACACAAATAAAAAGAACCTCTATGTTGTGTTAGTTGCCTTCGCACTAATTTTTTCAAATTTTTTATTAAGCAATAGTGACCTTTTTTATCGCTTTCAATAAATATTAAATTGAAATGATTAATTCTTTTCTTAGCAGTCATATATAGAGGACCAGTTACATATTTATTTTTCTTATCAAAGCCAAACACATTAATACTTATATCTGAGTTATTCTTTTCAAATATCTTTATATCATGAAATGACGGAGGAAATATCATTCCATTTACATTTAAGACTTTCGAATAATGTGGGTAAGAACTGCATCTGTCTGAGTTTTTGTTACATGGATATAGCCCAGCCATAATGCTCCAAAGGAAACAACATTCATCATTATTCTTTATGTTAATACAGCTTTTAGTATTTGCCACATAAGGAGGTAGGTAGTTTTATATATGTACCTCCTCGCAATGGACAATATCTATTAATATTTATTTCTAAATGACTGATTGATAAAAATGTCCAACCGGACTCTGAGTGCTCAAATTCAGTAAGTTTTCTTTTTAATGTTTCAACTGTTTTCTTTCGATAGATCTCGTTGAATCCATTAATATCATACAAAATTTTATATTTCGTATTAAATGATTTCAATTCCTTTTCTTTAGTTTTTGGTAACATATAAAATGCAAATAATTCAAACTGAATCTTAATGCATTTGTGTTTTTGCAATGTAATTTCTATGATTCTATAGATATCTGTTTCATAAGTATTTAAAAACTCTTCTGGTGTTATAAACATTTCATTTTCAACTTTCACACAGTAAGTAATTACTCGGTTTTTAAATGCACTTTTAATTATATAAATATTCTTGAATTCGCTTGCAACAATATTATTCATTTTATGTAATTCTGTTCTCAAATGATATTGAAACTGTTTTCTGTTTATTTGTAAATCACATTGATCACATTTAACAATATTTTCATTACTCATTATTTCTCGGGTATCATTGATGTTAACTGTAAAGAAAAGAAAAGTAATAAGGTTATATATTTTTTATTGATACAACAATGATGACACTTATTGGATATGACATAAGGATTATAAAGTTATATTCATAAAAGACATGTATTTATTATAAAATATAAACTTAAAATATTTTTACTTTACAAATTACAGCTGCATACTAAAGTTAGATGAAAAATGGTTTGGCACGCCTCTAAACTCCTTTCTTGCAGCTTTGATCACATTCGCTAGATGTGTCCAAAACTCGCAATTATCATCCGTTCTTATTTTTAAAGATGTTACAGAGTGTCGCCATCTATTTATTGGCAAAACTTTATCGACTTCATCCGATTTAAATACTTTAATTTCGACGTAGTGCGAACCTTTCTTATCAGGTAATACCTGCTTCGAAAGACCGCTTGAAAGTTTGTTTATAAAAACAGATTGCAATGTTGGAATGGTTACTTCGTCAGCACAAGAAGGGCCAGGCATCTCACCATCGGTATCATCTCCAAAGAGATCCTGTGAGGTCACTCGAACCGGTGTGATAGGCTTGATCACAGGCTTCGACTTCGAGGAATGAGGGATCCGAGAACGTTTCCTCGGCTGCTCTTCACTCACGGTAGCCGATGCATGTGTTCTGTAAAAAAGTAAAAGAAATTAGTGAAATCATTTGTAATTACATGCACTTATTAGCCTGAGCCGTTATTAGTTTTTATACATTAATGAAATCGGGTCCGTTGAAAGAGAAACAGACACACAGTTATAATGAATCATCTGAGTATAGCTCACCTTTTTGTTTCCTTTGAGTCCATCCTTTTCTTCTCCACCTGCACCTCATCGTCCGATTGAGGGAAGAGGTCATCTGCGAGCAGCGGCATGGATCTCGACCTGTTAATGATGAAAAGTATGAGATAAACTGTTTTATAAAATTATTGGAGTACATTTAATACTTATATAAAAATTAAATACTTACATTTTATTTGGGATGGTCCAAGTATATTTTTCAGGGTGTAGCTCGGTTGATTTGCTTGTTGCAAGTGATAACATTGATCCAGACCTTTGTGGTATTTATTGCTCCCAATTTCATTGTGTGTGTTGTATACTAACACGATAATGTCTTTGTATTATAGCTGACTGTGCTAAAAATCCATACACAGATCATGAAGAATCATCATTGGTAATCCAAATTTGGGATAGTACACTCACGAGCAAAGATTTGTGCTCTATTCGATCAATGTCGAGTACATAAAGTAAGAAAATATCATATAGATAATTTGTGACGATGACTGTATCTGAATTAGATACAAAATCTTGCAGTTAGTACATATCTCCCCATATCATACAACTACTATCATAAAACTTCACTCGCTTAAATCAATGAATGAAGTATATATGATTACTTACATTTCTCATGTACAGGTTTGATAAAAGAAATAAACAGACAGAAAGACGAAATTATATTTTGTTTAAAACCGACACGCTATAATCGTTACCTATTACATAGATTATTCTACAATAATATTATTATGAAGAGAAAATATTTGTTTTGTTTGTCCTACAACTAGCAATGAAAACAAAAGACGTGCCAATCGATAGCCATTATTTAATAAGAATTTTATGAGTTAGTTTTTCCTAAAGCTATGATTAAAATTCATGGATGAAACGCAAACGAAGTCGGAGGTAAAAGATAGTCATAATAATTGATAAACATAGACGAATCATATTGCATTCATCTTCCTGGTGCATTAAGCAAACACAGCATAAAAAACTGCATCATTCAGTTGATAATTATGTGCGATTTTAAACTTTATAGTAAACTAAAAATTATATAAATAAGAGCCCCTGCAGTTGTAAACCATCGTTTTATCTTTTGGGAGCTCTCTTAGCGTGAAGTTGTAAAAAATGTCGGTAAGTAAAAATTATATTTTATTTTAAATCAAAGGTTAAAGAGATAATCTGAATTTAATTCTTCTATTCAACAAGACTATCATTTAAAATGTTATGTAGATTGTAACTAATGTAGGGTTTGTTTTCAGATGCCAAACTGGAACTATTCACCTGTGTTCCCAACATATCCGGATACACCTCCGATAACTCCCACCAGAATGGAAGATCTTTCCGATTACATCAGAAGAAGTCCAGGGAACCTCGAAGTTTCCATTCAGAACAACCATCAAAAAAAGCCAATCACTACAATGTATAAAAAAGTTTTAAGAGGTACGAAATTCATTAGAATACAAGTATATGATGCCAATCAATTCGATAACGTTGAAAAATCGATATGCAACTGCTCTGCAGAGATTTGTGCCCAACATGTTGTCGAAAACGTATCTAGCGATGATATTTATGCTCGTATCAAAGATATAATTCAACTTATATGTAGGAACTTAATGGAACACTCAGTGTAAGAGCTAATTTGTTTGTTTAATTTCACTTTCATACCTTTAGACTAGACTAGACTTTAAGAAAACTATGTATTAGAATAGATATATAAGAGATAGTATTCCCTAGCATGTAATTAAGTTTGTTTGAATAAGTGGTGTATTCATAATAAAATTGTATCTTTACTGAATCAGTTGTTTTATTACTATAAATAAATATCTATCTGGTGTAGGTTATAAAGTTAAGCTATTATTCATCTGAATAATAAACAGAGGTTAAATTGAATACAAATCACAATCATTTCAGTGATGGTCCTAACATAATAAATTGTTTAACTAACTTATTTAATAAATTCCTAGCCTCCGGACTCTTGCTCTAAGATATAAATCACATGAAATAATCACTCAATCATAAAAGTAAAGCAATCAGAGTGGTTTGAATAGATGACGTTTCATAATAGGTGTCAGGTAGGTAGTCTGATTAGTTGAATGGAATAGAAAGATTCAAGTTACGGTATGGTGAAGCTGCCTCTGTTTGAACTGAGGCAGCTTAACCATACTTACACTACTCTGCTCTTTTCACTCTCACTTTTCGCTCTTTCCGAGGTTCTCGCTTTTTTCAAAGCGGTTCCTCTAACAGTTAGAGTCTAACTTGTTTCTTGGGTTTCTTAATAGCGAAAGCCACGCCTTTAGTGGCCAACCTAGGGATAGGTAACCGTGGCAACGAACATGGTTGGGCGTTGACCCGGAGCGCCTACTTTACTTCTTCAAAGTAAATTAGAATCCGGCTGGGCCTGGGACCACCGGCCTTGGGGAAGAACCCTCGCCGACCCCAGGTAGCGTTAGGTAGTCACACACCCCTTTCGCCCCGTAAGAGTGATATAAGGGACACACCATTAGGTAGACACATATGTACACCCCCCCCCCCCTGTCTAACCCGACAGGGAGGGATACACATACACTCATCCCGGGTCCCCGCCCGGGATTAGGGACCTCCCCGCCCTTCAATATGTCCGCAATGTACATATCTAATCTGTCGCTTGATACATACTCGCCAAGCACCCCAGACTGCTTGACGACATAATCGTCGGTAGTAAGGCTCGCCCGGCGGACGAGGTTGCCTCATCAGCTCCCGCCCCCGTCCCAATCCCTGCCATTCCGGACTCTCCGGAGTCTCCGGCCTCTCAGCAGGCCCTCTCGCCCTTCCTCTGCCGAAACTGAGGAGATGGAAACCGGTGAAGTCCCATCTGAAGGAGACACGTCCAAATCGGACTCAGAGTCCGATCTCCCGCCCGCTTCCTCCGCCCCTGAGTCCTCTTCCGCCGACGGCTTCCTCACCGTAGGTAGCCGTAAGAGAAGGCTAAGGGCCCCCCTAACTCGGCTGTGGCTCACCCAGCCAAGACCCTTAACCGCGGGCCTTCAGCCCCAGCTCCCTCCCCGTCCCCCGCGGCCCCTCTGGTTCCTGTGAACCCCGCGACCCCCGCACCTCAGGTCTATCTCCGTAAAGAGAGACCGCCCCCTCCGATCTTTCTCCGCGAGAAGGTCAAATGCGCTAATGTGGCCAAACGTCCTCTCTTTAAAGGGAATTCACTTCGTGAAAGCCCAATCTGTCAAGGAGTCAATAAAACTCCAACTTGAAACGTCGGACGCGCACCTCACATCCGGCCTTCGCTCCGAGGGCATAGGCTTTCATACCTATGCTCTTGAAAGCGAGAAATGCCTCCGGGTAGTTATCCGCGGTGTCCCCGCCGAATTCAACCCGGAACCTATTAAATCCGACCTCAAGTCGCAGGGCTTCCCCGTAAGAGAAGTCCACCGCATGTACAGCGGACGCGACAAACGCCCCTTCGACCTACTTCTAGTCATGCTCGATCTCACTCCCGAAGGGAAGGCGATTTTCTACGCTCCCGCCCCGCAATATACCAAGACATCGGCAAAGGTGTATATGGCCCCGCCCGCTCCCCGCACGCCCCCCTGCTACCTCAGCATGGGCTAAGCCTCTGGCTTATACAATCCCAAAGCGCCGAGAGTAAGCAATAAGACTCGCTCAAGGGCCCCGGAACGCTACAATATACCAAGACATCGGCAAAGGTGTATATGCCCCCCCCCCGCTCCCCGCACGCCCCCCTGCTACCTCAGCATGGGCTAAGCCTCTGGCTTATACAATCCTAGCCCCTCTGGCGAAAGCTTGTTCCCCGCCCCTAGGAGCAAACCCGCGCCCCGCAACCCCTACGTCGCACCTGCTTCTGTGTCGGCTGGCTCAAAGGGGCCCCCCAACAGGCGTTGACTTCAGCAAAGTCACTGCGCTCCTGCGCAAACTAAGCCAAGTTCAGACAGCCATTGAAAAATTGATGATCATTTCCGATCATCATGAAGTCATGGCCCTTGACTCGGTACTCTCCCATCCTCGGTCAGACTAACGAGTACTTGGACCTGGCACTGCTACGGAATGTATCCCTTCGGATGCAATCCATAGCAGTGATGCAGGAACTAGACTCGGACCATCGCCTCGTCATAATGCGTCTTGGCCCTCCTCTCAAAGACGGTCCTCCCACCAAGTCAGTGGTGCGATGTTATAAGCTTGAGAGCGCTCTCAAAAATATCCATTCGCCCGCCTTGGAAAAAATCCCCGATGACATTATTTCCACCGACGACATCGCGATCGCGATCGACTCCTTGTCTAGCCACGTCCAATCCGCTATCAGCGAGTCATCAAAACAGGTGCCAGCGGCGAATGATCGTCGCTGGGCCTGCCTGATGACATCAGACGGCTGATCACCGAGAATAACGCAGCGACTCGTCGCTTTAATTCATATCCCTCCCCTCGTAATCGCTTCAGAATTTGCCATTCAGCCATTCAAGAGCACCGAAACTCCTCCTGGGATGACCTGCTTTCAACGAACAAACCAAGTCACCAGGCTTACTGGAACCTGGCCCGCTCTATGAAAGCAGATGGAGACTCCAACATGACCCCGCTTATACATCCGAATCATCTAACTTCGCGTTTGAGGGTAAGGACAAAGCAGATGCCCTAGTCGAAAGTCTGGAAGCTCAGTGCTCCCCCAGTCTTGAGCCCGACAATCCTGCTCACCTCGAAACGGTGAACAGTAAAGTCGATCATCTAACTTCGCTGCCCCCTACTGCCACCTTGACCTCGTCAGGGCGGCCGAGGTCACAGCGATCATCAAAGACTTGAAACTGAAAAAGTCCCCTGGCTCGGATGGCATCAGCAACAGAGTACTTAAGCGTTTCCCTGTCGCCCTCATCTATCTCGTCGTAAGCATCTTCAATGCAGCCATAGCCACTTGTTCGTTCCTTGACGCCTGGAAGGAAACCAATGTAATTGGCATCTACAAACCGGGCAAAAAGTCGAACGAACCTGCCTCCTACCGCCCTATCAGCCTCCCCAGTGCACTGGGGAAAATTTATGAGACTCACTGAGTCGATGAGCACAAGCTCCTACCCGATGAGTAGTTCGGTTTCCGAGCTCATCACTCTTGTCCCCAACAGGTGCTCCGCATCACGGAGCACATTCATCCAATCCATGTGGCATCACACCTGGTCCGCTAGCACGGAAGCCGTCTTCCTCGATGTAGTGAAAGCCTTCGACAAGGTCTGGCACAACGGCATGATTTACAAGCTTTTCACTCTCGGTGTGCAGAACAGACTCGTTCTCATCTTACGAGACTACTTGTCGAATCGTAGCTTCCGCTATCGCGTGGAGGGCACCCTCTCTGACCCCCGACCCGTCCGAGCCGGGTCCCACAGGGCTCCGTCCTTGCTCCACTTCTTTTCACGCTGTACACCAGCTATAACCCCCGTCGCCCGCAAGTAGAACTTGCCCTTTTCGCGGACGATACAGCATTGTACACATCCGACTTGAATGCAAGCCGGGTGAGTATAAGGTTGCAGGCCACATTAGGCACACTGCTTCCCAACGTCATTATGAAGCAGCAGCTGATCATTACAATCCCCTGGTTCCCACCATTACCGATTATGCCGTGGATAATCCGCCCACGAGTTCTCTCCTCCGTAGACCGATACACGTTCTCGGTGACCCGTTGACCCAATCACCGCCGCTAACCCGGTGCTGACGTCAACCAGTACCGATTCGCTTCCGCACACTACACACACGACCAAAAACGAAAAATTCCCCGCTTCCGCCCATAGGTGCACTCGTGCACCTAGGCGAAACCTCCTTACCCTCTTGTAGCATCTGGCAACAGCCCAAGCCGAGGTTCGCACCTAAGTGGTGGCCCTTGCGCGTGTTGCCCCAACCTCACTTTACCGATGTGGCACCCTCTGCGCCCGCCAAAAGTCCGGTAACGCTGTCATGGCCATCTGCGGTCAACAGAATTATAGTCCATTCGAAAAAATTAAGATGGATGGTTCGATGGACTAGATTTGGCTATGGGGAAGAATGCGGACGCCTGTCATAAATGATAACGATAGTCTCATCATAACTATTAAAAACGGCAGACGGTGCCTTGCTACATATTTGTATATTTGACAAACTTTCGAAACTCCCGGCATGCGAGTCAGATGATTTTTACTAGGAACCACTATCCATATCAATCCATCAATCGATTTGACTATCAGCACTGCAATGCTACTTTATTTAAAAATAGTACGCTAGTATACTTCCAATGGATGAAATGAAACCCAATGTTGAAAGTGATCGAGTGGATCCTACCCTACATTGCCTTTTGTATAAGTCCTGTAGATACAGAATGGGATTTAAAATCAAATAATGATCTAGCTACGCGGGACAGCATTATCTGCCGACCATATTCTTTATTCTCTATCCCATTATCTAAATATCTAATGTTCTAAAAAATAAAAACAATTTGTATTAAAGTTGAAATTTACTTCAAATGAATTAATATTAACCTTAATAAAATATTTAATCGCAATAAATTAAAAAATTAAATACTTCCATGTTAATACTCCATACCGTAGTACTCGTGATATTTTAGGTTATTTATTTAGTTTCATTTATCACTATAAATTATTTGTGTGGAAATTATGCTACAACTTTAGGTATATGATAAAGCAAAGTACGTGATGAACAAATATAAACACTTTTTAGAATTAAATTAAACAAATATTGTCTCTGAGGCTGGCATCGCGTAGGGAGCCGATGACTGATGGGCACTGTCGTTTAGTGGCACAAGTCAGATGAGTAGGGCGCCGTCACACACCGCACGACTGCCACTTCGTCTCCGCTCATATCCTGCTGGCGAGTTAGGTTTTTTAATTCATATAATGTTGAAAAATATTGTACCTACTATTGAAGTCTGCTCTAAGCTTTGTTTACTTGAATTGACGTATTTCATAGCTCTTATTTGCCTCTAAACTAAAACTCTTTAAGGGCCCATGACGCAAGGATGTCCTCCCACCCCGTGTAGTAGTGCGGCAGTGTATCACACCGCTGCCGTAGATGGGCAGTAAATGCGTTAAGGAAAAAACAAGACTTGGTATCAATATTGTAACCCCCTGAAGATGTATATCATTTTCCGTAATCTGTTGGCAAGGGTGTTTGTATGGTGTTTAAAGGTAAGGGTTTGGTCCATGGTAACACCGAGATATTTGATCTGATCAGTTCGTTTCAGACTGGGGACACGAGCAGTTGCCATCTGTAGCTGCTCTGCAGCAATGGATGGCAATATTCAGAGTTGGTGGTGGTAGATGATCGGATCTTAGCGCAAACGCCATGTAGTTTGTTTTGCTTGAGTTAAGGGTGAGAATATATTGTCTCTGAGCCATAGACTTACTGTGCTCACACCAGTCTGAGCCAGATGAAAGACCTCATCCCAATCACCGCTAAAGAAAAGTGCAGTGTCGTCAGCGAAAGTCAGTATTTTGCCGTTTTGCAGTTGTGTATTGCATAGCCCGTTGATGTACACCAGGAATAGCGATGGGCCGTATATTACCCTGGGGAACTCCACAGATGATCGGCTGATTACGCTGTCTCTTTTTACTCTTCGCTGATTACGCTGTCTATTTTTACTCTTCGTTTCCTGTTGTTCAGGTAGTCACTAAAAACCTGAAGGGGGATTCCCCGTATTCCACAGTGTTCCAGTTTCCTAATACATTGACATAACTAAGACGATATTTTTCTTGAAACTTGGAAACAGACCGAGTAATCACTGAGCTATATAATTTATGCAAGTAAGTTTGAGGGGATTTTTCTAAATACAATAAATTGTTTATTGTGCCGAAACAATTCTCGACCGTCTCTGGCATTTGTTAAGGCGTACTAATAGAGGTACTAATACAATACGAAAACCGTTCCATACAAGACGTTTGACCGCTCAATCATACATATCATAAATATTAAGGTTTGTTTAAGCTGTTAAGATATAAGAGAAAACCCCTAATCAGCCCAATCTACATACAAAAAATATGTTGATTTTGACTGACTGACGTAGTACCGAGCCGGTAGATGTTTTGTAGGCTACCTTTCTCAGGGCAGGGTATTGTTTACTGTCCTTGGAAAGATGAAAATGTAGCTTTATGTATTTTTTATTTATTCATACTTGTTGAAATCTTTTTTTATGTTTAGGTGGTGCTCCTATTATCCAGTTCTTAGTATACTGATTAATTACCCAGTTCATAACAATCGGTATAACCTTATTGGCAATAAGTTATGGCTAGTAAACTTACTGTTATCTTCGGGGAACGATGATGATGTTGTACTATTTATTGCATCTGAAACAAAGAAACAAAAAAGTTAATTTCACGTACAATTTTACAGCAACAGTTATCGAAACATTGCAATGTGTGGGCGTAGAAAATAGACTCTTCCCACCCACGATATTTGGTAGGCATTTTCCAGACTGTTATTTTAGTTTTAAGAATTACTTCTGATACTGTGGAAATAATAAATAAAATATAATTATAAAAATTTTGACGTGACCGAAGGACCGACCATTTTAAGCCGAAACCGAACCTATGGTGTACAATATTCTTAACTAGCGGTACGCCCAGGCTTCGCACGGGTATTAAACAAAAATTTCAGAAATTATACACGGTTAAATTATTGAAGTTAGATAGATAGATAGATAGATAATACATTTATTTGACAACTACAGCACATGTTACCAAGGTTACAAAACAAAAAGTCACATCATAAATAACACAGATAAATTAGAGAACAATGAGTTACAGTAAACAATAAGTAAAAAGTAGGTACATATAAAAAAATTTAAAAAGATGACATTTAAAAGATTGCGTGTGTGCTGCAGCCCGTCAAAAAGGCAATAACTCAGCTAAAAGCTTTGCTCGAGGAGCAAAACACTGATTTTCAGTATTACCCCTTGAGGCGACCAGAAGAACGAAACACTGACAAAATAAATAATGTCTGGTTGCATAATATTAAAAAATTTATAATTTGGGATCAATCAAATAAAATCAAATAAATGACTGTGCAGTTGTTGTTGTTATTTGGCGGTATTATATTGTCGGAAGTATATTAGTCTCTGGCTGGACCAACGAACAATTTAGGAAAAAGAGCAGCAAGTTTGCGGATCCCTAACTTTTTGAATCTATTATATAGCCTATGTTCATCACGGAAAATTTAGGATTCTAATGGTGAAATAATTTTTCAAATCGGTCCAGTAGTTTCGGAGCCTATTCAATTCAAACAAACAAAGAATCAAATCTTTCCTCTTTATAATATTAGTATACAACAACAACAACATCAGCCTATATAGTCCACTGCTGGACATAGGCCTCCCCTAATGAGCGCCATATGTGGCATTATTCATCATTTGGGGGTTATTCCCCATAATCCCCACGCTGGGCATGCGGGTTGGGGATCGCAGTTCGGTGGAATTGTTCTACAGAGGGCGCTGCTGCCCGCCCTCGGTGTGTTTCCCTTAGTCGCCTCTTACGACACCCACGGGAAGAGTTGGGGTGGTGCAATTATATGGCGGCACCACACGGCAACTCGGTGGGGTAGCCTCCCCTTTAGAAAAAAATTTCCCCCTTTTTTGACCATATTTCTAAAAGTATTATTTTTACAGACTTCTCTATATTTTTCGGTTGGGGGAATGGTCATTTTCTTGACCTTTTTCAAAATATTTTAAAAAGTTTAAAATCTACCAAAATTTCAAAAACTATTTTGGAATCTACAAACCTCTACCTTTCATTTGATACTTTTGACTCTGTAGGTCCCATTTAAAATTTCGATTTCAAAATTTGTACTGAAAATCTTCATTTCATTTATTTTCTTTTTTTTCTATAAATCTGTACGGGTTCACAAAATGTATTAATTATTTCAAATTTCAAAGATTCAAAACACAAAACAGAATCAAAGTGATCCCAATACGGTTTTGAAACCGATGTCAAAACCCTAAAACATGTCTATAAACCACTATTTGTACTGGGTCCCAGACCTTACAAATTTTAAATTTGTAACCAGATTTTTATTTGTCATGTGCCAGAGTAGTCACATGCATTGAACCTGTGGAAGTGTCAACAGTGAACATAGAGACGAGAATTGTATTCAGTGGCACGCATCGCATTAGTCGCCAGCGCGAGCTTGGCACACAAGCTCTTTTTTACCATTACCGATAAGCTTACCGCTGATTGTAGAGTGGATCTAACTGCATCCCTTGACGAATAACAATTGCGTAGCTATAATATAATACTCGCGGAGAAATTATGCTTTGTAGGCTTAAAGATTATTTTTATAAAAAAAAATATTTAATAGGTTAAAATGATTTAGATCGAAATCTTCAACCTTCACCCAAAATAATATTTCCGCACTTATTCGTGAAACGTAATTTCATAATCAGGTAAACATATCTCCGTAATAAACATAAGATACCTAATTTGCTCTGCGAGGGTGCGGAGAGTGCATTAGCTTCAAGACAATTGAATTAAAACAACGATATCCACAGAGTTGGCATTGTAACAATTAACCATCTACGTCGCTATTGAGTAACTGCGATGCAATTTAAGCTCTTAGCTGAAAATGACTTCATTGATATAACACTGGGATAAGGGAGCACTGCTCTGCATTACTGACTCTTTGAACTCGCCTAAATATTGGGGTCAGTGGTCATTATCTTGTAGTGTAGGTGCATACCTAATGTACGACGTCACGTCACTCTATGACCTACTAAGAGATAAGGAAAAATAGATTAATTGAATACCTACAATGCAAACATATCGGATTACTTACGGAGAATCTTTAGATAAGAAAATAGATAAACATTTTATGTAAAACAATAAGCATATCGACTTACACAGATAAGGAATTAATAAATCAAAATTAGAGGTAAATTTATAGTATATAAAGCCTTGCTTTTACTCAATAAACATTCAGTAGGTATTCAACCTACTACAGTCGTGTTAATTACTCCCTTCAAACCATCATTACAATCTGAACTTCTGCCCAGCTTTTAATTGTAGGATTTAGTTCAAATTTGTTAGCCTAGTTATCACGATAGATTAAATCTATATTTTTATGATAAAACTGTAGGTCCATTTAATATTTTTAATGTTTACTTTTATTATCATCTCTCATCGATACTAAAGTAATTTTTTTTATTGTTTTCTGTCTACTTTTGGTTTCTAGAATGGTTTCTAGACAGTTTATACACAATTTAACTACCTAAATAATTATGTTCAGATAATACTTACTTTAAATTTTAACTTTTAAGTAGTTACCGTACAAACTATTCTACACATTAAGGATCTTTTTGCAGAGCCGAATTTCTTAATATGAGAGAAACGGGTTGAATTTCAATAATTAATCTGCAGGTATATCAATCAAAATGGGGAGGCTACCCCACCGAGTTGGATATCAAATGTAAGGTATTGGTCTGTACATTCCAATACAGTTTGAAATAGAAATTTCGATAGATTTTTTACTTTTTGATATATTTTGAAAAGGTCGAAAAATTGACCGGTACCCACCCCCTAGCTCCGGACTGTGCAGAGCGATCCATTTGAATTGTACTAAGTATATGTGGATACGGATTTATATTTTACAGGAAAAATATAGAGATGTCTGTTAAAATAATACTTTTCAAAATATGGTCAAAAAAGGGGGGAAAATTTTTCTAAAGGGGAGGCTACCCCACCGAGTTGGGTATCAAATGAAAGGTATTGGTCTGTACATTCCAATATAGTTTTTGAAATTTCTATAGGTTTTATACTTTTTGATATATTTTGAAAAAGGTCGAAAATTTGACCGTTCCCCCCCTCTATCTCCGAAGATTGCAGAACGATCGATTTGATATGTACCAAGTGTTTGTAGGTATCGATCTATATTTTACAGGAAAAATATAGAGAAATCTGAAAAAATAATACTTTTTGAAATATGGTCAAAAAAGGGCGGGGAAAATTTCTAAAGGGGTGACTACCCTACCGAGTTGGGTATCAAATGAAAGGTATCAGTTTGTAAATTTCAATGCAGTTTTTGAAATTTCGATAGGTTTTATACTTTTCGAAATATTTTGAAAAAGGTCGAAAATTTGACCGTCCCCCCCCCCCCCCCTATCTCCGAAGATAGCGGAGTGATCTTTGTAAAATGTATTAAGCGTTTGTAGATATAGGTCTATACAGGAAAAATATAGAGAAGTCTGTAAAACAATACTTTTTGAAATATGGTCAAAAAACGAGTTTTCATACAATGGGGGCTATTTCATTGAGAGCAATATCAAATCAGTGCAATATCAAGCAGTGGACTAATAGGGGCTGATGATGATGATGATGATGAATATCAAATCAAAGGTATCATCATCATCACCAGCCTATGATAGTCCACTGCTGGACATAGGCCTCCCCTAATGAGCGCCATAGATGGCAATAACATTTGGGGGTTAATGCCCATAATCCCCACGCTGGGCATGCGGGTTGGGGATCGTAGTTCGGTGGAGTTGTTCTGCAGAGGGCGCTGCTGCCCGCCCCCCGCTGTGTTTCCCTTAGTCGCCTCTTACGACACCCACGGGAAGAGATGGGGTGGTGAAATTCTATGCCGGCACCACACGGCAAACAAAGCAGGCAGGTTTTGAAAATATTCTAAGTTTCATACTAAGCGAAATACGTTGAAAAAAGTCGAAAAAATAATTGTATGTAGAACCAACCCACTTACCTACCCACTAATCTCTAGTAACTGTAATAGTATTTCCACAGCGCCACAAAACCTATGTTCTCAATTTTTTAAAGTCCATACTCAATGTATTCCACTGCGCTCGAAGTATATGTAGATAGTAAGATTATTAAATTAATGAATTCCACCGTGCTCCAAAAAAATATGAGAATAGTAATGTATCCTGGATAATCCACACAGCATCATTTAGCCACAAGCAAGCTTGTGTAATTGGTACTACTACGATAGCTGTTAGTATACTTAATAAAGTACATATAAGTATCACATTAGATGATTTATTTTTGTGTACCTACGTAGAAAAGGACTAGAACACTCGAACAAATAATCTGCAGATCTTACAAATATTAGTCCCGAGGCGGGAATCAAACCGCAACCTCCTGCGTTATAAGCCCACACCGCGCTAACAGGTCGTCAATATACGTACTACCTAAACGACAGAAGTTCAAAACCCTCGGCGCGCGAGTTACACTCGCACTTGTCGTACTTGTTTTCCAATGCGAACGAAGTATTTTTCCCGCATCCAAACAATCGCGAACAAAAGAAGTTAGTAGGTACGAGTATTAATAGAACCCATATAACTTGAAATATCACTGCTATTTGATATTTGCCTCAACATTTTCTAGTGAAGCCGGCTGCAAATTGATCTCAAGAAAATCCACCTATAGAAATGAAATAGAAAATTATTTTTATGCTACATAATTAAAGTTTCGCAGAAAAAATATTTGCTAGGGTAGAAGGTAGTAGAAATCATTTCTTATTTTGACAACTATACGGTCAGATTCCTGGAATCCGTCACCTTTGTTTCGTCAATAGTTTGTATCGATCTAGCCTCAAAGAACCGCAGAGGGCCATAGGGAACTGTCCATTGCCATTACAATAGGTAACGATTTATATGTGTTTCCCAGCACCTGCGAACTTTTGCGTATCTCTACAGTTTAATGAGGCCATCATATTTGTTTTGTAACTTTTGGGTAGATAAAAGAGTTCTTGATTTGTTGCCTACTTTTCATCGCATTCCTATTTTGTAAAGGACTCAGCGACTTCGACAGGTATATAATGAATACCTTTTTGAAACCACTATAGTGTGAGCTCTCATATTTTGATAAATAATTATTATTTAAGTTGATAATATTGAACAGATAAAATTTGTAGGGATCTAAGAAATGCTTATAATTTTCTTAGAAGACGGACATTTACCACCACAATTGATATCTTAAAAAGTTTTTGTACGATTTGGCGATTGTAGCTTCCTAAAATTATTAAAGTTATCACTTTATTTCCCAGTATGATTGTGTGCCCAAGAGTCCTATAAGGTCTAAAAGAAAAAAAACACTTTGATTTTGGTTTTGGTACTCAAGTAATTTTCAAAATCTCATTATTTATATATATATGTATTTTACAACTATCGGTTAAAGGTCCTGAAATTCAAACTGCCATCCTGCACCCTTCTGGTAGTTGCGACACAAATTGCCTGAACATGTGCTGTGTATGTTGTGAATTACCACTTCACTTGAAGAGATAGGGAAAAATGGAAAACGCCGGAGAAAATCAAATTGACTTCTTTCAAAATAAAATTGCTTCCGCTACCGACGGCGACAGCAGCAACATCAGCGAGTAAATTTTCTCCTTCATGTGCTCTTAGTATAAGTCGCCTTACCCTATTTTACCTGCAGGATTGAAGAAAGTAACTATTTTCTTAACTACGTGTGAAGATTTTTTCGAGTTCGTTTGTTTTTAGAATTGAATATTATTTCGCTGATCAGATTCGTTTAAGGCGCATACAGCACCTAAACTAGCGCCACCACCTACTTTATGTTATTATTCTGTTTAACAAAGGAATTTTCAAAAATCCATCGTCCAGTTTATGATACCCATCATAAGCTTTTTTTTAATGCCTCTGTAATAGTTTTATTCTATTTAGTTTAGGAAGAGATACGAAAATAGATTTTGGTGGCCACCAAGGGCAACTTCGTATCTCTGCCTGAGATTTTGTGTTACATCATCTTGATTTATTTTATAAAGTATTATATACCCAATAAAACAAAATTGCTAGGAATTTAATTGTGTACAATCTATTAGATTATAGTAATTTTACCATGAGTTCCTGTAACTTTGTTTATTATTAATTTCAGTAGCTTTTTGTGGAAATTTATAATAAGCCTTTTTAGTATTAAGTCTGATACCTATTCATTAAGTTAGCTGTTAATTTCCTAAATATTGTTGAAATAAAATAAAATAAGTAATCCTGAGAAAAAAGAAGTGCATACGTTTATTTACATGACTACCCAAGTAACAAATCAAAGCAATATAACGGCCGAATGACAGCTTTTCTGTGTCGTTTTCGCTTTGTGGGTTAGTTCAATAGTAGCATTATTATAAACGTTGATGCGGCTACTGTAACGCTTATATGGGTACAAATTATACGGCTTTAAATCCTAAATAGGTTCAGGATAGTAATTGCATAACAGGCGTACCTACTGTATTATATTGTGATCAAAGAAAGTAACAATCGCATTAAAGAAGCATTATTATGGTCAATGTAGTTGCCAATCGTATTAAAGAAGCATTATTATGGTCAATGTAGTTGCCAATATATTAAAGAAGCATTATTCTAGGAATATGATTGATAATTAAGATGTTCATTGCATAACAAAAGCTTTAAACTAGCATTATAATAGAAAGAAAAAGGGCTATTTAGGTGTAATAATATCAACACTAACGTTAATGCGCGACTTTGAAAATTAATTAAACTGAATGTAAGAAAATGTAATGCAATGTTAATTCAAAATGTAGTTAATAATTTTTAGAACTACTCTATGACTAACTATCAGTCCGCAAGCTTGTATAGTAAAGAAATTATTAGTTTTATTTTGTATTTGCAAACTAATAAATTCTTTACTATAATTACAAGCTTATGGAGTCATAGTTGGTCATTTACTTTTATGTTGATATTATTATTCTATTCATAAAATCTGCCATAGGCAGTCATAGGCCGTGTGGTGCTGGCATAGAATTTCATCACCCCAACTCTTCCCGTGGGTGTCGTAAGAGGCGACTAAGGGAATCACATCGGGGGGTGGGCAGCAGCGCCCTCTGCAGAACAACTCCACTGAACTGCGGTCCCCAACCCGCATGCCCAGCGTGGGGATTATGGGCAATAACCCCCAAATGATAATGCCATCTATGGCGTTCATTAGGGGAGGCCTATGTCCAGCAGTGGACTATTATAGGCTGGTGATGATGATGATGATGATTCATAAAATCACCAGTTGTACATATGTACACGTTCGGATCATATTTTAATAATGTTTTAAATGTTAAATTCGTCACATTCATTTGAAATCGAGGATTCCTAATGTACCATGGTAAAAATTGTTTTTTAGTAAGTGTCTTCTTTCAGTAAAATGTTCCATCTAGAATATTTCGTCTATTCCCACTAGTTCAGTTGTCCAGGGCGGCAAGCACGGGCTTTCTTGTCTAAGGTAGAATAGACAAAAATTATGTCACTTTGTCATCGAATGCGTAAATTATTTGAAATTTATTTCTTCAACTTCAATAATGTACGCAATGTACGAGTATGGCGATGCAATGTCATTATTGTCTACATATTCTACCCTAGAGAACCATCCCCGTGCCTACAGTTCAGTTGACTGAACTAGTGAGATTTCTTTTCTCGTTTGTTCAGTCGACTGGACTAGTGAGATTTATTTTCTCGTTTGTTCAGTCGACTGGACTAGTGACATTTCTTATCTCGTTAGTTAAGTTCAGAAATGGAAAAAAATATTAGGTAGGTACCTAGGTTACCTACCTACATATACTCAAACAAACATTTTTACAATTTGTTATATACACTGGTAGTGACATTCTTATGTATGTTAACTCTTTACTTCTCACCACTAGAGTGCTGGCCACTTAAGGTACTTTCCCTCCATGTGGCATAGCGGTGGGACGCCCTGTATATACCTATCTATCACTAGCCACCCGCTCCGGCTTCGCACGGGTGCTATGCTGATATAAAAAAATCCTCTTGAATCATTATATCTTAAAAAAAACGCATCTAAACCTGTTGAGTAGTAAGATCAAATAAAATTAAGTTAAAGATCTAAGTATATATAGGGACAAACAGACAGACAGCAGGAAGCGAGTTTGTTTTTAAAGACCAATAGGAGCTTCGTATTTCGTGGGTCTGCGGCTCTATTGTCTAACTCAACTGGTTACTTGTTTCTGGACTGGTTTCCGCAACTAGGCCACAGGTGGGCCCATTTTGCGTATTTTAATTTTTTTTTTTTAATTTTACCTCAACTGGTAATCGTAATCGGCTTCAGTTTGGCATTCCAAACCTAGCCTGGACTTCGATTGTCACTTTCGATCGTCACAAACTATATGAAGATCATTCCAAACCTAGCCTGGACTTCGATTGTCACTTTCGATCGTCACAAACTATATGAAGATTAGTATTATGACAATATGAAAATTTTACTTGATGCCTACTGTATTGTATTAGGTCTACCTTTAATAGTGGTAATGTTTTAATTACATACAAATACGAAACTAATCCAACTGACTGTTGCAACTCAGGGCTGTAACTTTTGTAAAATTGTTAGTCATAAAAATAACGGTGCGAACAAACTAAACAGATGTTTACCTAGTGATGGCGAGATGTCTTCTATTGTTCGAAATAATTATACAAAAAATTCTGTTGAGCAGATGTTGACTGTGCAGACTCCGTATTGGTCAAACTAGACAACAAAAAAAAAACAGGCGTGACCTGTTACTCAAAACAAACGCAAAGCAAAATATTTTCAAACTGGACAGGCATATCTTTTGCCGCATATCTTTTCGGAATCCTTGATGAGCTAAATTGTATCCCTCTTATTGCCAACCATTGCAACTTAATCTTATTTTCTTCAAGTTGGCATTTATTTTTATGTCAAATCTGTCAATAGCGTCTGAGAATGGCGGTTACATTAGAACGTAGGTACCTAGTGGTTATCAAGGAACTTATACCCAATCTGGAATGTGAACAAGCTGCCGATACGCGGTCCGAGCGAGATAGCTTCAGCGAGTGCTCTCTGTCCCTTTCATTAGGGTTACCAAACAATGTAACTTAGGTAGATACTCATTTTTTTTGAGGTTTTACGTGTTTAATTAACTATTAATTATTGAATTATTATTATTGAATTAATTATTTAATTAATTTTATTAATGTCCAATTGGCGGAAATTCAGTTTCCACACATGAGGATTAGAATTGAAGCCGTAAATCGCGAAAAACCTCAAAAAGATTATAATTTCTCGCTACAAAGGTTAGGATTCCCCTTAACCAAATAAGTTCCTTTCCTTTGGTGTGCAATAATAATACTTACTTCTTTCTTTGAATAACCAATAATTTGATTTCATAAAATAACTAGCGGTCCATCCCGGCTTTGCACGGGTAGCCATTTATTCTTCGCTCCTATTGGACGCAGCGTGCTAAAACCCAAATGCGTCGTAGCCTAAAGCCTTCCTCGATAAATATACTTCAATTCGAACCAGTACTTCCTGAGATTAGCGCGTTCAAACAAACAAACTCTTCAGCTTTATAACTATGCATTAGTATAGATTATGCTTAAAGGATGGATGAGATAAAGTAAAATGCATTGTGGAGAATTTATAAATATTTATTTGGTAAATATTAACAGTCAGGTTTACACATTACTAAATAAAACAGTTTTATTCAAAAGCCTAAATCTGGGGAATCTAGTCGAATCTGAATCTAGTTTCGTCAAGGAACTTATAGTTATAAGTTCCTTGAGTTTCGTTCATTATGGGCACCCTACTTCAAGAATTGAAATATACTAACTTGAAGAAAGAAACACCGCATCCTGCATAGGATTCGCTTCTGCAACCTCGAATCGCACACTTTTTGACCATGTTTGTTGCATCCGAATGAAGAAATTAATTTTTTTATCGCCGAATTACGGTTAAATTTCACCATGTTGATCAGGATCACCATGACAACCAATGAAAATGGCTAACGGGCTGCCAGTCTAACCTAAATTATATTCTACTAAACTATGTACTTTAGAAAGGGACACAGGGCACTGAGATCCTCTTTCTCCCTCGGACCGGATTTCGCTCTGACCAAGTGATTGTCTATAATAGACTTAGGGTCATACACATAAGGTTTATTTTATATTGGTGTCAAATTGACAACGCACATTCCAGATTGGGTATAAGTTCCTTGGTGGTTATATTCTCTTTGGACAGCCAAACCAAACCAGTCGTGAGCAAAATGTGAGCAAATAAATCGAGAGAGAATGGTGTCTATTCAGGATCGACCCAAAACTAAACGATACTATACTAAAATTTTACTTTGTAATCTGGGTTTTTGCTTAAAAATGGATGTGACGAGAAAAAAAGGATTAACAAAAACAACAGGATATGTTTATTGAGCGTCTCCACGCTCATAGAGGTGATGAGAGGTAAGCATAATTTCTACTTAATAATCTTGCATGCCTGAAGACCTGTGGGCCAAGATAACCACCAAGTGGAGCCCCAACAGCGTAAGGCGCCGTGGCAGACCGAGGAAGCGATGGCGTGACGAACTGGACGTCTACGACGATGCCTGGGTCCATCTGGCTCAAGACCGAGATGCGTGGAGGGAGCAGGGGGAGGCCTTTGCCCAGCAGTGGGACACACCAGGCTTAATAACTAACTAACTAATCTTACCTAACTTGGCAAAATTGTGATACCTTCATATTAATCCCATACATACGTACCTATGTTTTTAGGTCAAGCCAGACTGTAAACTACATTTTCTGCACTCCTGCAATATTTATAACTGTTTTGTACCTATGGAAGTATTTGTACCTATGTATATTCTGGCCGTGTGGTGCCGGCATAGAATAGGCCGTGTGGTGCCGGCATAGAATTTCACGACCCCAACTCCTCCCGTGGGTGTCGTAAGAGGCGACTAAGGGAGACACACCGGGGGCGGGCAGCAGCGCCCTCTGCAGAACAACTCCACCGAACTGCGATCCCCAACCCGCATGCCCAGCGTGGGGATTATGGGCAATAACCCCCAAATGATAATGCCCTCTATGGCGCTCATTAGGGGAGGCCTATGTCCAGTAGTGGACTATTATAGGCTGGTGATGTTGATGATGATGTTGATATTCTGACGTTCTCTATTTCCTATAGGAAAATTAAGCCTCTCAAGAGTTCGTCGTGAGGAACTGAATATATAGGGTTGCAGCAGGTCCGCAGAAGAATGGCAACATGTAAGTACCGACCTACTAGATATAACACTATGCGAAAGTTTGAATATTTTGTTATAACTCTGTACCTACGCCATGCCAACCAACTGAAGGCTGAAATGTTGTATGCAGATAGATATTTCTAGTAGATATTTCTAAGCTTGGAACAAAACGTAGGCTACTCTTTATTGCGAAATTCCGTTCATATGGGATAGATAGAAATCAAATAAACTTAAACAATACGTGCGAAGCTGTGGGCAGAAACTAGTGATCTAAGTATATTAATATGATCCTACCTGATTATTTTCTAGGTAAAATAGCTTTTCCATTGTAACATTTTTTTTAAATGTTTGGATGATTTCAGTTCTGGTGTATCATGGTAGCCAAAACGACGAAAAAGGCCAGAGAAATCAACCTATCGATAGCCGGAGACGGACCATCTGACGGCCGGGCCATCATCAATGACATGGACGACAAAATCATCGACATCGTCCGCAATGCCTTGGTTCGTGGTTTTGTTGCATAAGAAGCTGTGAGTTACCAACATAATAAGTTGTCCAGCCTATGTCTAGCCATACTAAGTATATTAATTTTGTATCAGTGTCTTTCCCTGAGAATTTGGTGTAAATAATATACATAAAATTTAAAAACAGACTAGTGTTTTAATTAAGCATGGTAGTAACTAACGCTGTAGCTAGCCTCGATATTCTTGATAATTATTGTTTTGCTTTAAAGCCCCACCATAAGTTAATTTTCCTACTTTCCATCATCTCTGACCTAATAAGAGAAATGTTTAGTTTAGGTACTATAAAACACAGACTTTAGTTATAGTTGAACGCATTGATAAGAACCCTAAATTATTTTAAAATTGCTGCTAGTAGTGTCTAAAAAGAAAGCTTGAGAAATGAATAATAATGATATTTCTGTCACTTTTGATAAGTAATCTAGCACATTATGACGAAATCGTTTGAAAAGTTTGAAAATATTATGTACCTACCTCAAAACTTAAACAGCTAATAGAAAAAACTTATTATAAGAAGACACGCTTCATTTAAAAAATCTATTTGCAGCATTTTGAATATAAACGTGAATTTGACGAAAAAAAACGACAAAAAAAATGCCATGCAAACTTTGCTTTTCATGACTTTTGATTTTATTTCCTTCCCTTTTATGTGTTTATATAAATAGGTAGGTACGCAATACTAATTAGTCTTTAAATTTTAATCACTCATTTTCACAAAGCTATGCAGCGTTTGACTTCAAATATTTCTATAAAAATATCAACAAATCAAATTATGTAGGAAAACATGAACTGCCGCCACACCAACTATAATTAGTACGCAACGTTTTACAGTGTTCTAAACTAAACCATTTTTAGTCAAAATTAGTGGAAATCTGACGCATAAGTGGTACAACAGAATACGAAAAGCGGCATCTATACTAAATTGAGCAACTAAAATCAATTTTAGTCCTGTCAAACTACAATTAGTTTAGTTCGTTTTAAAATGGTATCATCTGATGCACTTGTACTAAAGAGGTTCTAAATTAAAATTTTAGTTTAGTTTAGGCTAGTTGGTGACCGCTGAATTGACACCAATGTGTCATTCTATCAATTTGCGTTCCTTGTTTTATTTTGACATTAACAGTCACAAAGGTCGGCTTTGGTGGAATTGTGTCAAACCAGATGCAGAGCCACCCAAAGAGAATATAACCACTACGTTCTAGAGCCACCTAAAAGAAGTTGAAGTTACCTTTCGTTTCTTTCCCCCACAAAATATAATTAAAATATTTTTTTACTCCCTACTTCTAAAAATGTAAATGATGGTTAGAAAAATCTATAAAAAAATAATAAATACGGCATATTATAAAATGTCTGCACATCCCTTATTTATTTTTATTCGGGCTGGGTCGAGTATTGCCATTCTTCATTACATAAGGTATCAAAAAATGTTTAAAATTATATATGATCTGGTCTGTTTTTAACGTGTCGGAAATTATGGCTTGAGTTTTTGTTCTTCTTGTTTTCACCCGAACAAATAATCTGCAGATCGTACAAATATTAGTCCCATGGCGGGAATCGAACTGCAAACTCCTGCGTCGTAAGCGGACCTTGGACCACCACCGCGCCAAGAGGTCGTCAATATACGTACTTACCTACCTATACGACAAAAGTTCAAAACCTTCGGCGGGCGGGTTACACTCGCACTTGACGAATCTTGTTTTCATACGCGTTGCTACAGCCACTCAAAATCGACTTCGAAAACGAATTTATTTACTGACTTCAGGGTGAGCCTGAGTTCTTCAAAATTCAATAAGTATTCTTACCCATAAAATTTGGCAAATCCATCGAGTTGTGCAAATTAACGTAACGGGATTAACTTTCATCTAACCAGGTTTTTGCAGTTTTTAATAAACAACGAATAAACAAGACTTTTTTGAAATTGTAAATCTCTTCTCGGAATATCCAAATGGAATTGGATTGATCTCTCAATAAATCTTGAAATAGTGTGGGAAACGAACGAAATTCCTTAACTAAAATTCGTGCGTGCTGTTAAAGCTACTTTGTATGAAAATGCCGAAATTCCTACATATAGTATGAGCTGTAGGAATTGATGTAAGTTTTTCCATTGAAAAGATTAAACAGGGAAGTTCTGTCATTTATATTTTCCAGCTGCTTTATTTGGAGCTGGAAAATATAAATGAAAATAGCGGTAAATGCGAACGTGAGGAGTAAATGCGAACAGGGAATATTATACGCAAAATGAGTAACGGAGCTACGGCCCCCATAAAATACCTTCGATACTTTTACAAAATCTAACCGAATTTATAGTTTTTTGGAGAAAAACAACATCTTTGACGGAAAACAATATGGCTTCGGGAAAATTTGTAAAAATTAAATGTGTCGATTATGCAGATGACGTTTCTAGCTAAAATATTGACTTAAATTTTATAACAGAAACTTTTGAAAATACAAACAAACAATGGGTCAGTGATAATAATTTGGAAATAAACCTAAAAAGACAAAAGTTATGCAATTCAGAACCAGACCAAGACCCCCTTAGACCTCAGTAATTTGACTAGAATTTTGGACATAGAATAATGCAACGAATTCAAATTAATAGGCGTTTTATTAGATACCCATTTAATCTGGAAGAGTTATATTGAAACGCTAATGCATATTGTTGGTTCTATTATTCGTGTTGACTTCAACGATATCATTATAAAATAAAAAAAAAACTTATTAGAATATAACCTAATATAAAACAAAGATAAAGCTGTAGGCCGCATTTCAAAACATCAAAAATATTAACCTTGCCCTGTATATAGGTTACATATTGCAAATTAGGTACTATATTCGTAAAAAATATCGAAATTTCTTTAAATCTAAATCCGAATTCTCGAATCAACTAAAGGATTACATTACAAGTATTTCTAGATGTTACTATTCGAATTTTTAAATGATAAATCTAAATCATAAAATATGCCGCACAATAACTGCATGTCCCCAGTTCTTTCTATAAATAGATTATTGTTATTACTTAGTTCGAAGTATAATTTATAAATAAATATTGCTGCGCCCTAACAGGGTACATGTACTTACTTCTAAGCTAACTAGCACCTAAGCGAAAACTATGTTATAATGTAAATGTTTGCAACAAATAAATGAATATGAAAATGCAAAATATAATGATAGACTCGCCATTTGGGCCGTCTAAAATTTCCAAGTGCAAAACACATAAAATATTTCATAAGCGCATGTTCCATATTATATGTATATATATATATATAAATACCAACTTGGGCACTATGTTGATCCAGCCCGACTCCCGTGCATTACTGAGTCCACCTTTTCCCCATTATTACTCGACTCCTATTGCATAGATCTTGCCCGGAGTGGCAACGGCGCAATTTTGAGCGCGACGTTGCCAAACGTATTCATTGAAAAAGTGATCTACTTGACATTTTTATCGTTACGATCTTGAACTTAATCGACTCCGTAACGGCCAAAATTCTGAAATGCTTAATCACTTGTTGGCTCCATTTTATATACCAAATCTAAAGTCGTATGTTGATCTGATCCATTTATACTAACAAAATTAGAGCTTTATTTGATCCGACGAAACAAAACTGTATATTAAGTAACGTAGGTAAATGTTTCGAATACAATTCAGTATTTGTTGGCTCCGTATATTAATATAAGCAGTGCTTCATACATTGCTGCATCCTTTACAATGTGAAGGGGGCGGGGGACGGGGCACCGAACGCGAAAGTAACCAGTTCTTCATAGAAGACCATGGATGCAAATAAATACTTACATTAAGGCTCCGGGCACTGATTTTCTCTAGCTTTTTTAAAAATTATTGTCTAACTCACAAATAATAAGAAAACATGTTTTCTTTGAAAAAATCCGATTTGGTTTAATTTCAATTCAGTGGTTAATGAAAACAATTTTTTTCAAAACTATTACATGTTTTGAAAAAGAAAATTGTTCTATGAACCTAGATAAACAAAATTCTAAAACAAATAATAGCAGATCGCAGTGAAAATATGCTCAAACTACAAATCAAAATTCATCCGTGCTCGGAGCCTTAACAAGATTTATTAAAAAAGATTTAATAGATAGAAAAACCAACAGCATAAAATACCACCAAATAAAAGTATTTAAAATTTACCAAAAAAACTCCTTTTTTAAATTTTTTTTTTTACTTCATTATTTATTAAAAAAATTACAGATAGAAAAACCAAGAGCAGAAAAAACCACCAACCAAACGTAATTTAATTTTGAATGTTTTTAAACTTACGCGATCTGAACACATAATGATTAGTAATTAACGGGTATTTATCGCGTTTACACATTAAGGCTCCGGGCACTGATTTTCTCTAGCTTTTTTAAAAATAATTGTCTAATTCACAAATAATAAGAAAACATGTTTTTTTTTTTTAAATCCGATTTGTTTTAATTTCAATTCAGTGTTTATTGAAAACATTTTTTTCAAAACAATTAACTGTTTTGAAAAATAAAATTGTTCTATGAACCTAGATAAACAATATTCTAAAACAAATAATAGCAGATTACGGTGAAAATTTATGCTCAAATTACAAATCAAAATTCATCCGTGCTCGGAGCCTTAACAAGATTTATTAAAAAAGATTTAATAGATATAAAAACCAACAACATAAAATACCACCAACTAAACGTAGTTTAAAATTTACCAAAAAACTCCCTCTTCTTGAATTTTTTTACTATATTATTTATAAAAAAATTAACGGATAGAAAAAGCAAGAGCAGAAAATACCACCAACCATACGTAATTTAATATTGAATGTTTTTGAACTTACGCGATCTGAACACATAATGATTAGTAATTAACGGGTATTTATCGCGTTTTTTTTCTCGGCGTTTCACGGTTTTGCACTCTGACGTGGTCACAAGGTGACGTAACGAAAAAAAAAACGCGATAAATACTTGTTAATTACTAATCATTAGTTTAATAGTTACCAAAAAAAAATCCTTTTTATATTATTAATAATTATTTGTTTAATTTTTTTAACAACATTATTTATTAAATGGCAAAAACTACTTTTCAACAAAAATTACAATTATCTACCTAAATTAGAGCTGGAATTCACAATTGAAACAGAGATAATAAATAAAAAAAAATTGGATATATTTTACTATGCAGAACACCCGGAACACCCAGAACAAACGGAGCAAATATCGGACAAATATTTTGTTCCATAGCCGAGAGTCGAATTGGCAAACTCCTAAATCGCAGGCGGTCTTTCGTCACCCGCCACGCCATGCACCACTTCGGTCGTCTATTATGTGGGAGCATTGTAGCATAAAACATGTGTATTTATTTATTACCTACTCAATTACTGCTGCCATGCTGAGGCGTCTTAAAAAAAAGATAGCCCTTACTTATGCTTCCTGAAGTTATCATATCATAGAAGGCGACCAACAAATGAATTTAAGCATAAAAAATATGTTGGTACGTTTTTAAACACTCATTGAAATTTACTTTGAACTGATTTGACTTTTGAATTTATTTTGAAATATCAGAACTTGGTTACGTCCTTTCATTGTTCAGCTTGCAATCTATCAAACATACCTACTGTTACAAACATATCTGCTGAGATGTATTATAACATCAGCAGACAAGTAAAGTGTTACTAATTAAAATGTTAGATTTATGTAAAACGAAAGGCTAAGACTGCAAGTAACCAATGACAGAGCTCGGCGGGCTCTGATTGGCCCATTTGAATCGGATCAACTTGTGCTAAAATGCCAAAAAGGTGGATTTGTATAAAAACCACGTTATTATTATTATTACTGACGGTGACACTGTTGGCTCCGTTTGGAGCCACGTATTAACGGTGAAGTGGCAATGGATCAACAAATACTACCCGGATCAACAAGTGAAAACGGATCAAATAATTACTACCTATATGGCACGTTTGATCAACTAAGTGCCCGTGGGGATATCTATATATATATATATATATATGTGTACACACAAAATACAATACATACAATACACCTACAATCCATATCATGCCATTCCAATTAGCCAATACAGTTCGAGCTCAGAAGCAATCCGATTAATAGACAGATAGATGGGGCGTCCTCAACTTCATGATGCATGAAACTGTTGATGATCTTAATCAAACACGCGCCGATATGTTCTATACACTGGTGATCGATAACACATCAGTAACTATGTCGTTACCATTACCATTAGAAGGAACTGGGTTACTACTAAACACATTACGTAGGTATTTATCATTTATATGCGAACACATTTACTTTTCCATAACAGATTATAAATTAAAAGAATAACAATAACACAAATAAAACATACGTTCATTAAGATATCGTAACATATAGTACATTGAACCGACGATTTTAACAGTGTGCAGGAATAATTATGTAGGTAACCAATATTATGGTGCAGTTCCAAAAAGGGTTAGGTTCGGCATAATGACGACTGGTTGTGAACAGTAGCTGCAGTTTTTCTGCCTATACCAGATAAGAACAATAAATCAATCACAGGACCTTACTTTTACAAAATAAATATATATTTGCTTAGTTATAAACAGCCTTCGTAAGTACACATACGTCCACGACAAGAACAGTCCGTTCTTACTGAGTTATCTAAATGCTTATCGAAGTTCGTGCTCGGAAATAGCAACATGCAACATAGTGCAAGAATCTTGACGTCTACTTTTTATAACTGATCTCTCAGATAGGGTATTAGATGATTTTCGAGAATATTTTTCCCCTAACCTAAAGTGTCCAATCAAATACATTAACAAATATTTAGCGCCTTAAGGGGACGCTCTTACCGGTGAATTTATGAAAATGATTTGTAATTTGAGCATATTTTCACCATGAACTGCTATTATTTGTATTAGAATAGTATTTATCTAGGTTCTAGGGGCCCCCCTTAATGCACCAGCCGAGCTATGCATCGGACAGTGATCATCGTATTTGTGACTGCCTACCGCGCCAATTTACGCTGCTTGCTTACAAATTGTAATTATGTATTTATTAATACGATAACCGTGGTATATAGATAAACTTTTAAAATAGGATATAAGATGTTATATTATAATAAGCTTAAAAATAAATAAGCGAAATCGCGAGCGGATCAGCTTTATTCTTATAATATTATTATTATTCTGCGTTCTATATTATTTATCGCGTTTTTTTATTCACTAATAAATTTATAAAATTTATTCGTGAAAATTATTAACTTATTTATTTCAGATACAATCTGAGGATTCCATGAATCCTGAACAATGGGAGCAGGCAACAACATTGCACGTGTGCGACGCTTATTTTGGCCAGTCCGTAAACATTTTTCTCTGTTTTCCTGATTATTTAAATATATTAAAATATTTTAATCATCACAAGCTCTGGGTTTAAGCAACCTTTCATTTTATTTTTATTGGTACCTAATACAAAATATATAAAACTTACGCCCAAAAAAAAAGGATTAACTTTTTATAAACTATGATTTTAAACAGAAAGTCGCATGATACTACAATATATAAAAACAAACTGAACACTAAATATCATCACAAGCCGAGCAAAAAAAATTTGTAACTTGAAAAATAATAAAGCATTTTTCACGTTCAATTCTGACATTGTCCTACCTACAAACAGGTATGGAATAAGTAGTATAGTTCGACCGAAACCGCTGTACCGCTCCTGAGGTATGCGCGCGGCGAGACGGGGGGGAAGTATCGGCCGCTCCGATCCATCAGTCTGCCGTCGACGCTCACGGCAGTAGGTCGCCTTTGTACCGGACGGTCTATGTCAGATACACATGAGATAAATATCCAAAGATGGGCCGAGCGCTATCTCGTGATGTCAAGGCCATAATTTTAAAGTGGCCGAATATTTTAAGAAAAGAAAAGCAGACAGAGAGAGCTTTGAATATAAAAGTGATGCAAATATTGCCAAAATCGTGGCAGACGCTACGGGGTACTGCGAAAAAACCGCAAGAAATGTGATAAAAGAGGGCAATTCATCAACTGAAAATTTGGGCCGATTGAAATTTAATTCGCCAAAACGACCAAAAACTATAAAGAAAAACATGTTGTTGATGATTTTGATTTAGGAGTTATCAGAAGAAAAATTCATCAGTTTTATGAATTTGAAAAAAGAGTGCCAAGTGTCCGTAAGTTACTTTCAAGTTTGAAACAAGATGGCATATTAAATTGTGGACGAGAATTTCTAAGGAGCCTCTTACACACAATAGGTTACTGTTTCAAAAAATGCAAATCGAAGAGACATCTCCTTATAGAGCAGCCTAATATTGTAGTGTGGCGGAAAAAATACTTAACACAAATCAGAAATTACAGAACGCAAAACCGCAACATATATTTCCTTGATGAAACATACATTAACGCCAGTCACCATGTAAGCAAATGTTGGCAATCATCGTCCGAACCTGGAATTCATGCTGATATTGGAAAAGGACGGCGTTTGGTAATTCTTCACGCTGGATGTCGAAATGGCTTGGTTGATGGTGCATTGACGATATTCAAATCAGATGCTAAGACCGGCGACTATCATGGAGACATGAACGGGCCTACTTTTTATAAGTGGGTAGATGAAAAGTTAAAAGATAAATTGCTTCCGAATTCTGTGGTTGTCTTGGACAACGCGTCTTACCACAGCGTTCAGGTTGACAAGAAGCCAACCATAGCAAGCCTCAAAACCGAAATGCAGAACTGGTTACGGCGCCACAATGTTGAATTTTCGGAAGCTATGACAAAATCTCAACTGCAACTTCTTATCGATAATACACAAAAAGAGCCCGTGTACAGAATTGATGAACTTCTGAAAGCCAATGGACATACTGTTCTACGATTACCGCCGTACCATCCGGATTTGAATCCCATAGAGTTAGTCTGGGCTGATATTAAAAACAATATAGCTCATAACCATATTAACTCTTCTCTAGATGAAAAGATAAACTTATTGAATACATTGTTTTCGGAGTTCACGGCGGAAAAATGGCAGAAATGTGATGATCATGTCCAAAAAAATGAAAACAATTACTGGGATCGCGATAGTAGATTTGATATTATTATCGATCCATTAATTATAAATTTGCAGAACGACTCTGATTCAAATTCCGATGGCGAAACGGAAGATGAAGTTGAAGCAGAAGCTCTGTCAGAATATCTGTAGATAATTTAGTTATAAAAAAATATAAACATATCGATATAATATATAAAACAAAAATATTGTTTATATTGGTACGATATCGTAAGATATATCCGACAATATCGATCTCATGTGTATTCTTGCTCTTTTTTCCTCGGCCCCCACTTCGCCGCACTTTCTTAGGGAGCGGTACAGCGGTTTCGGTCGAACTATAACGAGACTATTGCATGAGTTTTTACAATTGTATTGAACTTTTGTACTTACTACAATTGTGACATATTTTGTTGGCTACTCTATTATGTCATCTATAATAATAGTTGTTACGTTTTGAATAAATACAAATACGAAGATGTCGTTTTATCACAGAATAATAGTAATTACGTAGCCTAAGATAGAGCACGGTTTCGAAAAAGGAACGTATTTATATTTCATTTATTTTTCTTGCATGTAAGTACCATACAAGTTATCTTAGAAAAACAAAATTTACCATACATAAATCAAAACCATAAAATCAAAAAAAAATCGTTAAATTATGTATTTATATTATAATTTTCCGGGAAATATAAATCCCTCGATCACCCCATTCAAGCATCAAAATCGGACAGTAATAAGAAGACAGCAAATGTAACTCGCGCGCCAAGGTTTTTTTTTTGTTTAATTTCTTTCAATATCTATTTATTACTACCTACCCCTTTGATTAAGATTCACATTATAAGGATGAATCAATAATTTATCAATAGGTTTATACTCGTAATTATCGAATATTGTAGATGGTTTATCTTGATTGAATAATTTTACTTATTTATATAACTTGACAAAAAATTACACAAATATTGTATTAAAAATACTTAGAGACTTCGCTCCTAAACGGATAGTGACATTACACTTTGATGGAACATTAAATTTTTTTCTTTTCTGTGGTATCGCCCAATATATTATTACTTTAAATTCCAAGTTGATCGCTGCGGTATTTTCTGGGCCTTTATTCACTACTAGCTGTACCCGCGACTTCGTCCGCGATTGCTATACATTGATTTGTTTCAATTACAGTTTCTACTATAAAATAAAACAAAACTTCAATGTGCTGTATTTGCCTTGTTACACTTTTAATGTATTTACATAGGTACATATATTTAGGTAAATAGCAGAATTTTATAAAAGCCCTGTATGGTTAGGATAGGAATAAAAATCTAAATCAAATATTGATCTACGTGGGACAGTACCTATTCTGTAGGTACACGACTTATAATGGAAGAAATGTAAAAACAATTTAATGTTTCAAAATGCTGTTATGATTTGAAATATAACTTAGTATAAATATACATACCTACCATACTCGTGATTTTTAGGTGATACTTGAACAAATAAAAATAATAGTTATTTTAAATAAAATTTTACAAAACATTTAATAATTAAAACCAACTTAACAACACAAATAACAAACAATAAAATAGAAAAAGCAATCAAAAAGATAATATACATAAAGCATTTGATGACCGGGTGGACAGTATAGTTTATAAGCGATTTGGACACGTCAGATGAGTACCTAGCTCGCAGACACGCACCGCCGCCGCCGTCTCCTCTCCTGTCTTGCTGGGGAGTGAAAGATATTTTGAAGCATATTTGGAAAAGTATGTATTTTTTATAGAAAGTCTGCTCTAAGCTTTCCTTGCTTGACTTGTCTTTTTTAAGCCCCCATGAGCCCTCTTAACTTAAACTTTCATAGCCGCTGACGTTTTCCTCCTGCCCCGTGTGGGCAGTAAATGCGTTATGGAAAAATATATTTGCTCTTATTTTTTTATACTTGCTCTTATTTTCGGTTTTGAGACGTTCGACTGGTGCTTCTTTTTTACTAAACTAATCACTTCATTTCATTGTACCTCTGGTATCGTCACAGAATCACACAACACGTTTGAGTATTCTTCCAGCAGCGGAAAACTATAGATAAAGATGGAGAGCTGCGTCTCAAAAGTCGGTGCGGTGCGAGCAACGCACGCAACACCCAAAATCAAAGTGTATATTTCCTTTAGCCTTACAGGACTTTTTGACATGTCACCCAGTGTCAGTGTCCATAAATATTATTCATTTAGGTACTGCAAAAAATAAAAACATGATTGGTTGTTTCTTTTTCGTAGTTCCGTTCAAATGGAGACAGGACAGAATGAGGTTTTCTTGGATGAAAGAAACTACAAATGACCACGGACGTGTCAAGTGTCCAATTTTAAACAATCATAATATAAAGCTGAGTTTTTTCAGATCTACTAAGGAGAAGCGTGGAACCGTGAGAGTTATCGAAACGTAAGGAGTGGATGTACGTGCTAAATGTTCGACGACTTGTTGGTGTAAACCTTGCATATTATCTCTCAGTGCAAATAGCATCGGACGAACTATCTGTAGTTTCTTTGATCTAAGGATTTTACGTGACATTTGAACATGTTTATGAAGATTGCATGGACCATACTTACATTTTACTTCGCCTGAAAAGTTAATAGGTAGTAATAACTTCTACCTATTATGTACCTATTCAGGCGAAGTAGGGTGCAAATTTAAAGTAAATAAATACATCATAGAGTGGTATTTACCTGTAGGATATTATGTACAACACATATTTAACCATTATGACTTTCCGTAACGTTCTTGGGAGGATATTATACAATTTATAATTAAACAACGGAAGGATTTCTGCCAGTCTTTAAGTCTTCGTTGATCACCAAACAGAAAATAGATTGTCACTTTGACTCGTTGTCGTGGAGAAAAAGGCAAAATGTCACGCCGCCGTCGAGAAAATAATCTTGTCTATTAACTCATTAGACTCCTTAGTCGAAGCGCAAGAGTGAAGATCAGGATTTAGTCTAGCCGGACCCTCGGTAAAAACAAAACCTAAATAAAACATAAAATACAATAATATGTATGATTAAATGTATCCTATGTCCTTACTCGTAGTATGAACTCAAATCGTGTCAAGTTTCATTCGAATACGTTCAGCGGTTTCGATGTGATGCGCGGTCAAGGAACTTTACTTTCATTCCTCTCCCACGGGAACCTTACTGAGTTCCGGGATAAAATATATTAAATGTCCTTCCCCATAGTATGGACGCAGATTGTGCCAAGTTTCAATCGAATGAATTCAGTAGTTTCGGCATGATGGTTAGGTTATTTTGCTTTCATCCCCTCTCCCAGGGGAACCTTACTGAATTTCAGGATAAAATGTATCCTATATTGTTCCTCGTAGTATGACCTTAAATCACGCCAAGTTCAATTCGAATGCATCCAGCAGTTTCGGCGTAATGCGAGGTTAAAGAATTTTGCTTTCATCCCCTCTCCCAGGGGAACCTTACTGAATTTCAGGATAAAAATTATCCTATGTCCTTCCTCGTAGTATGAACTAAAATCACACCAAGTTTCATTCGAATACATCCAGCAGTTTCGGCGTGATGCACGTTTAAGAAACAGACAGACAGACAGACAGACAGAAAGACAGACAGACATGAATGAAAAAAAATAGAGTTTTGGCTTCAGTATCGATAATAGACTGCTCTCCAATAAAAATTTTCTAAATATATTCAATGTACAGAATTAGACCTGTTACAGTTTTATTATAAGTTAGATTGCCAATCCAAACGCGTTTCACAGATACGACAAGACAGAAGCGTGAAATCGGACAAAACCGTGTTTAGAAATCGTTTTGATGTAACACGGTTCAGGCAAGGAACCTCCTATGTCAAAAGGTGCTCTGGGCAAGTACGGACAGATCTCAAAACCCTTAAAATCAAACGTGCAAAACTCAACGTTCCAAATTCAGATTGCTTTTTTATTCTGTCAGGTACAAAGCGTAATCAAACTCGATACTACCGAGTGGGAAACAAGGTACCAATTACAATACGGCAAGGAATGCAGAAAGGGACACAGAACCCTATGGAGTGATGCATCTATAGTTACCAATCAGGATCGTACACCGGCTGAACTGACGTTATTTGAATAGGAACAAAGTGAATGCCTGGTCTGTACAGTAGATAATAGTTTAATCAATTTCAATTGAACACAAATGCGACAACTGTCGAAATGTTATACACTTGTTACACTCTCTTGAATATGATTAAGGTATGTGCAGCTAACATACTAGAATCAATGTTTTAGTCATAAAGCCATAATTAATCAGTGATCTATACTAATATTATAAAGAGGAAAGATTTGATTGTTTTTTGTTTGAATTGAATAGGCTCCGAAAGTACTGGACCGATTTAGAAAATTATTTTACAATGAGAATCCTACATTTTGCGTGGTGAACATAGGCTATAGAATATTTTTATAAAAGTTAAGTTAGAAGCGCATGAAAAATTCAATTATAAAACCGTGCGCGTAGAAGACGTAGAATATACTACCTACTTAGTTTCTAATTTTATTATGGCGCCGCCGCCGCCGCCGCGCCGCTTGCTTTTCACTACGACTCTGTCAGTGTCAGCTAAGGACTGTAATAAACTTCAGAATAGGGTACTGAGGTGCGGGAGGCAGATCGATATCAAAAAATAAGTGCAAATCAAAAAGCCTCATGCTGCAGAAAAAGTTAGGGATCCGTATGAAAACTGTGAAAAGCAAGGTCTTAGTGTGTGTAATTTTTGAAATTTTTGTTTTATTCTTATACCCATGCAAAGCTGGGCGCTAGTTATTTATAAAGCAAAATGATAGCACAAATAAAAGGCATATCATACAATGGCTACAAACGCTGTAAGCGTAAACCCACTGCAATAAGTTTTGATCCCTTAGGCAAAGAACGAATTGGTTTTAAAGATAATTTTCCTTACCTACCTCGTTTTATAAGCACTTTTCCCCCATTCTTACATAGAAATAACACCTACACGTGAGACAAAGAAGAGAAAGGGCCAAAAGATCGTTCAATCAATCGACTAGCACATTATGATCGTCCCTGATTGCTGTGGGAGGGTGGGAATTGAGGATTTTATCAATATTAAAGTATTTAAATAAATAATGATGACATGGTAAATATCCTCATAAGTTACGAGATTGTATTGTTTGCTGACGATACTTCACTAATTTTTAAATGAAAAGTCAAAACATAAATTTCGATGATGTAAATAATGCAATCTCAAAAGTAGTCAATTGGTTTAGTGTCAATAATCTCCTGCTTAACGAAACCAAAACGAAATGTATTAGATTTACTCTACCTAATGTAAAACAAGTTAAGGCCGATGTAAAGGTAAAAGAGGAATCGTTAGAAATAGTAGAAAGTACTGTATTCTTAGGAATAACCTTAGATAGTAAACTTCAATGGGGCTCACACATAGATAAGCTATCGAAGAGACTCAGTTCTGCAGCGTATGGAGTCAAAAAATACGGTTTTAGAAATTTATTTCTTAAAAGAATATACATAGATTCACTTATAGAGAAATATATAATATAATAGTAATCATAACTAAACATGCAGAGCGGACAAAGATTGTAATCATAACTAACAATTGACACTTTTTATTGATACGCAACTTACTACTCCAAAAATCCGTCATCTTACAGACGTTGACTTCTTGACTAGTCTATTTCAGCTACTTCCATATTATTATGTCTTATCTTATGGCATACTGCTGTGGGGGAACGCTGCAGATATTAACACCATATTTGTGCTGCAGAAGAGGGCTGTTCGTGCAATCTATAATATGGGTCCCAGAGAATCCTTGCGTGAAAAATTCAAAGAAATAAACATAATGACAGTAACATGTCAATATATTTATAAAAATTTGATGTACAGTGCGCGTCAGAATTAAGTACCCCCCTTGTATACAAACTATTTTCAGCTACTTCTAATTCCCTTGTAACTTCTCACAATTTTTCACATACAAAAATTTATCACGCCGCCGCTCAGGATCGAACTGCCCTTCCATAATACTCAAAGTCTGAAATTCCCAACAATAACAACTATTGTGTCCCACATACATTGAGATAGGGGGGTACTTATATGTGACGCGCACTGTACACTCATAAAAATATCAATAAGTTCATTAAAAATAGCGATATACATAATTTAAATACTAGAAATAAAAACAAACTGGCTGTGCCAACTACTAGACTACATATGATTAATGTATCTTAGGGCAATGTATACGCTTCTACAACAAAATTCCAAGTGAGTTGCAAAAATTATCTATAAATAAATTTAAACGCATTGTCAAAAATATTCTTTGCAAAAGGCTTACTATAAAATATCTGATTATCTAGACGACAAAAAAGGGTTGGAGTGGAGTTTACGGGACGCAGACTTAGAAAATTTTCGACGAATTTTTTTATGTATATATAACATATATTTTTTTCTTATGCCATCGTAAAGAGGGTCAATAGGGGTGCAACTTTGGTTCAGCTGATTGACCCCAAAGTTCAATGACCTCGGCGCTAGAGATCAAACTGTGTCCGATACAGATACAGATACCGTACCGATACAGAGCATTCCGATAAGAGTTGATTAGGTTCAATTTGAGTGGCGGATCCGACACAGAGTACCCCGACTCCACGTGGTCTTGTGCGTGGCGCCCCTAGAGTGTATACAGGGTGGAATTTTGTAATGCCACCTGGAGGGAAAGTACTCTTAATACTCTAGTTAGAAAATTGTACTCAAAGAAAACATTCCTTTAATTTTGAAAAGAAAGAAAACTGCATTCAAAGATTTTCGAAAATTCACTTGCCACACCCGGGAATCGAACAGACTAAAATCTGTAAAAATTACACCCTGTACTTTTATTGCATAGATCGTTAGGGTCAATAATAAGGATGAAATCTTTCTAATAAACTTAATAAATTAAATGAAAGGAAAACCATGAAATCTCAAATTATTTTAATTATTTACAATAAAAAGTCAACTAACTAATTAGTTGCTCGAAATGGGCTCCATTTTCTTGGATACACAAATTTATTCTTCTAACGAATTCATTTTTAGTAACTTTTAATAACGTGTTGTGGTGAATATTATAAATCGTATTCTGAACTTTCAACTCGTTTACAATCGCATAAGATTTCATGTAAGTAAATTAGATTTTTTACATATCCCACAAAAAAAAATCTAAAGGGGTGAGATCTGGTGATCTCGCAGGATATCTGATTGTGCCGTGTTGGTGCCAATCCAGGTATTAAAATGGTTATTAATGTAGGCAGTAGTGATTCTGCTGTTATGGGCTGGAGCACCATCTTGCTGTAGAATTATTTGGTTTCGCTCTGCCTCGGGGAAACCATTTAACTCATTTCTTAAGAGATCCAGTATTTCAAGATACTTGACAGTGTTTAAATGACCTTCGTACACGTGGACTACCAAAACCATATTTCTCATAATTCCGCACCAACGTTGAAAGAAAACCTTACTTGACTGTTAGTTGACTCGAGACAAATAGTGGTTATTGCGGCGATTAGGAGTCTGCATTAGGTACAAACACGTGCAAATTTCAATCGTCTTATCTAAATATTAATTCGTAATTTTTAATGGATAAATGACGTCAATGATAATTATTAATTACTGACACAAGTAAACAGATGGATCTTTAAGTTAAAGTGCTTAACTTGACCCATTCAATTTATAATTTAAGATTTCATGGTTTTCCTTTCATTTAATTTATTAAGTCTGTTAGAGAGATTTCATCCTTATTATTGACCCTAACGATCTATGCAATTAAAGTACAGGGTGTAATTTTTACAGATTTTAGTCGGTTCGATTTCCGGGTGTGGCAAACGAATTTTCGAAAATCTTTGAATGCAGTGCTCTTTCTTTTCAAAATTAAAGGAATGTTTTCTTTAAGTACAATTTTCTAACTAGAGTATTAAGAGTACTTTCCCTCCAGGTGGCATTACAAAATTCCACCCTGTATAATAAGCCGGAGGCGCGAAGGGAGTGCAGTGCAGCCTCCGCCAGCCGTAACAAGGGACAAAAACCGCGCGAGCCGCAGCGGCTGAGGCTGGTCGCCGAAGGCGACCAAAAAGCCGAAGCTGCGGAGGTGAGCAGTGGTGCCTGTCCCTTGTTACGCAATGGCGGAGAGGCTGCACTTCCCGCAGCGCCGGAGCTATCGCGATCCCGAAACTTTCCGGCATCGACTCCAGCAAAAACCAAAGATTTTACAAAAAAGGTCAGCGACCTTGACCTAAAAGGTCACTGACATGTGCTCGAAAATGATTAATTTAACTTTCCAGTATCGACTCTAGAGAAATCCAACGTTTTTACAAAAAAAGTTCAGTGACCTTGAGGTTAATGACCTCAAGGTCACTTATCTAAAGTGCATTGAACCTTAGTTAAAAGTAGTTAAAAGTTTAATGACCTTGACCTTGAAAAATAACCATTAATTTTTTGCGTCCCGTAAACTCCACAGTGACCGAAAAAGTTTGGGACAAGTTATGTTCCAACTCTAAAACTAACAATCTAACAAGGTAAAGGTTTCTTGTTCGCTTCTTTACTTTACCTTAAAAAGATGAAGAAGTGAACAATTAATCAAAGTGATCACTTTATTTCCAATTTTATTTCGTATTTAACTTGTATTTTGCGACGTGTGCAAGAGTCCTGTAAGGTCTAAAGGAAATAAAGCACTTTCATTTAGATTTGATTTTACAACTTCAAATGTTGGTTTTGAGTCAATAACAATCTGCGCGTATCGTCAGGAATATTCAGCAAGTCTCCGGCCGCTTGAGCCTGGATTCACTGCCGGTGATGTAATTTCTTACAAAAAAATAATTTACTTTCGTAAAACACTATATTTCATTACGATATACGAAATATATGAAGAGAAATCTTTTAATATATAAAGGAACGAGCGATTTTCTGGCGACAACGCCCAGCCTAAACCGCTGAAGCTAGAAAACTGAAATTTGGAAGGTAGGTTCCTTTTACAACGCAAGCACACGCTAAGAAGGGATTTTTGGAAATTCCACCCCTAAGGGGGTGAAAAGGGGGGTGGAAGTTTTTTTGGTCCTTTTTCTAACTCTGTAACCGGTGGCCCGATTCTCTTGAAATTTACAGGAAATACTAAACATACAAAAATATTGAACACGTGTTTCAGGTTTTTTCAAAATATTCCTGAAAATAGGGTGAAATGGGTAATTCAAGTTTGAGATTCGTAGTTTGGCTCAGTATTGAAATGTCTATAACTTTTTAATATAGGATACTAATGACTTGAAACTTTCAGTATGTATTGAAAAAACTATAAATCAAACCACGTGTTTCAGGATTTTTCAAAAATGTTACTATATAAGTATAAAAAGGAAGTCGAATTATTGAGGTTATTGTTGTGAAATTTATCAACCATTGACGCTATTGGCTTGAAATTTACAGAGAAAACTAAACATACAAAAATATTGAACACGTATTTCAGGATTTTTCAAGATATTCCTGAAAATAGGGTGAAATGGGTTATTCAAGTTTGAGTGATTTGTAGTTTGGCTCCGTATTGAAATGTCTATAAATTTTTAATATAGCATACTAATGACTTGAAACTTTCAGTATGTATTGAAAAAACTATAAATCAAACCACGTGTTTCAGGATTTTTCAAAAATGTTACTATATAAGTATAAAAAGAAAGTCGAATTATTGAGGTTATTGTGGTGAAATTTATCAACCATTGACGCTATTGTCTTGAAATTTACAGAGAAAACTAAACAAACAAAAATATTGAACACGTATTTTAGGATTTTTCAAAATAATCCTGAAAATGTGATAAAAGGGTCTATTCAAGTTTGAGATTCGTTGTTCGGCCCCGTATTTAAAATATCTATAGCTTTTTAACTAAGCATACTTATGGCTTAGAACTTTCTGTATGTCCTGAAAAGAACAATAAATTAAATATGTATTACAGGATTTTCCATAATATTCCAAAAAAAAAAATTGTTGAGACGGGTTATTAAAGTTTGAGTGATTCGTTCGTAGTTTAGCTCCGTATTAAAATATTTGTATCTTTTTATTGAAGGATGGTAACGACATAAAACACTGGAAAAACAATAAATAAATATAGGTGTTTCAGAGTTTTTCATAAAGGTTAGAATATAAGTATGAAAAGGAAGTCGAATTGCTTAAGATACTTTTTGGAATTGTTTAACCATCGTCATTTGCTGGAACATCATTTGCTTGAAACTTACAGAGAATACCAAAAAATATATAGGATGCTTATTTCAGGATTATCAAAATATGTCTGTAAATGGGGTGAAACGGCTTATTCAAGTTATCCGCTCTGAATTGAAATATCTTTAACTTTTTAATATTGCGTATTAATGACTAAGCTTCCAGAGTGTACTGAAAAAACAATAAATAAAAACACGTGTTTAAGAGCTTTTCATAAAAGTTACTTTATAAGTATAAAAAAGAAGTAGAATTATTTATGATGATTTTGTTGCAATTGTTTAAGTCTGCTTAAAATTTTCAGAGCAAACATATTAAATATTAATAATAGAATATTGAATACGTTTTTCAAAATATTCCTGAAAATGGGGTGAAACGGGTTATTCAAGTTTGGAATTTGTAGTTTGGCTTCGTATTGTAATGCCTATAACTTTTTAATTTAGATTATTAATGACTTTAATATTTCAGTGTGTACTGAAAAAACATTAAATAAAAACACCAACCGTTTCAACCCATTTTCAGGAATATTTTGGACAATATTCCTGAAAATTGGTTGGAACGGGTTATTAAAGTTTGAGTGATTCGTAGTTTACTCCGTATGACTTTTTAATCAAAGATGATACCGACTTAACATTTCAAAAATATACAGAAAACCTATAAATAGAAACACGTGGTTCAGAGTTTTTTTTATAAAAGTCTATATATCGTCGTATAAATAACGATATTAATAAAGACGAAGTTTTTTAAAGACTTTTTTAACTTGTGAGACATTCTATCCAGTTTCCTTATTGCCTTGAAAGTTGCTGATATTTCTTAATAGATCAATTCAATGAACATTGTGTTAAATGAGTTTTCAACATAAAATTGGTTTGTAAGTTATTCAGGTTTTTTGTAAGTTTTATTTACTTGAAACGTAGAGAGTAAACTAAAATACTGAGTAAAATAAAATACACACATGTTTATGGATTTTCTTTAATGTTTCTGAAAATGGTGTTAGTGGCTTTATGACAGCGTGGGATTCAAAAATGCTACGCTGTCATAAAGCTCATCGAAGAAAATAAAATAGTTTGGCTCCGTATCAGCTGTAACTAAACTTATTAATTCTGTTTTAATGACGTGAATTGTTCTGTAGGTATACAGGGACCACCCTGTAGAAGGCAATGGATGACCAAATCCGAAACCATGAGTTAAAAATACGTTTTGATAGGATTCATACCCTCGATTTATGAGGTATGGTTTTACCTGCCAGATTTTTTAATTTCGTTGAGTGGAGCACTAAAAAATACACCCTATATTTTTATAACGACACATTTGGTTACGAATAAGGATCATTGTTTGAAAAAAATTCATAATTGTGATAATCAAAAAAAAAAGAGCATTGTTCGATTCGAATACTCTACTGAAATTAAATTTATTATTATACAGAGTAATTTTTACAAATTTTTTTGAACAATTGGTTTGTTTGTCGCTGGCCAGCCTTTAATTTAATGGTGTTTTTTCCTGGATAAAATATAAATTCGTAATAATTTGTATTTGAACTTTTTCCGTGACTACTTTTACGACTTTTTTGTAAGTCACGGTTTCTGATTTTGCTATACAATCCCATCACAGAAAGCCAATCTGTAGATATATTGAAATAAAACAGGATTAGGAAATTTAAAAACTAATGTAGATTGTTTGAAGTCCACCGTGTCATTAGATTCAGTATGAAAAAAATACAGTAAATGGTTATTTAAAAAAAAAACATATAACGGGCTTATATTAAAAAAGGGTTTCAGGTATTCCCGACTCTGAAAATATCTAGGGTATTAGCTGATTTCGTCAAGATTTTTTACACTAAAGTCCACGCAAATGAAATTGCGAGCGGGTCAGCTAGTATTATATAAAAGGTGCCAACGACTTGTTCGTTGACGGTTCTATTTCTATTATCTTTGGTTAGTCAGAGTTCAAGAAATATGTAACTTTAGAGTAATAACACAGAGTGATAATTCCACACAAAATTCCGCTTAAATTTGAAGCCAAAAAACCACCAAATGTGTGCGTAAGCGGCACGTTGTTCTATTGGCTGACATGACAAGCACACAAGTGCGTAAATAATGTTGCAAGTATTTAAACATTTTCCCATAGGGTAGGAAAAATATTAACATTTAGTAAGGAGTATATACATGTATATACTCCTTACTAAATATTTATATATATATATATATATATGTATATGATTATAACATTTATCACTTTTCTGTTAGATGATATTTCACAAACCTTATAAATTTTTATTGAAATTGGGATGGGTAAGTAGGAAAACTAAAGTAAAATTAAGAAAATTTGTATTAAAACCAAAAAAATACTGGGACCCGTACTTAAAAAAGTGTTTGTAGATTTGAATTATTTTGAGCGAAATTATAGAGAAGTCTGTAATAATAATACTATTGAAATATGGTCAAAAAGGGAGGGGATAATTTTCTAAAGGGTGAACTACCCCACCGAATGGGATATCAAATGAAAGGTATTGATTTGTACATCGCAAAACAGTTTTTAAAATTTTGATATTTTTTTTTACTTTTTGGAATACCTATTTAGAAAAAGGTCGATAAAATTACCATTCCCCCATTGGCACTACTACGATAGCTGTTATACTTAATGAAGTGTATGTATCACATTTAGATGATTTATATTTATGTAGGTACGTAGAAAAGGACTAGAACAACCGAACAAATAATCTGTAGATCGTACAAATATTAGTACCGAGGCGGGAATCAAACCGCAACCTCCTGCGTTGTAAGCCCACCCCGCCAACAGGTCGTCAATATACGTACCTACCTAAACGACAAATGTTCAAAACCCTCGGCGCGCAAGTTACACTTGCACTTGTCGTACTTGTTTGTTTCTTTTTGGACTTGGTATGAAGATGTAGTTGGAATTTCTAAATCTGCTCTTGTGTGATTTGTGTGAATAATATGGCAAATAAGAGTCCTTCCAGTGTAAAGTAGAAATAGAAAACACAAATAGGGGTAAAATATTTTTGAAATGTACGTAGCCTTTAAAGGCTAACTTGAAATGTCTTCACTTTGCGGGCGCCTACTGAGGTTTTATGCCTAGTTATTCTAATTACCTATGTACCTAACATTATTTCGAGAAGAAGTCAGAAATCAATAACATTGATTTCGAGACCCTAGGTCCGCGGGTTCCGAGGCTCCGGGTGTTCAAAGAATATCAGATCGTCTAGTCGAGGCGAAGTGTAACCCGAAAACTGGTCAGTAGCTGGCACAGTACATCAGCATTGCCATAGAGCGAGGTAATGTAGCCAGCGGCTTGGGGACGCTTCCGACTGTCTTTACATGGATCAGTTGAGCTATTTGAAGTTTGTTTAGCTCAATTGTAAATTTTCGTTCTTTTGTTGTTATCTAAATCATATTGATAATTACTTTATAAATTTATAAAAAGCATTATGAATAGCGCTTAAAGCATCTATTATTAGCCTCCCGCTGGGTTGCCTGCTTGAAGCACACTATGAAGTATTACTACCACTAATCACTTAAATTGAAAAAAAAAACACAACTCATAAATAGCTACGCAACATAGTGTACCTTCTTTTAGATACACCTATGCACGGTACCAATAGTAAGGAACCTTCTGATAGCAAGTCGCTTCGCACTTGCACGGTTTTAATGTAATTTTTTTTTTTAATTCTGAACAAAGTGTAGTCACATTTCGAAGAAGATGTCACTGTACGGATCTCCTTGATACGTGATCCACACATCGCTCATTATGCGACAAGAACGTGACAAGTCAGAAAACATGATTTTCCAGAAAACGACTTTGAAGTTTCAAATCCCTATATTTTCGTTTCTAAAGAGTTTTTTGAAAAATTTATTGAAAATGTACGTGTGCTTATCTTTCTATTTAAAAAAACCCCTATCTGAATCTTTATCATAGCCATTTTAAAAATAATATACTATTTTATTTAAAAAAATTACAGCACTTGTAACGTTTTTCTAGCAAAATAATCTTTTTTCAATGAGATATACAGACGTATCACGTTTTATATGCTAATATTTTTTTGTTAAACCAACAAGGTATCGAAATAAAACGCGTCATTTCAGTAAATATTTCTATAATTATGTAAAGAAATATTACTAAAGTACCGTCAAATTATGTTGAGATATGAAGATGTAGTAATGCTTTTTTATTATTTTAATCATCAGTCTCGATACTACAATTAAAAAATCAAAATACCTTAGCAAAACCAATTACAATGTTTTTTAAGATTTCTACTGTAAAACGAACAATTATTTTTCTTCATATTAAAGAAAGTACGGAATCATACGTTAATATAAAATAACAATTGCAATAAAATTAATTATAACAAGCACATTTAACAATCTCTATATTTTTTCATCTATATAGTCATTGTGTAATGAAGTTTTTACTAACCAGTTCCATGATTTTGTGCTAGGAACAGTTTTTTAAATTCCACACCAGCTATCTCCCTTCTTTTTAGGGTTTTGCCATCGGTTGCAAAACCCTTATGGAATCACTTTGGGTCTGTTTTGTGTTTTGAATCTTTAATATCTCAGAAACTACTACAGCTATTGACTTGAAATTTGAAATAATAATACATATTTATAAAAAATGAAAAAACAAAATGAAGATTTTTCTATACAAATTTTGAAATAGAATTTTAAATGGGACCTACGAAGTCGAAAGTGGTATCAAATGAAAGGCATCGACTTGCACATTCTAAAAGAGTTTTTGAAATTTCGATAGGTTTTAAACTTTTCGAAATATTTCGAAAAAAGTCGAAAAAATGACCATCCCCCCCCCCCCCCTTATCTCCAAAGATTGCAGAGTGATCGATGTAAAATAAATGTGCTAAGCGTTTGTAGATATAGATCTATATTTTACAGGAAAAATATAGAGAAGTCTGTAAAAATAATAGGTTTTGAAATATGGTCAAAAAACTGATTTTCATACAATGGGGGCTATTTCATTGAGAGCAATATCAAATCAAAGGTACTTACGGATCTGGAAAATTCAAAACAGGTTTTGAAAATCGTCTACGTTTCATACTTAGTGAAATACGTTGAAAAAATCGAAAAAAAAATTGTAGGCCTACCCACTTACCTACCCACTTATCTCTCTAGTATCTGTAATGGGTAGTTCCACTTTTTGAGAAAAGTAATGTATCCTGGATAATCCATACAGCATCATTTAGCAAAAAGCTAAGCAAAGCTTGTGGTATCGGTACTACTATGATAGCTTTTATACTTAATAAAGTATATGTATCACATTAGATGATTTTTTTTTGCGTACGTAGAAAAGGACTAGAACACCCGAACAAATAATCTGCAGATCGTACAAATATTAGTCCCGAGGCGGGAATCAAACCGCCACCTACTGCGTCGTAAGCGGACCTTGTCCCACCGCGCCAAGACGTAGTCAATATACCGTCAAGTACCTACCTATACGACAAAAGTTCAAAACCCTCGACGCGCGAGTTACACTCGCACTTGTCGTACTTGTTTTATGACAGTCGCCCTCTTGTACGTTTCCGCTGCATAAAAGTATTTGAAATAAATAGCCCGGGTTCCTTATTGATGTTTTCATGACCCTTGAATAGAGCAAAACTCATTTGGCTGCATACACTTTTTCAGTTATAAAAGTCCGGTTCACTTCTCTTAGAACATTGCAATATTCTAAGAGAATTTTCCAGCCATACTTATTTCATCATCACTAGAAGTAAAAGTAAAGTTTCCAAACTTTGGCTATAGTTAATTTATATCCAGAATCGTCAGTAGGTATGTATAACGAGATATAATTATTATTTATATGTTGATATATACATATTTCAGTACTGCACATGAATGAAAGTAAGTAAATTATTATATTGCATAACATTAATTATATTGAGTAAGTATCTAAAAATATTATGTATTATTTTTATCTTCATAAAATAAAGATTCTGACGAATGAAGCTTGAAGAGCTATGAATCATTGTACTGACTTGAGTAGAATCATGACGAACTTATTACTGTCAGGGTCTTTTTCTGTGGAGCTATCTAATAAGTCGATTTAATTCATTAGATTTACGGATTGTTGTTTCTATTAGTATAAACACATTCACACATTATGTATTTGTAAATAAATAACTGTTTATAGCTATTTGGTTGTTTCCTGTAGGTGTTTCTAAATCTTATTAGATCCCGTTCTAGACTCCATCTGAAAAAATAAGGACGGAATTTAAATATGTGTCATCATCTCTAATGCAACAAATTAAGGTATCATGATACAATGTATAAGTACACATTGTATCATGAGACACAACGTGATACGTGGTAATAGTCCATACAAAACTAAACATTTAGGGATTTCATTTGTCATTTAAAACGGTACATAGCTTATTATTCCGAAAATATAAAAGTTTCTGGTGAGAAAAACGTGACAAGGTAGCCTTAAGGGTGTATACTACCTCAAACTGCTAATTTTCAACTCCGCCGGATGTCCATATCGTCTAAACTACTGAATATTTAACTTTGAAATTGATATATGGTAAAGTTCAGGACCTAATCTATCGATCATATGTTTCGAAAACACGATTCCATAAAATTTTCTCGATAGAAAAAAATCGCAAAATTACCTCTAAATTTTTACTAAAACCTAAATTTCTCAATAAATACAGAAGTTCAGATCTTGACAATAAGCGTGGTAATAGAATTAAGTATAATAAAAATGTTATATGTTTCGGATTTTTCAAATAATGTCCTAATTAATGGATAATAAGCTAAAACTTGATTTTTGGTAATTTTTGGACTAACGTTGCAATGCCCCGTCCCGCTCTTATGAACGCAAAATCATATGTCTAGCCTTTTCGCACAGAGTTGAGGTTGTATACCCCCTTAAACTTGATGCAGTAAAATATATTTTTGCAGCTAAAATGGTTCAACCCATGTTAACACGCTTAAGTAACACAGAATTAACTAATTAAAACACTTACCTTTTCGTCAAAAACGTGACACGCTGACTGTCACGATTTTGTTGCAATAGAACAGCACTTCACTCGTCGCGCGCACGGATCCCAATGACATGTAAGTACCGATGTTGAAGCGAACTTCATCGATGTAAGAAAAGGGAGCTAGAACGGTTTATGCCATCTCTTTCCTTCAATTTTGGCGCTAGAGACACAGTAGTACACTGTGCTAGAGATATCCCATTTTTGTAGCAAATAGAGCGCGATACGGCGGATTTTAATAAAGTATTATTCCAAAACGATACATTAATGTCATACCCCGTTCTTGTCGCAAATGAGCGACATAGGTATTTTGATTTTCCATATTCAATCTTATTTTTCCCCTTACTATTTTGATCAATGTCCATTATTCCCAAGCGCTAAGATATCTTATTTTTATTTTTTCTTATTATTGTTTTGTTTGAATATTGTAAAACTCTTGCTTTCGGTTTAGGCTAAATGACGTATTAATTCCGTTTTATGAGCATCGTGTGAAAAATACCTACTGATAACACGTTATCATCAATTGATATTCAATTGATATATAGATAGATTAAGGAGCCATAAAACGTTAAGGTTAAAAATCTCTCTCAAGTACAGGGTCTGGAAGCTTGATTATGTAACCTATAGCACATGCAAATATTAATTATAACAAAAACAGAGGGTTCGATGTAATTCGGTAATGTGCCGTAACCCAATTAATTAAACTCAATCCAATATACGTAATATGGATAAGAGACAATAACCTCCAAATTATAAATAATTAGGTGAGGCCTTTTTCCAGCAGTGGACTATTATAGGCTGATGATGATGATGATCAATCCAATATACATTACACATAAGACGAAGAAGAACGAGAGAAGAAGAACCTATAAGCCGTGAGACGAACTCGTCTCGATTTGTAACTACAAATGACATTACATCTTTTTTATAGATATCATAATCATTTTGTAAGAATATTTAAGATGAAAAATAAAGTTTTATTTCCAATGGTGACAAGACACGGGCCGGGCGCGATCGGCGATCGGCCAGCGTTCTGAACGGGGAACCAGGTACGAAAATATATGTAGTACATAGTAAGGAATTGTAGATCAAAGCGATGTGTCGTAAACTAAGCTTTGAGATTTTTATTTAATAATTTACGAATTTATTTTATTTAAAATAATCAAAACTGCTAAAACTGATATTGCTCCTTCAATATCAGTTTGCGGCTTTTGTGCTTAGTGATTGTTAATAGCGAAAGAAAATCCAATTAGGATCGGAATATTTAAAACGAAAAGCCTACAATAAACAGAGTAATCAAGTGGAAGAAAAAGTAAAGACTAAAATCTGGAGTAAATTTCTCGTAACTAGAGCTTTCAGAATTTCAGGAAAAAAATTACGGGGTTTTCTTCAATAATAATTAATGATAATGCTGGACAATTCACACACACATTTTCACACGCATTTTGTAGCGCCATTAAAGCAGTTCTTAATTTATGTCCGTACATCTACATCTTTCTATAATCCTAACGAATTCACCAATAATACCTACCCATAACAGAAGTTTTGCATATTTTCTCGGCAGGTGAACTGAAATCTAAGGAGGCGTTAACTGAAGAAGATAGCAGAAAATGTGGTAGAGTGTCATGTCAACTTATGCAGAACACATGATTTCAAACTAAAAGCGTAATTTTCCAACCATTATATGAAACGTGTAGTTTTAAAGGTCACTTGGCTCAAAAGAGACATTTACAAATATTGGGCCCGGGTCGAGTTCATGGAAATAAAATGTTTGAACACTTTATCAGAGCTGGTTTCATGGAATACAGACATAGGTATGCCTATATCAATGTTGTCTGTGATTACCTGGAGATGTGTTCAATTAAATTGAAATGTTTTACATGTTTAATTTAAATCTACGCCTATTAACAACACACTATTACTGTAACACACTATTAATGTATGAAGTTAGGTGCATATGTAGGTTAGAGCTACCTTAACATGCTTCTAGTATATAAACAAGATAAACTAGGTCTAGGCCGGTGCTTTTATGCAACAAAATACGTAGGTAAATGAAAACAAGAAAATAAAATAAATTTGTATTAATTTATTTTGAAAATAATGCAAAGCAAAAACAAACTATGCAAAGAATAAAATAATTGAATAAATTTAGAAAACTACCTACGGAAACGCCGGCTGGCACCCCGTTTCGTCCTCTCGTCAGTCGGATATGCCAAACAATATTAATTTGCTGCGGTAAGCATTTTTAAACACACAAGCCTATAATACCTAGCGTAGGATAATCGTGAAGTCTATCAACGCTCATCTTCAATCTAATTCAACGTCAAAACGAATTTCCTGCCATCTAATACGGAATTCCAAAGAAGCTTATTCAAGTAGTACTTTGTAGGAGAAAACTTAGTAATGAAAAATATATGAACTAAGCAATTTTCCTTCACCTTCATTCGCACTGCAAAGGAATGGATCACTGTCTGCTTCTTTTTTTCCGACTACAGCATGGATATTAGAGTGAATAGGTATAAACCGTCGTCGGCCACATCTTCACTTTCCATCAGCTGAGATCGTGGCCAAATGAAGGTATATCTGTTAAAAATAAAATATAAATACAGAACTAAAAGATGCGGCGTAAAATGCTTTGATTTAAAATATATATAATGGAATTCACAATAATTCAGAATTCATATAGCTGTAGCTATAAATTAAAACAACTATTTCACTCGTAAATCCCAACTCAGTTCAAAACAAACTTACAAATACACTCATACAGTTATTTATACAGGAATGCTTCCGTGTTGCCTTTTGAAACCTATGTTTGTTGGTGTTGGATCACACTTTTTTATTTGCTTATCCCAAACACATTGTTCAATGAATATTTTTGTTCGATTGAACGAAAATACTGAAATATATGCAAAAAGTTCTGTGTAAAAACTGCGCACATCAGAGTACCTTAATATTTAATTTGGAATAAGAATTCCTTCTATGGTATTTCAGCGTTCATGTCAGGTTTTCGTTATGTACTTTTTTTGTATTTATTATTTACACAAGTCAATCGGAATAATTCTGCTGAAGTGTGCGTATTATTATTAAATACTGTATCTGTTGTTTCTTTATAACACACACTGCCATTGCAGAGATAGTTCGGGGGTACTTTCGAGACCGAAATTTTGTATTTGCCGTGGCTTGCAATCTCGCCGGACTTAAATTCCTTGAACTCCTTTGGGATAAGAAAATAAAAAAGCGGGATCCAGCACCAACAAACATAGGTATCAAAAGGCAACACTACCTAACAGACACCCACCGTTCACTACCTACTATCAAAAGAAATGAAGAACAACCGGTGAATGCTAGTACGTGGTCGGGTTTTCATTATAAACTATTTTTTTTTATCACTGTGTGTATCCTTAGTGTAGATCCTAAGAAACAATATTTTCCTATACTTTGCGACTAAATAAGAAACACCTGCCATTTCTCTCGATTAAAACGACTACATCCACGAACATGAAATGTTATCAAGTGCTTCCTTTATTCATCGGAAAGCTGCCACCACCGCGCGCCGCCGCCGGCCGGCCGGCCGCGCCGTCAGCCCTACTTCAATTACTTACTACATTTTTGTGCAATATCACTACAAGTACATGTTCACTACAAGTATTTTTCTATTTTTGCAGCGAATGCTGCTTATTAGGGTTTTGCCATAAATCGCTTTGGGTCTGTTTTGTGTTTTGAATCCTTAATATCTCAGAAACTACTGCAGCTATTGACTTGAAATTTGAAATAATAATACATTTTGTGCGCCCGCACATATTTAAAGAAAAATAAATGAAAAATCAAAATGAAGATTTTCCATACAAATTTTGAAATCGAAATTTTAAATGGAACGTACAAAGTCAAAAGTGGTATCAAATGAAAGGTACACATTTGTAGATTTCAAATATATATGATATATTTTGAAAAAGGTCGAAAAATTTACCGGTACCCCCCCCCCCTATCTCCGAAGATTGCAGAGCGATCAATTTATCGATGTGATATGTACCAAGTGTTTGTAGATACCGATCTATATTTTACTAAGCGTTTGTAGATATAGATCTATATTTTACAGAAATATAGAGAAGCCTGTAAATATAATACTTTTTGAAATATGGTCAAAAAACTAATTTTCATACAATGGGGGCTATTTCATTGAGAGTAATATCAAATCAAAGGTATGGATTTCGACAATTCAAAACAGGTTTTGAAAATCGTCTAAGTTTCATACTTAGTGAAATAGGTTGAAAAAAGCCGAAAAAAATTGTAGGTACCCACTTACCTACCCACTAATCTCTGTAGTAACTGTAATAAGAGTTCCACAGCGCACCAAAACCGTTGTTCTCAAAATTTTTGAGAAGAGATAGGTATGTATCCTAGATAATCCACACAGTATCATTTACCCACAAGCTAAGCAAAGCTTGTGTTATTGGTATTACTACGATAGCTGTTATACTTAATAAAGTACCTCTATAAGTATCACATTAGATGATTTATTTTGTGTACTGAAGAGGACTAGAACACCCGAACAAATAATCTGAAGATCCTACAAATATTAGTCCCGAGGCAGGAATCAAACCTCCACCTCCTGCGTTGTAAGCCCACCGCGCCAAGAGGTTGTCATTGTCATATACGTACCTACCTAAACGACAAAAGTTCAAAACCCTCGGCGCGCGAGTTACACTCGCACTTGTCGTACTTGTTATATTAAACGCTGTTTCACATACGAGCAGCGAAATAAGTTGAATTTCAAACGAAACCTAACTTGATTTTTTGTACGCCAAGTTGTTGGTGTATGTAGTAGGGTGTATGTACTCTCGATGAATTACGTATAATAATGATTACGGTAGGATGTAAGAAGTGGTTACTACCCAACTAACATTTTGGTGTCAATTACAGTTTTTATTATAACTTTTGTCGGTTTAATTGAGTTATAATTATCTCAGTTCTAACTAATAACGTTATAAAGGAGTTAGAAAATAAATTGAGCACCAATAGTGGTTCTAAAACTTTAATGAACGATGTTATGCAGCTTTAAGAGTTAGAACAGTTCTTATTACAGCAAGTACAGTTAAGATGTTATAACTTTAACCTGTTTTTAGCACCTACATCTATACAACAGTGCTCGTTGACTCTCGTCAACACTTATTGTTGATTATTTGTTACAGTGGAGTGTCCTAGAAGTCTTTAGGTATTATATTGACTATAAGGTGGTACATGGGTTGTAAAACAGAGTTTATCAAGAGTGTAAAAGACACAGACACTAAAAGTCTTGAAAAACTCATTTATGTAGTGTGAAGACTGCACAACATTCTTCACTAAAGATGTTGTAACTCAAAATGTGTAATAGATTACTTAAGCGAAGAATATAGCTTTAATTTAAGTTCGCCATTGTTCTGGTAAACTATAACCTATAAATTGATTGGTTTATTCAATATTTGACAATAAAATACTTCATCATATAAGTTACTTTTGTAATTCCATTGTTGCCACTTAATTTAACAAGCCACTGGCTAGGAATCAAAAATAAAAAATGATACAAATTTGAGGTGCCTATTTTATGCTTCATAAGTTTTATTTGAAATCTTTATTAAATCGAGAGCGCTTTAAAATTGAGATGGGAAACATAGTATACACTTCCCGTTAAATCCCAACGCCAGATTGTTTTCACTTCGCAAATAAAAATAACTCAAGTAGGTAATACTTTATTATTCCTTGGCCGTTCTGTGATTGTCACATAATAAACACACATTATCATTCGTACGCTAAAAAGTACCATTGACAGTTCGTTAATAATTATACTCAAAAGAGACTTTTAGAAAACTATTACGCGTCAAAGTGTCAAACAACTATTTTCAATAGTTCTAATAAAGTTTTAAGTGGTTATATTATTCTTAGCCGACGTTTTTATGTTACCTCTAGTGTTGACCAACCCACTACAAACACAGTAATACCGGTTGAAGTATTAGCTGAGTATGAATAAACACTTTTGTGCAGGTTCTATAACACCTTTGTACCACTGCTCTACAGGCTTTCTGTAACCTTTACCTTTAAAATCGTGGGCCTCTTTCGTGGTTATAAGTGTCTTAGAACACTCTATAGGTATTACTGCTAAAGGTATTATTAACACTTTGATACTTGAAGGGAACCGATATACGAATTATATATAGGTTGTTTTAACGCTAGTGTGCTAGTTGGGTACCTGTGCTAAATTAGAAAGTAATAAATTGAAGAAGTTTAGGTCAAGATAACGCCAAACGCTGTACGGTTACCGGATTTTTTGAAAGCTAGCACAGATATAGTTGTAAACCTGGAACAACGTAATGAAGGGCTCCAGCGAAGCTATTTAATACAGAAACTTACCTGTTGGATCGGATGTAGTGTCACTGGAAGTGGCCACATCGACGCTCTGAAACAACAATAAAATAAATGTAAATGACAAGGTATTTTAAACAAATCAAACTGAATGGCTATAAAACGTTATTAGCGAGGGACTATTTCCAGCTGAAGTTAGGCAAATTAATAATGATGAATTTAGGTAAGGCACAATGTGTAACGCAGATTTTATGTCTATACTCATATTATAAAGTGGAAAGATTAGATGTTTTGTTTGAATTGAATAGGTTTCGAAAATACTGGACCGAGTTGAATTTATTTTCTTTATTAGAATCCTAAATTTTCACTGTTAAAAAAGGCTAGGTATATAAAACATTATCAAAAAAATTAGGGACCCGCATGAAAACTTCAGTTTTTTAAATACCCGCGCGAAGCCGGGTAGGATCACTAGTCGTAGTGTGTACATTTCAAAAAATACATTTAAAACATTCTTTCATACTTTTCGAATTGATAAGCTCCCATATGAACGATCTTGTTTTTCATTACTCTTAAACACAGTTTACATACGCAAACAGCCTTCAACGTTAATATTCACACAAATAAATTTTATTGTACAAGCAACTTTAATAGTCATTTAAATAATGCATGTTATTAAAATGTTGTGAACGTTCTCTGCGAAGCGGAGGTTTGCTCTGCTTACATTTGTTTGTGTAGGGGAGAGTTCGTCTTTCCGGTCCCATTGCTGTTTTTCAACATTTACCGCTCATATTAATTTTGCAACCACCCTTCCATGACTATGTTTGCATTAACTGGAGACTGACAGAAAAGTTGAAAACCAGACAAGTATTGCCATATGAAAGAAGTCAAAGTCAAGTCAAGTTTGTTAAAGGCAATATTAGGAGCTGAAGCGACGACGGTTTGTCAGTAAGATTTATTTAGGCCTACATACTGCAGATTACGTCTGTTGATAATGTAAACTTGCATTTGCCCAAATCGGTAGAAAACTAACAAAATGACAATAACGTAACCTATGTTTTGCTACATTTTCACTCCGCCTAATTCTTTTTCAGTAAGTTAAGGGCCTACACTACCTCAGCAGAAAATCAAATTTCGCCTCAGCTCGTTTCGCCGCCGGCGCCGCGCCGCGGCGCAGCACGGGCGGCGCTGCGGAGCGGACGGCGCCGGTGGCAACGTACCTAGGTACTCGCCGCGCTATTACTTCGCGCGCAAAATTATATCGGGTTGGGTGGGTTCACGCTAATTCAAAACAATATTATTGAAGTTAGGTAGGTGCAATATTCTTGTCTAAAAGGTAGGGAATTAAATTAGTTATATATTAGGTACCTCTTACGAAATGAAATTATCAAATACGTAATACTTTTTAGTAAGTTTGTACCTTAGTAGGTACCAATACCTACCTAATATTATGATAGTTGGGTATTGGTAGGTACCTACCTACTTAAAATTACAAAACATTATTTTATTTTATTGGTTTTCAATGTAGTTGCCAACATACCTACCAGGTACTGCTACTAGACGACCTCTGTGGCCCGGTGGGCGAAGGTCCGCCTGCGACGCAGGAGGTTGCAATTTTATTACTTCTCTTGACGCTTTGCTTATGTCGTTTACAAAGTCTACAAATATAATTGTGAAAGGCGACAAATCCATGGCAAAAAACTGCGGGTTCGATTCCCGCCTCGGGACAATTTTATTACTTCTCTTGACGCTTTGCTTATGTCGTTTACAAAGTCTACAAATATAATTGTGAAAGGCGACAAATCCATGGCAAAAAACTATGGGGCCCATTTCAATTCTGCCAACACTATCTAAAATATTAGAGAGAGAGCCATCAACAATAGACGGTTAACTACTTGGAAAAGTTCAAACTGCTCTCTGCTTATCAATATGGATTCCGCAAAGGAAGGTCTACTGCTGACGCCGTATCAGTTGGTTTTTCTCTGTTCTGTTGGTTTTTAAAGTTGACAGAAATAAATATAATTATGACGATGTAAATACTTCTCTTTCACAAATACTAGATTGGTTCACCGCCAATAATCTCTTACTGAATGCTAAAAAAACCAAATGCATAAAATTCATGTTACCAAATGTAAGAGATTTCCGTACTAAAATTGTGCTAAGGGTCATAGATAGTTCCTCTTGTAGACTCTACCATTTTCCTAGGGCTACATATTGATTCCTCTCTGCAATGGAGACCGCAAATTGATGCTCTCGCAGGCAGACTTAGTTCAGCAGTTCGAACAAGTTCAAGTTCTTTATTCGTAGCAATTCTTAATTAGGTTACATGTCATAAAATAATAATAATAATAAATTATGTTTTACACATAAAAACATTATCAAATAAATTCGGTAAAAGTCTAACAATATAACATAAAATTCACTAAAAAAATCATTAATAGTCAAATAAAATTACATTTAAAATGTCTGAAATAAAAAAAAATTGATACTAATTAAATATTTTTACATTCGAAGAATTCATCCAACGTATAAAAACATTGTTTTATTAACCATTTATTCATTCTAAACTTAAAGGGTTGCGTCGATACCGCGTCAGTAATATCGGACGGTAGATGGTTGTACACCTTAGGTCCCATGATGTGCACAAGCTTAGAAGTTCGTTCGAGCCGCCTGGGAAGCGCCTTGAACTTCTTTGAGTGCCTCAGTGAGTAGTTATGACCATCCCCACGCTTCTCGTACTCTTTCAGGTGGCTTCTTGCGTATAAAGCGGCCTGTAAGAGAACCATAGCAGGGACAGTCATGATTCCTAGAACTTCAAACAGAGGTCGGGCTGATGTATCTTGTGATACCCTGACTATTGCTCGCACAGCTCTCTTCTGAAGCCTGAAAGCGCGCTCCCAGTCAGCTGCACAACCCCAAAATTCTACCCCATACTGCAGGCGTGAGTGCACCGTCGCAAAGTACAGGTTCCTCACCTCTTTGCTCAGTGTTTTCGAAAGGCGCCAGAGAGCAAAGCAAGCCTTGCCGATATTTTTACATAGAACATCAATATGATGTTCCCAGGTAAGACATTTGTCCATAGTAAATCCTAAGAAGGAAGTGCTGTCGACCTGTACAATAGTCTCACTCCCGAGGCTTATCACCATTGGTATTTTTGAACGCCCTGCCAGGTGAAAGTGTATGTAGTTTGTCTACATTAAGAATCAGACCGTTGTGACGGAACCATCTTTGTAAATCACCTGCCACGGCGTTCAACTTTACTTCTAGCGCGCTATTTGTTGTTGCCTCTACGGCCGCTGCCACATCGTCAGCATACACATAAATTTTTGCGTCCGGTATACCGCTCGGCAAATCGTTCAGCAGGAGGGAAAATATTATGTTCGACAGCGAGGACCCCTGTGGAACACCTATATTTGTCGACATCGGACAAGACTTGACAGTCCCACCCTTTCCCATTACCGTCTGCGATCTCAAGGTGATGAAAGATATCCCGTAGTGTTCTAGTTTCGCTGCGATGACGTCGTGATCCGCGACGACAAAGGCCTTCGACAAGTCGCAGAACACGACAGCCACCTGCAAACTGCGCTCACGAGCTTCCAACACGCGGCGCACAACGGCTCTAGAGACATCCGTCGTCGACCGGCCTGCCCGGTAGGCGTACTGCCTGTCGGACAAGGCTCCGGTGTTAGATAGGTGCTCCATGAGCCGTGTACTGAATCCATTTTCCAGGATCTTCGCAACTCCCGGGATTATTGAGACTGGACGATAGTTGTTATGTTAATGTCTTCTGTATTTCCCATGCCCTTAAACAAAGGGAATACTCGAACGTTTTTGAACCACTGGGGATAGTCACCTTCACGGACACAAACGTTAAATAAAACTGACAAAATGTAGGACACTTGTGCTGCGACGGTGTTCAGAAGGTCGATCGAACAATTAGATATATTACCGATGAAGATACAGCTAGGTTTGTTTATTTCAGTTACTTCCATATTATTATGACCTATAGTATTTTGCTATGGGGACAGGCGGCGGATATACAGACTATCTTTGTAGGTACTTCAAAAAAGGGCGATCCGTGCGATTTATAAATTAAAGCCACGCGATTCTTTGAGAGAATTATTTAAAGAAATAAATATCTTGAGAGTAATATCGCAATACATATATGAAAACTTAATGTACACGCATAAAAACAGAGACAACTTTTTGAAAAACTGTGATGTTCACGCTAGAAATACAAGAAACAAAAACAAATTACTCATCCCATCGTATAGATTACATAAAGTAGGGAAGTCATTTATGGGAAATGGCGTGCGCTTCTATAATAAGCTTCCATCTGAAGCAACTGAGCTCCTTATTCGTAAATTTAAACAATACATAAAACAAAATCTTATTAAGAAAGCCTTTTACTCTATAGATGATTACGTTAATGATACTAATGCTTGGCCAGATGTCGCTCCACACCGACAATAGCATGTAAGATGAGAATTGAATGTTATGCTTCGCTATGTATTAAATAATTATTGACATGTATCTAAATCACATAAAACTTAGATTTAGATAGGCAAAACAAAAATTGTATTAGACACAACATTGTATTAGACACATAAGTTACATATGAATGTACTTGTGGTTTCTTTTTCACTTCTTCCACTAGTGGACAAAAAATTGAAGTGAAGAGAAATCAATAACGAATTATTTCTTTTTTATAATAATTATCTGTATGAAATTTGACTTGTCTAAGTGCTTATTTTGTAAGCCTAAAGAAATAAAGTTATTGATTTTGAATCTTTGCTGTTATGTCTTTAGTTATATCATAATTTTCTAAAGTATTTGGTAACGACCGAAAACGACACAAAAAAATTCGTGGCTCTTCTAAAATTTTCGGGGTTTGCTAATCATAATCTTTTCACTCTTGATTCTTTTTTACAGAACATATGAAAAGTCGCAGAAAAAATTGCGGCTCGCTTCCGCTCGCCGTTCATCCTGTATCATTTTGGTAATATGTCAAAAATTTGGAGGATCGCTTCGCTCGCCATTTATCTTGTAGTAGGAGTTATTTTGTTAATCTTTAAAAAACCTAATTGTTCTTAGCTTTCCTTTGTCTATGCATAGCATGCCACACCAATTTAAAAAAATGTGCTCACTTTACTCGATGACATTTACATTGTATTAATTTTTCAACCTTTTCCAATGTCCGCAAAAACTACAATATGTCAAGGCTCGTTCCACTCGCTGTTATTTATGTTTTCATACTAATATTTAGTTAGTATGAACTTTAATAACCTACCTCTAAACTACTACTACTAACTTTTTTGTCACACGAAAATATAACGCTCTAAGTTATTTCTTTTTTCGTCTTTTTTTTTCTCACATTTTTTTTTGTTGCTTGCATACCACATCAATCTTCAAAATTACCACCGCAGTTTTTGAAATATTCGGGGCTAGTTGTCATATCTATTGTCACACTTTTGCAAACTTTTTTACAAAACATCGAAAATATCTTTCTCCGAAAAATCTTTTATTTACAAAACATCTGAATTTTTATATCGGTTTTTTTCGGAATAGTATTTCTGGCTACCGCCCTGATCCCAGGCATGTTCGCAATATGAAAATACGAGATATAAGTGAATTGAAATAAATTGAATATAAAGTCATATGTAGTGTCTAAAAAGTTATACATATTAGAGGTATGTATGTGCAAATATAATCTAGACTATATTTTAATTTATTACAATATTTACCTGCACACTCCTTGTAATTAATTACACGTCCTAATTCCACACAATGCTTTTTTTTTTGACAAAATTCAATTTTTCTATGCGGAACCCTCACTCAATATACTGAGACATAAACTTGTATTCTATTTTATTGCAGTACTTTTACCTTATATAAGTACGTAGTAGTACCAATCTTCGTTTATATTAAATCTGTAAACAAGGTGTTATAGTAAAAAATACTATTTACTAGTACCTACCAAAGAATAAAATAATAGTACTACGTACCTATTTTTAGGTTGGTAGCAGGCATAAGTATAATGACATTTCGCAGAACACTATCTTACTACAGAAAATAAACGTCTCGGGCGCGGTGTTCTAGAAGCAGTAGTAGGTATGTTGGCAACTACGTTGAAAACCAATAAAATAAAATAATGTTTTGTAATTTTAAGTAGGTAGGTAGGTAACTACCTACTAAGGTTAAAATTTACAAAAAAGCATTACGTATTTGATAATTTCATTTCGTAGTACCTAGGTACCTAATTCTAATTCTAATTCTAAGTGGGGGAACTAAGATCTGCACTGACATCTCGCGTAGGAGTGTTTTGTGCATTATCCCCCTGCCTAACCAGGCCCTATCCAGCCCAGCTCCTTGAAGTACCGGAGCAGGACTTTTGGAGATTTACAGTTTTGTTTTAGCTTTTCTTGAGGTGTCGACGGGTTTGATGACTCTATAAGAGTGCTTGCAGTCTTTTCGACGCTCCCATATTTTTTGATGTTCTTTTTCAGAGTTTAGTTTTAGTCTATTTTTTACTTCTGCTGTGGGCGGGTTTGAGAGACCGATGTCCTGTTTTGTTGGGTTCGTTCTCGCTCCTTCCTTTGCTAGTTTTTTCTGCATTTATGTTACCTGTACAAGAGCGTCTCTCTATCCATTCTATGCTGACTTTGCCTTGTTTAGACAGATTTTGTAAAGCGTTATGGCATTCTGCAACGGATCTTGGTACCTAATACATATATAATTGGACGGACGGACCTAGGTAGGTACCTAATACATATATAATTATTTACCTACCTTTTAGACAAGAATATTGCACCTACCTAACTTCAATAAGATTGTTTTGAACTAGCGTGAACCCAACCCGATATAATTTTGCGCGCAAAGTAATACCGCAGCGAGGCTGCTGAGGTAATGTAGGCCCTTAACAAAAACAGGGCATTTTTCATTTTCCTATCTTTGTTCGCCGAGATTAAAATAATAAGAGATGATGTCAAGAGCTTTCGTAATCTAGCTCTTTGTTCGTTTGGTCTAATCTAAAGCCTTTATGAAATCATATTGAAACTGGAATAACCGCGAACCAAATGAAAATAGCATTACGTATAATTCTGTGCTTTATTATTATTCAAATTACATTAGTAATGCTGATAAAAAGTTCAACATTGTTTTGACGCTAAATGTACTTAAAACATTTTTGGTATGCGGGACGAGATAGACAAATATCATCTTGCGGGACGTATGGACTTTTAAATGACGTGGGCCGAAATAATAGGGACGAATATGGCATAAATCGTGTATGCGATGCGAATACCAACGTACATATACCTCTAATATAGCTACCTACTCTTTCGAAATGTAATCTCTAATTATTAGATTTTGCACTTCTATTGCTCAAAAAGGTCGTCATTACAGAAGCCGTAAGCTAAAATAGTATTTTGTCTTTTTAATTTTTGTCTGAAATCAAAAGCGGGTGTGCTCGAATCGACTCGACTGGTATTCAATCAATAAAGAACACACTCACATATCCTTTGAACTTATTTCTGCAACAGAAACAAGAGCGCCTCGTATTTATTGTTTATCGGAGAGCTATTTCTACCTCTATTGTACTTTTTGCTGTTCACAAAGGCATTAAAAATATTGTATTAGTGCGGAATCTCTTGCAATTCTCTAAGCAAACAATGCTTCAAATTGAATTGAAAGTGAACGTGACTTTTTCAAATTGATTGGGAATCAAGTGAAAATTAGGAGAATAATACGCAAGTGGAAAGGAAACGCAAAACACGAATTAATATGAATCACTTTCGTGATGTAGGTAAGTGAAAAATATGGATTAAACGGAAGTAACTTTTGATAGGGTGTCTTATCGTTGACAACCTCTTTGACGAAGCGGGGGAAGGTCTGTCTGCGACGACGTAGGAATCGATCCCGCCTCAAATGATTGTACGATCTTCAGATATTTGTTCAGGGTTTTCTGGTTTTATTCTATATATTTATATGCATATAATAAAACTATATATCGATTTAATATAACGCAAGCACTGCTTACCTTGGGGATAGATGATGAAATTTGAATTTTTCAGCATTATTAATATTTATTTATTATTTACCATAAAGTCATTATGCCGTGTGGTGCCGGCGTAGAATTTCACCACCCCAACTCTTCCCGTGGGTGTCGTAAGAGGCGACTAAGGGAAACACACACCGGGGGGCGGGCAGCAGCGCCCTCTGCAGAACAATCTCACTGGACTGCGATCCCCAACCCGCATGCCCAGCGTGGGGATTATGGGCAATATCCCCCTTATGATAAAACCAGCCATAAAATGGCCCCCAGTTCCCGGCCGCCTCGCTATTCCTGGCCATGGTAGCGGCCATGGTAACGGCGGGGCAGGGGGTGCGAAGAATCTCCGGGCTACCCCAGGCTACCATCCACCACACAAACTGACCCTGGCAACGTTTAACGGACGCACTCTGAGGCTTGATCACCATCTAGCGCAGTTGGAAGTGGAGTTAGAGAACATTAAATGGCATGTTCTAGGGTTATGTGAAGTCCGTAGAGAGGGGGAGGACACCGTAACCCTAGACTCGGGCCATCTTCTCTACTTTCGCGAGGGTGATAAAACATCCCAGGGTGGCGTAGGTTTCCTCGTCAATAAGGCCCTCTCTAACAACGTTGAAGAAATCTCCAGTGTGTCGACCAGGGTAGCGTACCTGATCCTTCGCCTGTCTAAGCGCTACAGCTTGAAGGTCATTCAGGTTTACGCACCGACCTCGGCACACTCGGATGATGAAGTGGAGGATATGTACGAAGACATATCCAAAGCCTTACATCACACCACCAAGGCTCACTTCAACGTTGTTATGGGGGACTTTAACGGCAAGGTGGGAACCCAGAATGGCAACGAATCCCGAATAGGCCCGCATGGTTTTGGTGTTCGAAATCACAGGGGACAAATGCTTGTCAACTTCCTTGAGAAGGAGGGGCTGTTCTTAATGAACTCTTTCTTTAAGAAACAGCCCCAAAGGAAGTGGACATGGCGGAGTCCCGATTCTGTGACTAAAAATGAGATTGACTTCATCATGACGGATAGCAAGCATATATTCAGAGATGTCTCAGTGATCAACAGGTTCAATACCGGATCTGATCACCGACTCCTTCGAGGCTCTCTGAATATAAATTTGAAGCTTGAAAGAAACCGTCTGATGAAGTCCACGCTCCGACCGAACCCAATCAGAATCCTGGCGGGCACCGAGAAGTTTCAGCAGCTTCTCGGGAATAAATTCGCTGCCTTGGAACCCACTGATGACGCTGACGAGACCCTACACAATCTGGTCGAAACTTTGAGGGACGAGGGCATCAAGTTTTGCAAAAAGCAGCGTACTGGTAAGAAGTCCAAACTCTCGGATGAGACTCTTGGGCTGATGACAAAAAGACGGGAAACCACCCAAGCGACTTCGTCAGAAAGGTCAGACCTGAACAAGCAAATTGCGAAGATGGTACGGCGCGACCTTCGGAGCTCCAATACACGCCTCATTGAAGAGGCGATAGAGCGAAACCGAGGGTCCAAAGTATTCACTCAGCAGCTTGGCAGGAGCCACCTGTCGAAGCTTACAACGCACGACGGAAGGACAACGCACGACGGAAGGACCGTATTGCCGAAGCCGGAGATATCGGCCGAGATAGAGGACTTTTATGGCCGTTTATACGCTGCTCATGCTCCCCGTTCCCAACGAGACGGCCACGATTCTAGAGCCACCTTGATACGCCACTATACCGACGAACTGCCAGACATCAGTCAAGACGAGATTGTGTTAGCTCTGAGGCAGCTTAAAAATGGAAAAGCCCCCGGTGAGGACGGAATAACATCAGAGCTTTTAAAAGCTGGAGGATACCCTGTTATACAGGAGTTACAGAGCCTCTTCAACGCCGTCCTTCACAGTGGGAGAAATCCAAAGGCGTGGAGTGGGAGTTTGGTGGTGCTCTTTTTTAAGAAGGGAGATAAAACCCTCCCTAAAAATTATAGACCCATCTCGCTCCTAAGTCACGTCTATAAGCTATTCTCACGAGTTATATCGAACCGTCTCGCTAGGAGACTCGACGAGTTTCAGCCACCGGAGCAGGCTGGGTTTCGCGGAGGATATGGTACCATAGACCACATTCACACAGTGAGGCAGATTATACAGAAGTCCGAAGAGTATAATCAGCCCCTGTGTCTGGCCTTTGTGGACTATGAGAAGGCCTTTGACTCCGTTGAAACCTGGGCTGTTCTACAATCCTTACAGCGATGCCAAGTAGACTATCGTTATATCGAGGTGGTGAGATGTCTTTACGAAGCCGCTACGATGAGTGTCCGAGTACAGGACCAGCAGACTAAACCGATCCAACTGCGCAGAGGAGTGAGGCAGGGGGATGTTATATCCCCGAAACTGTTCACGAGCGCGTTGGAAGATATGTTTAAGACGCTGGACTGGAAAGACAAGGGCATCAACATAAACGGCGAGTACATCTCACACCTGCGATTCGCTGATGACATAGTCTTAATGGCGGAGTCGCTAGAGGAGCTGAACCGGATGCTGGACAGTCTAGCTTCAGCCTCCCGATGTATCGGTCTTGGCATGAATTTGGATAAAACCAAAATCATGATCAATGGCCACATTGATCCAAGACCGGTGATCGTACATGGCCACATTCTCGAAATTGTTTCTGAGTACACTTACCTCGGGCAGATTTTGCAGTTGGGTAAAAACTATTTCGAGAAGGAAGCCAAGAGGAGGATCCAGCTAGGCTGGGCAGCGTTCGGAAAACTACGTCGAGTCTTCTCGTCATCAATACCGCAATGTTTAAAAACGAAAGTTTTTGATCAGTGCGTCCTACCAGTCATGACCTACGGAGCTGAGACGTGGACACTCACGATAGGGTTGGTCCACCAGTTCAAAGTCGCTCAGCGAGCTATGGAAAGAGCTATGCTCGGAGTTTCTCTGAAGGATAGGATTCGTAACGAATTGATCCGACAGAGAACTAAAGTCATCGACATAGCTCAGAGAATTAGCAAACTGAAGTGGCAGTGGGCCGGCCATATATCGCGAAGAACCGATAACCGCTGGGGTAAACGTGTTCTTGAGTGGAGACCGCGACTTGGTAAACGTAGTGTAGGACGCCCTCCGGCCAGGTGGGATGACGATCTGCGAAAGACTGCTGGCAGATGCTGGATGCGACAAGCCGAAGACAGGGCGCTATGGCGCTCATTAGGGGAGGCCTATGTCCAGCAGTGGACTAACATAGGCTGATGATGATACAGTCATTATAACTCAGTCTTGTCACCCTCACATCAACAACCTCGTATATAATTTGGTGTAGTCTCTTCTAGTAAAACGATACTGTTGATAGTCTATTACTTTTGTATTCTTGGGTGTCGTCAGTTTTACAATAAAGTTATACGATTAGGAGTGTATTAATTTACTTGGTGTTAAGAGTCATTAGATTCAGATTCAGATTCAATAACTTTATTTCTTTAGGCTTACAAAATAAGCACTTAGACAAGTCAAATTTTATACAGTTAATTATTATAAAAAAGAAATAAATATGTTATTGATTTCTCTTCACTTCAATTTTTTGTCCACTAGTGGAAGAAGTGAAAAAGAAACCACTAGTACATTCATGTATAACTTATGTGTCTAATACAATGTTTGTTTTTGCCTATCTAAATCTAAGTTTAAAATGCTTTAGATACATGTCAATAATTATTTAAATACATATTATATGAAGCTAAGCACAACATTCAATTTCTTACATGCTATTGTCGGTGTGGAATGGAGCGACATCTGGCCAAGCATTATTATCGTTAACGTAATCATCTATGGAGTAAAATGCTTTCTTAATAAGATTTTGTTTTATTTATTGTTTAAATTTACGAATACGGAGCTCAGTTGCTTCAGATGGAAGCTTATTATAGAAGCGCACGCAATTTCCCATAAATGACTTCCCTACCTTATGTAATATGTACTATGGAATGACTAATTTGTTTTTATTTCTTGTATTTCTAGCGTGAATATCGCAGTTTCTCAAAAAGTTGTCTTTGTTTTTATGCGTATACATTAAATTTTCATAGATGTATTGTGATATTACTGTCAAGATATTTATTTCTTTGAATAATTCTCTCAAAGAATCGCGTGGCTTTAATTTATAAATCGCACGGATCGCCCTTTTTTGAAGTACAAAGATAGTCTGTATGCCCGCCGCCTGTCCCCATAGCAAAATACTATAGGACATAATACTATGGAAGTAACTGAAATAAACTAACCTAGCTGTTTCTTCATCGGTAATATATCTAATTGTTCGAACTGCATAGGCTGCTGAACTAAGTCTGCCTGCGAGAGCATGAATTTGCGCTCTCCACTGCAGAGAGGAATCAATATGTAGCCCTAGGAAAATGGTAGAGTCTACAAGAGGAACTATCTCATCCCTTAGCGTAATTTTAGTAGGGAATTCTCTTACATTTGGTAACATGAATTTTATGCATTTTGTTTTTTTAGCATTGAGTCAAAGATTATTGGCGGTGAACCAATCTAATATTTGTGAAAGAGAAGTATTTACATCGTCATAATTATATTTATTTCTGTCAACTTTAAAAATCAACGAGGTATCATCAGCAAATAAGACTATATCACAAAAATCTTTCGCTAAATAAGGGAGATCATTTACGTAGACTGAAAATAGAAATGGTCCTATTATTGATCCTTGCGGAACGCCTAATTCAATCTTTGAACCCCTCGATCTTTCTTTACCAATATCAACTTTTTGAACTCTATCAGATAAATATGATTGCATAAGGTCCAGTGCCTTGTTATTAATTCCATAGTGTGCTAATTAAAGTACCATGATCGACACAGTCAAAAGCTTTAGAAAGGTCACAAAATATACCAACAGCATTTTTTGCTTTATCCCAGGCATCGAATATATGTTTTAATAGAACTGTACCTGCATCTGTTGTCGATCTACCTTTGGTGAAGCCGAATTGATTTTTATGGAATAACCTATTAACGTTGAAGTGGCAAGTTAACTGAGTGAGAATTATTTTCTCAAAAATTTTGCTAAATGCAGGCAGTATGGAAATTGGCCGGTAATTGGCCGGCCGATCAGTGTGGCTACCAGATTTATAAAGAGGAACAAGTTTACTATATTTCATGAGATCAGGAAAAACTCCTGCGTCGACGCAACTATTGAAAATAAAGGCCAAACAAGGAGCCACTTCCTTGATGATTGAACTTAGTACTTTCCTTGAAATACCCCAGAGATCCTCTGTATTTTTGATATTAATTGATTTAAAAGTTTTCACTATATCATTAGCATTTACATGACTGAAGATAAAAACTTCATTACATTTAACAACAGATGATTCTAAAAATTCAACCGACAATGAAGGTGAGGAGTTTAGAGAATGGGTAACAACTTTAGGGATATCAGAAAAGAATGCATCAAAAGCATCGGTAATATCTTGTTCTTGTGTTAGAATTGAATTATTAATTTTTAACCTTATTTCTCTATTATGTAGCTTTGTTTTACCGGTTTCGTTATTTATTAATCTCCATGTTGCTTTTATTTTATTTGATGAGTTTACTATCTTTTTTCTTAAAAAAAGGCATTTGGCTGTATAACAGACTTTCTTAAATATTTTGGAGTAGTTGGTTACATACAGAAGAAACGCAGGATCATGTAACATAGATTTCCTATCACTATAAAGATTATATAGTCTATCCCTACTTCTATAAATGCCGGGAGTGGCCCAGTCAGTAAATCCGACCCTATCTCTCACTGAGCATGTTTTAAGTTTAAATACTTCTATATTCTTTGCTTATAGCATTAAAAAGTTTGGTAAATAGGGGAGACCGGGGCAAGGCCGTACATCTAAGGATTAAGGCCTGTAGATCGTTCATTTTTAAACACAAATGTATCAAATCAACATTTATTATTAGTATATCTATCTAGGTACCCAATTACGTACACTTATTACTTATACTAAGACATTTAAAAAAAATAACAGAAAAATAGCAAACTTCTACTATTTACGGTTTTGCCCCAATACCTGGGTAAAACCGTATACTATATACGATATTGCCCCCGAAACTATCTTTCAGCAATACATCCACGGCATGTAAAATCATCCAGCTCCTCTGAATTGTAGCCTGTACAGCCTTCACGAGCCCAGCCCTTGCAACCCATACATTGCACCCAACCTTCATCTATGCGACTTGTACCGTATTCTTCAAGGCAGTACAAGCATATGTTATTCATTGACAACTTTTTCTGATTTTTTCTTTTGATTAGAACAGACACTCAGATTTAACTTGGGTTTCCTGCAAACAAAATGAATTAAAGAATGAAATAAATTAAAGTTTCATCCACTCGGGTCAAAGTCGTATACAGCCGGTTTTACCCCGTACGGTTTTGACCCACAGCTATGTTTGTCAACTAATTCGTAAATTTGAGCATATTTTCATCATGATCTGCTTATTTGAATAGCAGTATTTATCTAGGTGCCAAACACAATTTTTTATAAAAAACTATTTTCTGAAATGCCTTTTAACCTTCTCAAATTTTTACAATAAAAAAAGAAATGTTTTATTAGTTTTTGTGTAGAAAAGTATTTTAAAAAAGCTTATGGCAGGAATCTTAATAAATACTATAACAAATAATAAAACTACAAATCATTTTGGTTTGTGGGGGAAATCCATTTGTCCACGGGAGCCTGAAGGCGCTTATCAGGGGTGGTATTATGTCCAACCACTGGACAGGTAGATAATGTTGAGGACGATAGTTAATTTGATTTGCGAGGTCTCTTCCTGAGAAAATATATAGCAACACAATTACAGGTAAATTTTAATTATGTTTCGATATTTTTTCTTATCGGCCAAGCTAAATATTTCAATAATCAGATGCTCCAAACATTTCCCTTAGAACTTGTACTGTAAACGTACGTATGTTGATAGTGGAAGTAGACGGCACAGTGCGGACTATGTTACCTACATCCAACATTCAAGGATCTGGCAAGCTATCTGCGGTTGTTCATAGAGAGGATAAGAGTAAGTCGGATAGAAACACGCAAGTGCTAACACCCGCCATTTACAACCAGATACCGGATATTTCATAATAATAAATAAATAAATAAATATTGCCTCTCTTCATTATTTTTTTGGATTGTAATATTAGAGAACTCTAGTGTCTAGATAAACCTAATTTAGGATTTAAGATGCTACTATACTTATCATAAAAATGTCATAATTTATTTTATAAAAACGCTATATATCTGTATATATCTATCTATTTCATAGTTTCAGATAGAACTTGATAGAAACTAAATATTTTAGACTCGTACGTATAATTTTGTATTTGCCTGCTGACTGACATAATTATTATATAAAACTAGCGACCTGCTCCGGCTTCGCACGGGTACAATGCTGTTACAAAAAACTTTCTCTTATATTATTGTATATATTGAAAAGAACCGCATCAAAATCCGTTGCGTAGATCTAAGCATAAATAGGGACAAACAGACAGAGAGCGCGAAGCTACTTTGTTTTACTATGTCGTCAATGGAAATTTCAATTGGCGTAAAGGACAAAACCCAACTTTTCAGGAGAGCCAAAAAACACTTTTTTTTTATAAAATATTTTTTAACTTTATATATATTGTACTTACAAAAAACATTTCTAAATGGACTATATTTTATTTGACAAGCTCTATTCGTTGATATTATTAAAATTACTCTACATACTATATTTAAAAAGTTTTTGTTCTTTACGACGTAGCAATTTTGCTAATTTTTGGACATACCGTGACACACGCCGCCTATTTTTTTTAACGAAATAAAAATTTTGGTCGTATCAGACATTTTATTAAATTACTATACCTGAATTTGCGTCGTAAGTCGATAATTTACTCATAAAAATAGCTTTAAAGGACAAAATTTTGGTTTAAAACCTTTGTATTCCAATCAAATTAAGAGATTTTCCACGTAAAAGTAAATAAAATAACATCTGATATAAATCTCTATTATTGGTAATTTTTGTGAAATTTTACAGCAATATTTTTGCACTAAATAAGGTATTTAAATAAAGGACATTTGTTTGAAAAAACACCTTACAGAGGTAAGACAACACTGCATTTACATTAGTAATTAATCTAATGCAACCTTAATTAAACTAATTTATTAATAAAAAAATTATTCTTTTGAAAGCTCAGGTAAATGAAGTTTATTCAATGATTTCAATTTAAATTAAATAAATATAACGAATATTCCCTGTATGTTGTGTATTTGAAATCGTAGGAAAACTGCATGTTTGAACTTTCATTAGCATTAAATTATACTTACATACCACTTTTTGCGTAATTGTAACTGTCCTTCGTTTTATTTAGTTTTAGTTTAGTTTAGTTAACAGCCATTTTTATTATATAATAAATTTACCTTTACTTTTATTAATAACAACTCTAATCCAGACTTCTATTGTTATCGTTTTAAGATTATACTTATATAATAATTGTTTTAATCAGACTTCGTTTTACTTGCACTTTTAGCACCGCTTTCTTAGAAAGTCAAGTCGTACATGGCGTATTTTTGACTGTAATATAGAAGCATGCTTTGCCCGTGGGTGGGGCTATTTAACACTTTTTGCAAATCAAAACTGACTGTAAATAGTGTCACTCGATCGAAAGAAGATTTTGGTGAATTTTAAATCTTTTGTAGCTAGCTTTCCTTTCTTCAGTATGTTCTTTCAGTTCTTCTGTTTCTTTTTCTGTCCTTAACTTTCGACTTAACCTGGTTAAATCCAGTGAGAAAGTAGTTTGTAAAACAAGATTGAATCACAGTGTAGGTACATATAGATATATCCATATGTATATATCCATATGTATACTGTGATTGAATGAACAAATCCGATACAACCCATCAATAGGTACAGTGTATTGTAAAAACTTTTTGGGTCGTAAAGGACATGATGCCAAAATTAACCAGAGTGCATTTTTGCCGTAAGGGACAAACACACACATACGCTAAAGCTTGTTAGAGTCGTATAGGCCATCACAAAAAAAAAGAAAGTTGTATACGACCATCCCTTTTCGTTGTGATGTTCTTTACACCCATTACAAAAAATGGAAAACTTGCCAGAACTTTACACCACAAAATGTATTTTCTCTCACCAAAATATGCCATAAAATGCTTGTACGTAAAGGTCATAAACATTGGAATTTAGAAACTTTGACTATACCATTCGATAGATCTCGGCGAGCTGATTACGGCAATATATATAACTCAATATCGCCAATTTGTACTTTACGCCAATTGAAATTTCCATCGACGATGTAGTGATATCGTCTTGGGGTTTTAAAACACTAATGTAATGATGATATAGGTACTGATATCTATAAATACTTTTAAGTGTAGAAATTAATCGTGGCTCGTCGAGTTTGCGTCTACAGTTTTGACAAATATGAACGAAATTTTTTATAATATTTTAATTGAATAACATTTTTTAAGTTTTATTTAAGTCACAATATAAAGCCTAAACCTACGACATCTTTTGTCAGTATTATCACGTCCTTGGTAAACATGTTTTAAATTAGGTATTTATCATATTATTAAACTTACCTAATAAAATATTTTTTTGTTCCGACGGTTAACACTTCACCAATAAATTGAAACAAACCATATACGTATCAATTAATTTCATTCAAAAAGTTTAATATTTATCCCGAGGCGGCTAGAATCGAACCCGCAACCTCCTGCGTCGCAGGCGGACCTACGGCCATCGCGCCAAAGAGGTCGTGTGATAAAGGAACTATCTTTTGTAACTGTTGCGAATATATTATCGTACACGGATAAACTCCGAGACAGTTATGCCATGGTTTGATAAACCGGACTCTACAATTCCTTAAAGGTTTATGAAGGTCATGGCTTATGAATGACTTTATGACAGTTAAATCATTATACACGATATTAAAAATACGTGTCTAAGAATAGAGACAATAGAATTATAACTTGCGTCTGTACTCTGTGTTGTAATCTTGAATATTTTTTGTAAAAAAGTAAATATTTTTTGTAAACAAAACCTAATAAATATTGGAAGATAATAACCATTTTATCGACGCTCGTGAGACCTATCATTTTGTATCATTATTAGTATTTGTTAAGTTTTCATTCGTAATGTCTTTTGTTTACAAAAAATATCTTGGATTCTAGTATAATTCTCTCTCTTCTCTCTAAAAACGGTTCATAATAGTCCGTTAGCTGAAGTAGTGTACCGGTCTACCTTAGAATTGCTATGTCAGTTATTTATACCTACCCGTTTTGCCTATATGCCTAGAAAAATTACAAAGATTTTGTCATCCATCCGCCATTTTGATATTTTTTCAAAATGGCGGCGCACGATAATACCCACATATACATACATATATCTTGGATACAGTTAAATATACAAAAAAGCTTTGGTCACCATATTCCTAAAGTGTCACGTTACAAAAAGTTATTTGTAAAAAAGATGGTATTAACATGTTATGTGACGCTTTCGGACTATCATAAAATATTTTTTGTTTGTGTAAATATTCTTCATAATACGTCAGTTTCATCGTGCGCTGCTATTTCGAAAAAATAAACAAAATGGCGGCGGGGCTCAAAGCCAGCCTTCGAACAAATATCTTCGAACCGCTTTATTTATTGACTAGCAGCCCGCCCCGGCTTCGCACGGGTATTTTAAAGAATTTTAAGTTCTTACACACACACACACACACGTTAGATAAGGTAGGTACTTTATTATTGAAGTTTTCATAGGGATAACTTTAAAAATATTCTATAGCCTATGATTATCATTCTAATGATGATTTTTTTCCCAAAAAGGCCTAGTAGTTTCGGAACCTATTCAATTCAAACCACAAACAAACAATAACATCTTTCCTTTTTAAAATTGAACCTTTACCTCCTTTACATAAATAAAGAAAAACAGGGAACACTTTATTTTTTGGCATTGACTTTTCTCTCGCACCGCTATGTCGCCTACATCGCATGGTTCCAATCTTGAAGTTTTTATATTTTTTGACATTGAGTTTCCTCTCGCACCCCAGTAACGAATTGTGATGTCTATGACAATCCATAACTGACACTGGTGGAGTCGTCGTAGCAAAAGCGGTGCCATAAAAAAAGAAGTTGAAGTTGAGTCAAAGCAAAAGCGAGCAGCGCAAAAATAGAAAAAAAAGAAGTTGATGTATAGCGCTATGGTTTTATTATTGAAGTTTTTATACGGATCTCTAACTTTTTGAAAATATTTTATAGCCTATGTTCATCACGGAAATTTTAGGATTCTTATGGTGGAAGAATTTTTCAAATTGGTCCAGTAGTTTCGGAGCCTATTCAATTCAAACAAACAAACAATCAAATCTTTCCTCTTTATAATATTAGTATAGATCATAGGCTCCACAGGCAACACTTGGTCAAGTCAAATAGAAATATCTATAAGGAAACTAGTGATAATAACAAGACAAGACGAAGAGTAAAACTTGATCCAAGTCTAAATACGGAAAAGCGAGTTACATAGCTCGGCAAAACTTACTGACGCGACGTTTGCAAAATCTAGAGTGCAGATCATATGTGTCCATTACACTTAGTACATTGTCATGGAACTCTTTGAGAATGGATTTCATAGCAAGCAAGTGGCGCTAATATTTACATAATCTAAGCATCAGAGTGTTCTGGTCGTTTTCTATGTATAATAAAAAATGTCTGTTTATAATAATATTATATTATGTATATCAGTATTCATAACACAAGCTCTGCTTAGCTTGGGGACAGATGATGCTGTGTAGATTGTCCGGCATTATTATTTACTTTTTTTGTAAGCATACGTACATTAACAGCCTAATTACGAGTATTTAAGAGCGTGGCATACCTCAGCCAAAATTCAAATTTCGAGCAGGATGACAAGATATGATTTTCGTATGAGTGAGAAGCACAGAGCGATAGACGTGCTCCGTATTTTGCTCCGCCAAAACTGTTATGCCTAATTACAAGTTATTTACACAACTAATCGAAAAATTAAAAAGACGAAAACGAAGAAATTCTACTACGTTTCTTGACAAAACAAAAATCCAACAAAAAAATAAGGTGGTTCCTGAGATAAATAGCAAAATGTGTGCAAAACATGTATTTTTCAAAAAATAAAAGTATCATGAAAATTTTCACCAATCGTGTTTTTGAAAAGACGGAATCCAAGATAAAAGTTCGAATTATCATTTACCTAAATATGAAGGTGGTAGCTTTCACAGATTCTGAGATAAATAACGATTTCTAACTATAAAATTACATAAGGTACACTCTTAAGGCGCTGTAATCTATACTAATATTATAAAGAGGAAAGATTTGATTGTTTGTATGTTTGTTTGTTTGTTTGTTTGTTTGAATTGAATAGGCTCTGAAACTACTGGACCGAGTTAAAAAATTCTTTCACCATTAGAATCCTTAATTTTCCGTGATGAACATAGGCTATATAATATTTTCAAAAAAGTTAGGGATCCGCATGAAAAATTCAATAATTGAACCGTGGGCTGTATATTCAACCTCTTTTTCTATTATGGCGCGTCAGAATAGAAAAAGAGGTTGTATAGCGCACAATGCTTGCTTTTTCTCTACGGCCAGTGTCAGGTTTGGAATGTCGAGTCAAAGTCAAAAACCCCAATGCTGTTAAAAAAAGTAAAGATCCGTATGAAAACTGTGAAACCCATCGTTTTAGTGTGTATAATTTCTGAAATTTTTGTTTAATACCCGTGCGAAGCCGGGGCGGGCCGCTAGTAGACAATATTTAGATATTTCAGGAGGTGAAGCAGGGGAAGTGGTGCACGTAGCTCCGCCCCTACGCGTTGACAGCAGCGCGTAGCCTTATTCTGGCGCGGCATCTGTATTCTGTTCACCGAATGGGAAATCCCGGGATGAAAAACCGGGATTTCAAAATAAATTTTGCATTTGAGTGATGTGACTTACTACATATAGATAAAAATCTTTTGAATTGAATTATATTTTTAATCTATACTAATATTATAAAGAGGAAAGATTTGATTGTTTGTTTGAATTGAATAGGCTCAGAAACTACTGTACTAATTTGAAAAATTCTTCCACCATTGGAATCCTTGATGTTCTCCGATGAATTAAGATAAGATAAGATAGTAAGATAATAATTCTTTATTCTCGAAACTTATGATTAAGACTATAAAATATTTTCAAAAAGTTAGGGATCCGCATGAAAAATTCAATAATCAAACCGTGCGCTATGTATTCAATTCTTTTTTTATTATGGCTCCGCTGCTTGCTTTTTCTCTACGGCCAGTGTCAGTTATGGAGTGTCGAGTCAATGTCAAAAACCCTAATGCTGCTCAAAAAGTTAGGGATCCGTATGAAAACTGTGAAACCCAACGTATAAGTGTGTAAAACTTCTGAAATTTTGGGTTTTTGTCCACCGATCCCGGGATCAGATTTAATTGGCCACTGATACCGCCAAGGTTTATCCACCGATACCGGGATCAGTTTCCAATGAAAAACGATAAAATATTTTTATCCATTGATCCTGGGATCCGTGGCTACAAAAAATAACTTAAAATAGTTTTGGAAACGGATCCCGCTTGTAGTGTTTAGAAGTTTAAATTAAAACAAATGTATATTATTGCATATGTTATATTGATCAAAGTAAATTATTTTAATAAAAATCTAAAATCACTTATTTTATATTATATTAAATGAAGTTTAACAAGAGTCCAATTCCATTAATAATAAATGTTTGTTTTAAATTAAAGAGAAAATAATTATTTATGCTAGCAATACAAAGTTATAATAAAACAATTCTCGTTTAGTAAGAGTAATAATCAGGGATCGGAATAGGTAGAGTTTTTAAGTACCAAATGACGTCATACACGCTAGAACGATAGCTTAGTATGGATATGTCTCATAATCTCGAAATTCATATACTAAATTAATCTCGATATTCTTCAATTTATTTACGTAAGTATTTATGTTACTTCTGTTACTGAGAGAGAATCTCCTAGCAAGAATAACCAATATCACTTTTTTATAACTTTTGTAAATGCGGCAGTACTATTAAATATACAACCATACATAAGTATGATCCAATCAAACTAAAGGCAACGTTGTTGTTGTTGTTGTTGTTGAGCAAACGAATTTTTCAAACCTATGAAGAAATGGTAGCCATATCCTTCGGAACTCCCAGATTATGATTGAAGTACCTAGTAATTTAAAATTAAGTAGTAATAATTATTTTACATTTCATCAAAAGTTAGCTGTCTGCTACAACAGGGCATGTTTTCTTCATTGACATTTGCAGAAAGAAATTAAAAATTAGGTAGTCAGAGGTATTAATTAGTATTATGTTATCTGTGACAAGAGGTAATTTTTCGTTAGGAAGGTATGGAAGCGACTTCTAAAAAATATTTTATTTGAAAATAAAATCCCGGGATTACGGGATTATATCTAATACATAATCTAGAAAAATGATTCCGTGATTCTCAACAAAGATCACTCAATCCTGGAATCGCTACATTTTTCCGATACAAAAATACCTAGGTATATAAGTCAAAACCTAAAGATTAGGTCAATATTAGCATCCGATTATAATATGAAAAACTCAAACCGGAAAAGATCAAAACCTAAACTTTAGGTCAATATTAGCATCCGATTATAATCGGATGATGTTATGACTTATGTACATAAGTACCTAATCAAAGTCGCTCGCTTAACTCTCGCGCGGCGTAAACTAGCGCGGTGGTTTCACACTCGACGTATTGAGGAGCGAGGTTCTGAACACCATTCGGTATTTTTGTATCGGAAAAATGTAGCGATTCCAGGATTGAGTGATCTTTGTATTACTTATCCGATCTCCGCTATAACCCAGTATATTATTTACTACACACATACAAAGCTTCATAATATTCCAGTGTGAGATGATCTCTCGTTGTTTAGGCTTTCTGTACAATCAGAGGTCAACTTATACTGGAAATTTATATATTACCACACACGCAGGACACAAATGTCAAAAATAAACAAAGAAACGTGACCTATCTCTGAAACAGCTCGCGGCTGACTGGCGTGATACTGCCAAACGCGTGACAGTAGTTCTTTGCGCAAGACAAATAAAGTTGAAAATGGCGTTGCGTTTGATTTTAGTTGAATCTCTTGTTCGACAATGTGAAAATTATTTATCGGTTTTAATTTAATTTAAAATAAATACACCAGTAAGTTAAAATCTTTATACATAATTCTCTAGATGATAAAATTGCCTTTCTTACAGTAACAAAATTATAAAATGTTATCACTCAAAATATTGAGCAATTCGAGACGAAAAAGTATTTTCGTGTTCTTTCTTGCGATTTATTTTTCAAGTTCCTAGATGATTTTTATGAAATATTTTTGTATAAGTCTTTTGTCTATACACTTTACACTCTTTTTTGGGCTTGTAATATGTCGCAGTAAGCCTAACTGAGCGACGAAAAAGTGGACGTTTTACGACTTCTCTCGTTGGATAGCGCCTTAACGGAGAGTAACATTCTGATTAAAACAAGACGCCTTATCCGGAAAGAAGTGAAATACTTTTACAATCACAAGTACCTACGTACATCAAAATAATTATACTTCTTTGACAACACCGAGTCAAGGAATTCTCGAACAATCTTATGACAATGACAATCAATTTTATACCCAATCAAAGCATTTATACTACCTATCCCAGAACTCTTTACAACTTAGGTCTCTTCAAAACTAGAGCGAATAGGTTTCTTCTTCAAACCTTCGTGATAGATCGTCCACCACATTTTTACTTTCCCTTTAGTGAGATCGTAGCCAAACGCTAGTACTACCTCTATATAGTTATTCTGTGGCCAAACGGAGACCTTACAGCTACCCGAGACTCTTATCCGAAGGAGACCTTAAAAATAAATTAATAATACCTACTGGAAAATGGAGCAAAGTCTGGTCCCAAGCTAAGCAGAGATAAAAGGATTTTGCGTCCGTATATAATAGGATACGTTCATAATATGCACATAATATCCCTTTTGAAAACGTAGTTGATAAAATATCAAAGAGTTGGAGCGCGCCGTCCACCGGCGAGTAATTATGGGTCACCTCGACTGTATGGCCTCGATTGATATGAAATACTTCACGCCAAACTGGAAAACATTAAATTACGGTTGCTTATGTACACATACATAGAAATCTCTTAGTTTTAACTTTGTAATATAAGTAGCTCTTTGGTTTTAACTTTTACAGTCATTCCGAGGCACTCCAGGTTGCCCCAACATCGGCCAGGCTGCAGAATTTTCCACCGAGTCTTTGAGAACGTGCAAAATTTTTGAGACACATTGTGTTTTGTTTATTATTATTATTATTTTTACCTACTTATAATTCAAAACAATAGTAACTGTCACATCGATAAAATCAATATTATTTCACTATTTAACATACAAACGTTCCTACCAATTTAAGCACCGATCACCGAAGTTCTTTTTATTTTTTTAAGCCTTTCTTTACGGTTCTTTTTGCGAAACAGTTATGTGAAGATGGTACATTTCGTGTGCAATATGACTCGCACTTAGTCGGTTTTTTCTCCAGTTTCTACTCAGTTTTATCTGTAAGTATCTTTTTTAACATATTCAAAATGTTGCTATACATATTATTTCGTTTTTAGGGTTTTGACATCGGTTGCAAAACCCTTATGGGATCGCTTTGGGTCTGTTTTGTGTTTTGAATCCTTAATATCTCGGAAACTACTGCAGCTATTGACTTGAAATTTGAAATAATAATACATTTTGTGCGCCCGCACAAATTTATAGAAAAATAAGTAAATGAAAATACCTAAATGAAAAATAAAAATTAAGATATTCAGTACAAATTTTGAAATTGAAATTTTTAATGGGTCCTACAGAGTTGAAACTGGTCATTCATCAAATGAAAGGTATTGGTTTGTTGATTCCAAAATAGTTTTTGAAATTTTGGTAGATTTTATACTTTTTAAAATATTTAGAAAAAGGTCAAAAAAATTACCATTCCCCCCCCCCCTTATCTACGAAGATTACAGAGCGATCGATGTGAAATGTACCAAGTGTTTGTAGATTTGGATCTATATTTTGAACGAAAAATATAGAGAAGTCTGTAATAATAATACTTTTTGAAACATGGCCAAAAAGGGGGGGGGGGGATAATTTTCTAAAGGGTCAACTGCCCCACAGAGTTGGGTATCAAATGAAAGGTATTGATTTGTACATTTCAAAACAGTTTTTGAAATTTTATACTTTTTGAAATATTTAGAAAAAGGTCGAAAAATTGACCATTCCCCCCCCCCCCTATCTCCGAAGATTGCAGAGTGATCGATGTAAAATGTACTATGCGTTTGTAGATATAGATCTATATTTTACAGGAAAAATATAGAGAAGTCTGTAAAAACAACACTTTTTGAAATATGGTCAAAAAAACTAATTTTCATACAATGGGGGCTACTTCATTGAGAGCAATATCAAATCAAAGGTATACATTTCGACAATTAAAAACAGGTTTCGAAAATCGTCTTAGTTTCAAACTTAGTGAATTAGGTTGACAAAAGTCGAAAAAAGAATTGTAGGTACCAATCCACTTACCTACCCACTAATCTCTGTACCTAGTAACTGTAATAGTAGTTCCATAACGCCACAAAACTGTTGTTCTCAAAATTTTAAAGTCCATACTCAATGTATTCCACTGCGCTCGGAGAATATTTATCTAAATTTTAGATACTAAGATTATTGAATTAATTAATTCCACCGTGCTCCAAAAAAATATGAGAAGAGTAATATGTATATCCTGGATAATCCACACAGCATCATTTAGCCACAAGCTAAGCAAAGCTTGTGTACTTAATTGGTACTACTACGATAGCTGTTATACTTAATAAAGTATAAGTATCACATTAGATGATTTATTTTTGTGTACGTAGAAAAGGACTAGAACACTCGAACAAATAATCTGCAGATCTTACAAATATTAGTCCCGAGGCGGGAATCAAACCGCAACCTCCTGCTTTGTAAGCCCACCGCGCTAACAGGTCGTCAATATACGTACCTACCTAAACGACAAAAATTCAAAACCCTCGGCGCGCGAGTTACACTCGCACTTGCCATACTTGTTTATTTATATTCTACTTAATTGCTTAACTGACTACTGTCTAGGGTAATGTCTACATAGGATAGCTAGTGCTGCCAGTATTTTTCATAAAGTTTATCGAACATTATTTGATGTTGACAATACCTATACAATAAATTACTACAAAAAAGTTCAACATCTGTTGAGCGCATGTTTAACTAACGACGTTTTACAGTTAGACACGGTTTAGACATACTTTAACTTTTTAAGAGACTTGTTTTACAACTGTAGAGAGAGCTAGTTGTGACGGAATTAAGAATTATAGTATTGTTTTGAAGGGTTTATGTTAAAACGGTTATGATCATTGAATTTGTGGACATCGATGAAGAGACGGAGAGACCGCACAACAAACAACGAAAATAAAGAGAAGACGGAGCAAAAACCATCATTATTTTTTGGGTTTCTTTGAATGACAGCTGTGTGAGTATGACAGTACATGAAATAAGGTTCGTTTAGTTTTTTGAGGAAAAGGGTTGTGATTTAAAAACTTGATTAACTCATAGAAGGGGCGAAAATTTATGAACCTCAATAAATAATAGTGGGATGAAAACCATAGGAAAGGGAAGATAATATGAAAAATGAAAGGAAAAATAAATTATTGCGATCTAAGGTCAGGAAGAAGAAGAGTTTAAAATTTTATAACGGTTTATTTAGATTTCCGACAAAACAGTCCTATGGAAAAAGTTTAACGGCAAATTTGTAGGTGATAAAAATGTCTACCTTTTTTATTGTAATTTTTTCACATATCATTAAAATTTATGTTTATCTTATGCCTAAAATTATGGACATAATTGTATATTATTAGCGTAAGTATAATGGAATGGATGAAGAAATGGTTTGTATCTTTATCCAAAATGATACGCGCTAAACACGGATTTTTGGTAACGACAGTTAAACTCTTGTTAAAACCATGTCTAAATGTTCCTTGGACACTATTTAGCTTAACGCTTGTTAGACCAATATTTACGTTGGTTTTAGTAGTACGGCTGTAGTTGTCTCCGACAACAATATGCCATATAGATTACGTAATAGTTGTCGTGGCCGATTTATGTAACCTACCTACTATAATGTGTACATGATCGTTTATTTTCTAGGTCTTGTCAGTCGAACCTTCTAAATCTTCCGAGAGTCTTCAAGAAGTGCGTAGAACGCTCTGGAATATCCGAAAACGTTTGTCAGTTTCGAACAAAATTCTCGAAGCCTATCTAGTAAATTCTGGAGCCTATTGAACTTTCTCGAAAACTAAAGAATAATGTACCTTATAGCTTATGTAAATTTGACTAAGGCTTCGTACCTGAATTACCTACTCCTGTCGAGTTCGCCACGGCTTTCTGTCAGATAAAATAGCGGTGAGCTCTGGCGTTCGCCAGGGTTGTCTTCTTTCTCTTCAGCTGTTCTCGTAGTGATGGATGGCGTCATGTCTCGAGTCAATGTGTACGGACAACGGGCAATCTAGTGGGTCTAATGGAGCATCTCAAGGATTTGGACTACGCTGATGACCTATGCCTACTTAGCCACCAATGCGTTGATATGCAGAACAAGTTAGATAACTTGTAAAGAGAAGCAGCACAGGTCGGTTTTAAAATCAATGTGAGGAAAACTAAAGATTTAAGAACAGGTATACTGATCAATACCCCGCTTACCATTAGCGGAGAGGACGTAGAGCGAGTCTCTCGTGTTGGGAGCTGGAGAAACAGACTCAGACATAACATCCCGGATCAACAAAGCAAAAGGCGCCTTCATTGTCTTCGTCACATATGGCGTTTTAACCAGTACTCTAAAAGATTGAAATTAAAATATTCAATAGCAACGACAAGTCGATTCTGCTATAAGGATGCGAGATATGGAAGAAAATTAAACATCTCATGCAACAACTCCAAGCAAATGCTAATATGGGCGTCCGAAGAAAACTTGACGACGAACCGTCGTTGCCGAAGCACGACAACTCGGGCTCGCATGGAGCAAAGTAAAGCATGCAGCCTCAGACAGAACAAGATGGCGAAACACTGTATCTACCCTCTGCCCTGACATGGGGACTTAGGACACAAGAAGATACCTTATGGAATATTCTAGATATTCAGTCTCATACCGATACGCTTCACACTATTTTCTTGCATTGCATAACTTACCTATAAAAACTCTTAAATGTATAACTCATACCTCTTTAATGTGATTAATTTATGAGAATATACGCCGTAAAAGCCGTCTAAGGATATACAAATTCTCCGGCCAGACCTCCTGTTCACTGTTTCTTTGTTGTAGTTGACTGACTGCAAGTAAGCTAACTGCACATTTAATTGACGCGTCCGTCAGTCAGAACTATTCACGATATAGTTTCGAAGCGCTGTTCTGGCTAGCTCAAAGTAGTCTGCTAAAATCTTTGGTTTAGCTGCTGGTCATCAGGAACGACTAATTTCAATATGTCTCAAGGAATGCTGCTTTGGCGTTGAGAAGTCTAAATAATTGTCTTCTTCACGAGGTCGCAAGAAGAGCTGCTATCATCGGTGATAGCTTTGCACCACGGATTCATCTTTAAAAATCGAGTGAGTAGCTTTGCCTGAGCTAGCGGTCGCGGGGTGTCTTTGAACGAAACGCCTAACAGCGCGCACAGCGTTTTGAGAACATTATTTCAACATGCAGAAAGCTCAAAATTGATTGGTGAAATCGTGTTAGTATAGTAAGTATCTGTTACTAATTAACAAACCTAATGAGCCCAGAGTGAGTCAAAGAGTAAGACAAGTGCAGCAAGAGTATGGTTACATTTTAGTATCGTTCTAGATTTAGTTCATGTACCTAGCCGAAGTACCAACACAACGGTGGATCCACGCATCGGTTTCATGAACGCCCGGTCTTAGATTTTATAAACGCCGGCCGGTAAAAAGAAATATTTAACACATTCGAAAAATACATTATTCAGTGATTAATTAAACTTCAAGTGTAGAAACATTTTGGGCAATGTTACAAATGGCAAGGTTTCGGCCATGCGTCTCGGAATCGCAATAGACCTAAAAGGAGCTTCAAGTATATTATACTAGCGGTCCGCCACGGCTTCGCACGGGTATTAAACAAAAATTTCAGAAATTAAACATACTAACACGATGGGTTTCACAGTTTTCATACGGATCCATTATTTTTTTTAACAGCTTTGGGGTTTTTTACTTTGACTCGACACTCCATAACTGACACTGGCCGTAGAGAAACAAGTACGACAAGTGCGAGTGTAACTCACGCGCCGAGGGTTTTGAACTTTTGTCGTTTAGGTAGGTACTTACGTATATTGACGACCTCTTGGCGCGGTGGGCCAAGGTTCGCTTACGACGCAGAAGGTTGCGGTTTGATTCCCGCCTCGGGACTAATATTTGTACGATCTGCAGATTATTTGTTCGGGTGTTCTAGTCCTTTTCAACGTAGGTACACAAAAATATATCATCTAATGTGATACCTATAGGTATTTTTGTAGGATCGTAAAGTATACTTTATTAACTATAACAGCTATGGTAGTAGTACCAATAACACAAGCTTTGCTTAGCTTGTGGCTCAATGATGCTGTGTGGATTATCCAGGATATTACTCTTCTCAAAAATTTTTGGAGCAAGGTGGAATTCATTAATTCAATAATCTTATCGCATCTACAGAAAAGCAGCCCAGTATACCATCAGCGTCAGAAAAAATACTTTCTTACAAAATGAGTTTTTTCGAGTCTAAACAATACAATATTTTGGCTAGTGACAGTAGTTATTGTATTACTTTATTTGTGAACCATTATGAATCATTTTGTTGGCTATTAGATATAGGCGCATCAATTTCAGCTCTAAAACATAAGTAGGTACGTGCAAGAGTTCAACATCCCTATTTGTAAGGAGAACATAATTATAAATGGAATCGGAGGTAGAGTTCAAGCAATTGGATATGTTGATTTACAATTATTAACTCATAATCATAACCAAATAAATACTCATAGGTTTTATGTTTTCGATTCATAACCGTGTAAGGCACATGGAATAATAGGCCAAGACTTTTTAAGAAAGTACAGATCGGTCATTGACTTTAATAACAACGTATTATCATTATTGTCGAATGGCAATTAGAGGTGTGTAGATCCAGAGTCAAACGGCTCCTGGAGTCGTGTCCGCTCCTGGAGTCGTGTGGATCCGCTCCGGCTTGTCGTTCGTGGCGTGTCCGCGGATACGTTGGCCGCGTCTTCGGTCTCGCTCCAAGTCGAATGAATGTAGCAGCGAGCGATTGGAGCTGTGTGGATCTGGCCTTTGATTCGGGTTCGGACGTGTTCGATAGACAGATCCAGTTCCATTTACGAGTAAACAACAAACTAGAACTACTACGGTAAAATTATACTTTATTATAATTGACTAGTATTTAGTATGAAGGTAAATCAACTGTAGTCTCTAAAAAAATTAAGTCATTATATACCTTAAAAAACTTATGCTAGTATTTTTCACAGATTAGATCAAACTAACAAACATGTCTTCCCCTAAGGAAAGAATTGCTATGGTTTTACTAGTCATTCTTTCGATTCGTTACATCCACCGAAACAAACGTTTCCTACAAACAGACAGATACAATACAATGGACATGTAGGAACTGTTATTAAAAGCGGATCCTAACCGATCCGCTGGATCCACTGGAACAAACTGATCTAATGGATTTGAAGGAAGCGAAACTGCAAGCGGATCCAAACGGATCCGCGGACACGACTCCGGGAAACGAGTCCGCACCCAACTGGAATCGGACCAGATCCGCTCCAGTCGTGGACACGTTTAGCGCATGTCTAATGGCAATGAGATTGTTTTTAATCTTTATAATTCTAAAAATGCAACGCAATTGCCAGCTAGATCTGAATCTATTCATTATATAAGTACGAATTTGACAGAGGCATGTGTGGTATGTACGAACGAGATTTCGGAAGGTATTTTTGTTGCAAGTACGTTAGTAGATCCAATTAACGGTAGGATACCTATACCTACGTATTTTAAATACAACATCTAATGACATAGAATTATCACAGATGAAGCTTGATATTCAAAGCTCAAAGGATTTTGATGTTTGTTATTTTGATACAAAAGTTATAAACGTTGAACGAGTAAAACTGTTATTTTCTAAATTGAATTTGAATCATTTAAATGAGGAAGAAAAAAATAAACATTGAAAGTATATGTGCGAAGTACTCAGATATTTTTTATTTAGAAAAGTAGTAGAAGTATCTCCAATACTTCAACTACAGATATTTATCAACATACGATTGAATTTAAACAAGGAACTCAACCAGTAGGTATATTCCAAACCTTATAGATTAGGTACCTCATTCTTTAAAAAATGGAATTAAAAATCAAATTGATAATTTATTAAAAGATGGGATCATAGAACCATGTCAAATGGAATGGTCTAGTCCAATTTTACTAGTTCCCAAAAAATCGAATTTTATTGGAAATAATAATAGGAAATAAAAATAATAAATCGACGTTTAGTTATTGATTATATTAGATTATAGAAACCCGCAAAAATAATTCAGCAGCTGACGCAATGTCACGCTTGCGTATTACATCAGAGGAACTGAAAGAAATGAATGAATGCAGTAAGAATGTAATGACGAGAGGACAGAAAGCAAGAATGCAACAGCAACAAGATGCTGTAATTTCTCACGACGATCGACTTGATCACCCGAAAGTTGTAGAAATGTTACGTAAGGCTAAACAATTTATCGAATTACGTTTTATAAGCGCGCAAGAATTAAAACGATATAGTAGGTAATTTAAATGTGATAAAGTGTGAAAGTAAAGTATTGTGTTAGTTATGATGTACCATGTGTACCTAAGTACCATTTTTATCAATCTAGCATCTCGATCGCAACTATGCGATCGAGATCTGGCGAATTTGTGACAGAATTGGAAAGATTTTGTGAAAAGTGTGAACTAAAAGAAATTTATTTTATAAAAAATAAAAATTTAATTGTTTTGTAGAAAAAGTCATTAAAGAGGTACAGAAAATAAATGAATGGACCGGTCCGCGATGTATTTTACAAGATGTAGAGAGGATTTATAGTAAAGATGACCGACGTGTAATCTATACTAATATTATAAAGAGGAAAGATTTGATTGTTTGTTTGTTTGTATGTTTGTATGTTTGTATGTTTGTATGTTTGTATGTTTGTATGTTTGTATGTTTGTATGTTTGTATGTTTGTATGTTTGTATGTTTGTTTGTTTGTTTGAATTGAATAGGCTCCGAAACTACTGGACCGAGTTAAAAAAATCTTTCACCATTAGAATCCTTAATTTTCCGTGATGAACATAGGCTATATAATATTTTCAAAAAAGTTAGGGATCCGCATGAAATATTCAATAATTGAACCGTGGGCTGTATATTCAACCTCTTTTTCTATTATGGCGCGTCAGAATAGAAAAAGAGGTTGTATAGCGCACGGTGCTATACAACCTCTTTTCTCTACGGCCAGTGTCAGTTTTGGAATGTCGAGTCAATGTCAAAAACCCCAATGCTGTTAAAAAAAGTAAAGATCCGTATGAAAACTGTGAAACCCATCGTTTTAGTGTGTATAATTTCTGGAATTTTTGTTTAATACCCGTGCGAAGCCGGGGCGGGCCGCTAGTAAATAATAAATGACTTTCATCTTTTGCCCACTAGTGGCCACGCGGGCATTAGACGAATGGTAAATAATATTAAAAAATATTCTTTTTGGCCAGGTCTTGAAGTTAATGTTACTAAATTCATAAAAGATGTGACAAATGTCAATAGCAAAAATATTCATCACATCATACGGAACCAATGGTTATAACCACAACTGCAAGATCAGCGCAATACAATGTGAATTAAGTAAGTGCGTCGAAGCTTATCCTTTAGTTTCTGAAACTTCAGTAGAAGTAGCTAGAAGTTTTGTTAATAATTTTATTCTTATATATGGAATTCCAAGGTGTATAGCGACGGATATGGGCTCAGAGATTCTATCAGCTACAATGAAAGAGGTATGTACACTTTTACATATAAAACAATCACAGTGAACGGCATAATATGCTGATGATGATATTATCATCATCAGAGTATTGGTGCATTGGAGAATTCACACAAGCATTTAGGTAACTATTTACAAATACAAACTGAAAATCATTGTGATGCATGGAGCACATGGCTTCCTTATTGGTGTTTCTCATATAATACATCCGTACACACCGATACTAAATTCACTCCATTTGAGTTCGTTTTCGGCAAAAAGAGTAATTTACTATCGAATTTAATTAAATTGAAAACAGATAGACCCTCTTCACAATTTTGATAACTATCCCTTAGAATAGCGTTACAGAATCCAAACTTCACAGAAAGAGGCAAGAGATAATCTTATTTCAAGTAAAATTAATGGGAAAATAAGATATGATCACACTATTAATCCAAAAACATATATGCCAATGATTTAGTTTTAATAAGAAATGAGACACGAAATAAATTCAAAAGTACTACTCTGTCAAGAAAGTACCGGGAAAAGATCAATAATACACAAAATGTAAGTTATTCATCTAAATTTATTTTATCGCCTTCAAAGTATGCTCCTTCAGAAACGATACACTTACGCCAACAGTCCAATAGTCGCCAATAGTCCAATCATCAAAACATTTTTTAAACACTTTTCCGGAATTGAGTTCAGTTCTCGTCGCGAATTCTCCTTTTATCTTCTACCGAATGAAAACGTGTGCCACGAAGTGTTAATTTGAGTTTAGGAAACAGGAAGAAGTCGGCTGGAGCCATATCTGGTGAATAAGGTGGTTGCTCGATAGTATTTGTTGAGTTTTTGGTCAAAAATTCGTTTAGAATTATGGCCTTGTGCGAAGGCGCATATCGTAATGCAAAATCCAAGAATTTTCTTTCCACAAATCTGGCCTTTTTCGCCGAATTTCTTCTCTTAAACGCCGCATAACGCTCAAATAATATTCTTTATTTACCGTTTCACCTTCCGGCAAGAATTCCGAGTGCATAACACCTCGATAGTCAAAGAAAACAGTCAACATGACTTTAACTTTTGATCGACTTTGGCGTGGTTTTTTCGGTTTCGGTTCAGTTGGGAGGCGCCACTCCGAAGCCTGTTGACTAGTTTGCATGTCAAACTCGTAAACCCACGTCGCGTCACCAGTAACAATGCGTTTCATGAATGTTGGGTCGGAATTGACTCGTTCTAGCACCTCAGCGACTCTTGTGCGATTGAGTTTTTGGAGAAAATTCAGGTCCTTTGGGACTAGCCGAGCAGCAACATGTTTCATACCCAAGTGATTATTTAAAATAGTGCGGATCGACTAGTGAGACACAGAAAGTTCAGCGGCTATATCTCTCAAATTTGAATGAGGATTTTCAGTTACTAATTCATTCATTTTGCGACGTTAACTTCAGTTGAAGATGTTGATGACTCCAGTGTCAAAACCCCGTTGGGACTGGCCGTAGAGAAAAGCAAGCAGCGGAGCCATAACATAAAACGAAGTTGAATGTATGTATTGCGCACGGTATATTATTGAATTTTTCATGCGGATCCCTAATTTTTTTTAAATATTCTATCGTGAACATGGGCATGTTCATCACGGAAAACTTAGAATTCTAATGGTGAAAGAATTTTTCAAATTTTGTCCACTAGTTTCGGAGCCTATTCAATTCAAATAAACAAACAAACAATAAAATCTTCCCTCCTTATAATAACAAATTCTTGTATTCATATTTATATTAGTAAAACGAAATCTGCTGAAATCATGTCATAACATAAAACGTGACACAGCGATATCCAATGACAGGTTGAATACTCTTTTCAAGAAGCGTCAAACGGTTTCGTTCAAATCACGGCTCTATGCTTAGGTATATAAAGTTCATTCTTGCAGATTGTTGAGATATTTCTTACTGTTAATTGTATCAGATATTAATGCAGTCTTTACGTGATCCGATAATTATGCTTTTACAGTAGACAGATATTTACGGTGCTGATAATGTCACATAATTTTGATTTCGAGCATTATCCGATACTTATGCTGTTACAAAGCAAACGATTATTTTGCCGGGTGTCACGTATTTTTACATCCTAAGTATCATCACATAATTATACCTTCAATTGATGATCAGATATTTTTGCAGCGCTGCCCATAGTCATATATTTATGCTGGTGACTGTACCTATGATCTTTGAAATTTTGAGAACAAGCGCTGTGGAACAACCCATTACCGTTACTACAGGGATTAGTAAGTTGGTAAGTAGATAGGTACTACAGTACTTTTTCTTTCGATTTTTTCAATGCAATTCACTAAGTATGAAACGATTTTCCAAACCTGTTTTGAATTGTCAAAATCCATTGGTACCTTTGATTTGATATTGCTCTCAATGAAATAGCCCCCATTGTATCAAAGTTAGTTTTTTTGACCATATTTAAAACAAGTAAGACAAGTGCGAGTGTAACTCGCGCGCCGAGGGTTTTAAACTTTTGTCGTTTAGGTAGGTACGTATATGACGACTTGTTGGCGCGGTGGGCTTACAACGCAGTAGGTTGCGGTTTGATTTCTGCCTCGGGACTAATATTTGTAGGATCTTCAGATTATTTGTTCGGGTGTTCTAGTCCTTTTCTGTACACAAAAATAAATCAGCTAATGTGATACTTATACTTTATTAAGTATAACAGCTATCGTAGTAATACTAATAACACAAGCTTTGCTTAGCTTGTGGATAAATGATACTGTGTGGATTATCTAGGATACATATCTATTCTCAAAACATTTTGAGAACAACGGTTTTGGTGCGCTGTGGAACTACTATAACAGTTACTACAGAGATTAGTGGGTAGGTAAGTGGGTTGGTATGGTACCTACAAATTTTTTTCGTCTTTTTTCAACCTATTTCACTAAGTAAGGTACTTGACCCATGTAAGGCCCAGACCTTAGTAAGGCCGTTTAAAAATCCCGCTTCGCTGGCGTCGTTCACTCAGTTCAAATATCAATGCGTGCGTCTCGACCAATCAGAGAGAAGTGCCGAAGAAACCGTTCGACTGCGGCGATCCTATCAGGACTAGTTCTGCAAAAACTGTGCTGTGAGTGACATTGCGAACGATTTTATAAATTTTCGGCGGTTTCAAATGTAAGTTTTGTGCAATTTTACATATAAATCGCCATTGTATCTAAGTATTATCATTGTGTAGCTATTTACTTACACTATTACTTCAAAAAAAGCACTGTAGCATGAACATATATTTAGTAACGAATTATAAAAATAAAAATACCTGTGTCTCAATAAGGCCTATCAAAAATATTCATTGGCCTTATTAGGTAATATTAAAAATAACTTTTTTGTTTGTTTATTTACAGTGACAAATGGAAGAACCTGGACAACTGTTAAAAAACGAGCACCCTGCACACTGCGAGCCTTCTACTTCATCGGCAACACCTGCACCCATATCCACAGGGGCCTGGTTTTGAAACGGTTGTCATGAAGATAAAATTATGGACATGCGGCAGTGCCATGATTGTGGCAAGTGGTATCATGAGCTCTGCGTGGGATTAACATATGAAGATGAAGATTTCACATGTCCAGGAGGCTGCTAAGCTAATTTTAATTTACTCGACAAGCAAATGAAGGCTGATTATTAGACTGATTACGACTTAATTACTAGTGTGTACCTAAGAATACCAAATACGGGTAAAATGTGATTCTTTAGATTAGTTTTAATACTGAAACGTTCCAAATGATTGTTGTTGGCGTTTTAGTATATTTTTTGTTGTTGATTATATGTAATGTTGTAGCTTTAAAATATTTGTCCTAATAAGGCCTATAGCACGGCCTTATTTTGACCATATGGTCTAATTAAGGCCCAAAGGAAGGTTTTTTAAAAACTCCTCCATGTTTGTAATGAACGTGATTTTTACTGTCGTAACTGTTTATTTTCTAAAGATAAATCAATAAAGAAGTACCTAAAGACAAATTGAGTTTTTAATTCTTATTATTTTCAATTTTATAAAGGAAACTTCGTTAGGTGGGCCGTTACATGGGTCAAGTACCTTATGAAACTTAGACGATTTTCAAATCCTGTTTTGAATTGTCGAAATCCATTTGATTTGATATTACTCTCAATGAAATAGCCCCCATTGTATGAAAATTATTTATAATTATTTGTTTTTTTTGACCATATTTCAATTTTTTGACTTTTTTCAAAATATTTCGAAAAGTATAAAACTTATCAAAATTTCAAAAACTGTTTTGGAATGTGCAAATTGATACCTTTCATTTGATACGTCTTTCGACTTTGTACGTCCCATTTAAAATTTTGATTTCAAAATTTGTATGGAAAATCTTCATTTTGATTTTTCATTTATTTATCTATAAATATGCGCGGGCGCACAAAATGTATTATTATTTCAAATTTCAAGTCAATAGCTGCAGTAGTTTCTGAGATATTAAGGATTCAAAACACAAAGCGATCCCATAAGGGTTTTGCAACCGATGGCAAAACCCTAAAAGTATTATTTTTAAAGACTTCTCTATATTTTTCCTCTAAAATATAGATCTATATCTACAAACACTTGGTACATTTCACATTGATCGCTCTGCAATCTTTGGAGATAGGGAGGGGGGGGTGGTAATTTTTTTTTTACTTTTTTAATATATTTTGGAAAAGTATAAGGTCTACCAAAATTTAAAAAACTGTTTTGGAATCTACAAACCCGTACCTTTTATGATTGACTCTGTAGATCCCATTTAAACTGTACTGAAAACTGTATTTTTCGGGCGCACAAAATGTATTATTATTTCAAATTTCAAGTCAATAGCTGAAGTAGTTTCTGAGATATTAAGGATTCAAAATACAAAACAGAAAAACAGTGATCCCATAAGGATTTTGAAACCGATGTCAGAACCCTAAGAAGATGAGCATAAATGGTTGAGGATACATAGTTATATTGGTATACCCAATAGTTTGAGGAACCATGCTCTGTCAGCAGTATGAAAGGTTAATTCATGGGAAAAGCGGTATTACATTCTGAATATTTCTTGATTATTAAAATAAGGAATCATTATTTGCAGAAGTAGAAAAAGTAGTAATGAAAGTCAATGATGCAAAAACCAAGAAATAAAATAAGTGGTACCTACATTCAAAGTCAAACTAAGTTTCAAATGTCAAAGTCAGTTGACATGCATGCAATGTTTTTACCTAAACAATGTCAATTGCATATTAATAGGTATAATAGGCATATTGCTCTATGGAAGAAGTCAAGTCAAGGTATAATAGGGTCCTATTTACAGCTGTAAAAATAACCTAATCGAAAAATAGTAGGTACCTACTACTTTTCCATGAGGGGCAATAGTTATTGATTTAATTATTTTAGATTACAGTAAGGTGTTTTAATGAAAAAGTCTTGGGAGTCAAGATGCGGTCACAAAATTGTATTTTGTTGTTTATTTTAGGGGAGGCCAATAACTTGTTATATACCTGACCTAACAGCCATTCATTGTTCTTTTATATCTTTAATCCTAACTTAGGATGATCAATTCTTGTATCATTTTGTTTGTCTTGCTATGTTGTACAAATTTTTATTGATTTTGTTCATGAAAGTGGCATAAAACAGGTTAGGGCAGAGATAAAAACATTTTTGCCAGCCTTTTTATAAAACAAAAGTATGTCACTACACAGCCCTATTTAAAAGTCAATAAATTGAGTAAAATGGTAGTAGTAATTTTTGTGATTGTGGAGGATAAATAGAACCATGGATTTTCAATTGATCGTGGCAGACAATGATCAGCTCTTTCTTAATATGACTAAGCAACATTGTTGAAACTTTTAACCAATATTAATATGAGTTTATTTAATTTTATTAATAAAATATTAATTTGATATCAATTTATTCATATTGTAATTATGATGTAGGCTGCCATCCCACATACAATGTGCATCCCACAAACAAAATATTATAATGTTCACTCAACATAATGAAGTAATTTAGTACAAACTTGATTTTATGATCATAATGAATGATAGAAGTGCAGATCTGTCAATGGACAAATTGTTTTGGATGATCATATTTCATTGCGAACTATGGTCAGTATTGTTTATTGTCAATGTTATTTCAATAAAACACAAACAACAGTATTTGCCTCTTACACCAAAAATATGCACATTAATAAAATTGATTAAGTTAGAGGTTTAAGAATATTAAGCTTTTGAATTTTCATCATTAGAAGAAGCATGTGCATGCATACTTTATGCAGAGTGTTTCCTCTTGTGAAACTAAAAGAGGTATGTCACATGTCATATATTTACCTTTCAGAAGTCGAGAAACAACCACATTGTAGGTAGGTAATGAAAAACTTGAATCAAGGACTATTAACCTAAAATTAAAAGAATAGTCGATATACAAGATTGATTAGCTTCATATAGATATATAGAATAAAATTAATAATAATGAATTAGATAAGATTTATTTATTTAGCAACAAGTTACCAATTCAATTATGTATGATTAAAAATTATAAAAAATATACCTTTTTAAACTTAACACAGAAAAATACAGTGTGGTCAGGCAATATAATAAACTAGCCAAATAGACTATTGTAGGTAAGAAGTTGAGAACCATCAAATAATGAGGTGAATAATGTGATATTTCAGTAGGTAGCTAGAAATTCAATATGCAAGTAGGTAGGGTGGTACACCTATCCCTAAGTACCTGTTGTTATGATGAAGTAAATAGTTTCTATATAATTTACGTGTGTTCTATTATATCTAGCTATATGCGGAAGTTGGAAATGCATGACTCTACCTGCCTACGATCCCATCTGCCAATAAACAACAACCTACCTACCTTAATAGAATTGTGGAACTTACCACGCTGTTTCGGCCACCGAGCTCCCGGTAGCAACTATCGCTGCTACCTCGGCGACTACGGGCGCACATGACTCGACTCAATAGACCAAAAATAAGGTCACAAAAACCACATTTAAATAAGTCCGACATTATAACATAGTCTTTCAAAAAACACTAGCAAGCAGCCAGCGATGGCTTTGTCGTGCATTTGGTTAGGGCTTGTAATAAATAACTAAATACTTTCTCATTTCCAATGCTTTTTTGAACGCGACGCGGGCTGCATGTGCCATTTTTCGTGTCATGTTTACAATAATTTTCAGACCTTTGTATTTCGTAAACCCGAAACGAGCGTACTAACGCGACGCGCGCGACACATTCTTCACTAGTTTTGTTTGTTTGTGCTGTGTGCTGACCTGACCACAGAATAAATTACAGTAGGATTTTTTCTTGCGTTATTGACTTATGTACCTATCAAACGTCGCTCGTCTGTGTACCAATTTGATTAATGTTATATAAGAATATAACATCGTAGAGGTAGAGGTGGCGCTGATTCTTTGCTGGCTGGGGTAACAGTTCTTTGTAAACGAATTAAAATCATAGGGTACCAATAAAGATTGTTCCGAAATATTCAAAAAAACTCCTCATTTTTCATGTTTGTTTTCTTTTCGTTCTAATTTGACATTGACACTATACATGTCAAGTTGACATGAATACATCTTTGCATAGATAGACGTCATGTTATGTTTGCCGCAAAGAATCAAACCTCAGACTAAGGAAGACTTGAAATACCTACGAAAAAACGTTCATACCTAAAGTTAGTCTGCAACAAAGATGGCGGCTTGCCGTAGAGTCTTTGAGTATCTAGAACGGGAGTTGGCAAGGTCAGGATACCCCTCTGTTGGTCACAAGACTTAACTGACCATAGACGAATAATAAAACTACTCCACTCGTAACTTCGCGGCCATTTGCTGTCGTTTCGTGTCGCGAGGTAGTGCGCACCAAAATCGTGAATTGTGCGGTTTATGGGTATAAAAGGCAATTGGAGACATCCAACTTAAGGGTACATAGTGTTTCCTATCACAATTAAGTGATATTTTTCTGAATTGTTTTTTGTTATATTGTATAATTTCGATTTTAATAGAATATCAGTTGCGACATTTTTATTCCTTGGTAGTATCCATATATAGTTTGTGATTTCTTGGTAGAAGGCGTAGTTTGGGGACAAGTTGAGTGAAATTGATTGAACGAATGATGGAATGAACGAAAAATTTGTGTAAAATGCGATGTTTTTTGTAACAAAAAATTCTATTGATATAGGAAAATTGGTTATGCAAATGTATATAGATACCAGAATCCATTTTTTATGGAAAAAATGTGTACGTCACATTTACCTACAATAAATTATTCCATTTTAAATGTAATATAGATTTATAAGAAACAACAAATAAAATGACACAAATAATGATATATAATAATATAGTATAAATAATATAATATTATTATAAGTCAGAAGCAGATTTATTTATAAAAAAAAAGGAATTACAAAACAACCTCGATACAGAAAGACACAAGCGAAGTGATGATAGGTAGCTCGTGTTTTTTCTTTTAGTAGGAATTTTCTCCATCAATTTATTAATATTAATAATATAAAAATACCCTTTTTATAGGTAGCGCAGGAACACCGCATTGATAATGACATGAAACACGGCGGCGGGGTGGCCCGATCTACATAATGTTCTAGATAAAATTTTATTATCCCTGTACCCTGCCTGTAGGTACCTATCACAATAAATATATTTTCTGTCTTTCTTTCTCTCTTTCTAACTGCCCCTTTTCTTCTCCTGCTCTCTATGAAAACATATAAATATCGATACTGAAAACTTTTCGATTTGCAAAAATAAAATAAAAAATTGTCCCAAATAGACACAATAGTCAATTACAAATTATGGTTCTTAGTTAATGTCAAATGAAAGGAAAACCAACTTTTCGCATTTCTCTCATTCGGAACAATTTTTTTTCTATATTGAAATGCATGTCTAAAATCCCTCAGTAAGAAAGAATACCTTTATCAAAAAAGCATTGTATAATTTTAACAACCCTGATTTCATTCATTCGAATTCATTATTTTTTCGGTCTTTTTACATCAGCACTACTTTTTTGTGTTAGTGTGTAACTAAACAATAGTGTAACAACACTAATTCTATATTTGTGTGCGTGTTCTTTTGTTTGTGTCCAGCTTTTACTTTAGTGTGCGTTTATATGGACGCTTTATTTTTCTGCACACGCTTACATAATCACGCACACTAAGTGCGAGATTATGTAAGCGTGTGCTGTACCGTATTACCTCGCCCCCCTCGAAATCTGACAGAAAGATTTTAGTACTGACAGAAGCGCTTGGCAACTCCCGTTCTAGATACTCAAAGCGTAGAGTCTTTGAGTAAGCGTAGAGTTGCGCGTATTTTAACATTGAATATCGAAAAGTAATTGAGTTGCACGGAGTTGAATTCAAAATTTTCGAATATGAGTAAGTAGAAGAATAAGTATCTTTAAGCTCTGTTCAGTTCTATTAAGGTTTCTATACCTACGTGATCCGTAACGGGTCATTAGCATTACATTACCCTCCGTCCTATCGTCTAGAATGAATACAAAATACAGGTGTTCCGTTCCCCTGAAACATTTTCAATAAGAGTTTATATAGGTAAACAATGTTTCGTACAATATTCCCCTACAAAGAATGTGTCGATTGTATAATGAAGTAGCGAAATCCAATGACGTAGATATTTTTGATAAAAACCATTGTAGATTTAAGCGTAGTATAAAAAAGATCTTGTAAAGCTATTATTTATTTTGTCTAACTAATTGTATATTATGTCTTTTTTCTCTTTATTTATGTAATTTTATTATTAATGCATGCAACATTATTGATTTTCTCTGTGTTCAAATAATTGATTTCAATCTAGATCAGAATTGTAAATACCATAAGTTTAATGTAAGTAATTTGATTGTTATCTGATTTGTGAATGAATAAATAAATAAAAATAAATAAACGTGTAAACGTTGTACCTTGATGGCGTGTGTGGAAGAGTCTTAGACAATCACTGACCTATCAAGCCCATTCCATCAAAAATTCTGTCCCTGGCACTACACCTTTGAATCTTGGTTCGCGGTGCCTGTCCCTTGTTACGGCTGGCGGAGGCTGCACTCCCTTCGCGCCTCCGGCTTATTATATGCACTCTAGGGGCGCCACGCACAAGACCACGTGGAGTCGGGGTACTCTGTGTCGGATCCGCCACTCAAATTGAACTTAATCAACTCTTCCCGGAATGCTCTGTAAAGTTTTTATATTGTTTCTGCATCCATATTTAACGACACACTTTGACCTCTAGCACCGAGGTCATTGAACTTTGGGGTCAAACCGCTGAACCAAACTTGCACCCCTAGTGACCCTCTTAACGATGCCACAAGATAAAAAACATTTGTTAATATTATGCCTAAAAACATCTTTCGAAATTTTTCTAAGTCTGAACGACATACTTTGACCTCTAGCGCCGAGGTCATTGAACTTTGGGGTGGATCACCTGAACCAAAGTTGGACCCCTATTGACCCTCTTTACGTAGCCAAAAAAAAAATACATGTTATATATACATAAAAAAATTCATCGAAAATTTCCAAGTCCTGCGTCCCGTAAACTCCACCCCAACCAAAAATTCTGTCCCTGGCACTACACCTTTGAATCTTGGTTAGCTTGGTTCAAAGTTGCTGACGCTGCTGTAAAGAATTTTTTTTATTTTTGAGTTTTTGGTACTGCGTCGATGAAATAATTCGTTATCGATAATCGATGTTTTCAAAATACCGAACCCTAACTCTATTTACTATGACGAATAATTTTCTCCTAAAATCACAGTAAAACATTGAATGAATAAAGAAAAGCAAGCGGATCTTTATAAACTTTCCCACAAACAGCAAAATGTTTGAAAATAATAGAAAATGTAAGAAATTTTGAATGAATTCGGTACCTTTCCCATGCAACGTTATATTTTGATGTTTTTTGTTGATTTTCATGCGACAGCCAAACACTCTGCACATACACTTATAAAATGCATTATTCTCCAAGTTTGCACACTATAAAAAAGCATAATTATCGCTTATTAACTCTAAATTTCCTTCATTTTCGAATAAAAACAAGTCCGGATGACAACTGATGTACTTGTTGTTGACTGCCACAAAACATGGCGACCGGCCGCAGGGGGTGAGGGGTGAGGTATTTTGTGACGTCACCAAAACAATGTTGCCATTTTATGATCAAACTGCTGTTGTCCTTTTTTACTCATGATTATCTTCATTAGTCAAAAAGAGATGCCGATATGTCAGTAACTCTGCTGTCGAAATACATCACACTTCTATAACTAACTGTTCGTAACAAGTTCGTATAGATGTTTATGCCAGATCTATACTATATTCCTTAATCTGAGAATCAAACCCACTTCAACTTCTTTTAATGGTGCTTGATTTTCACTACGATTCTGCCAGTGTCAGCTATAAACTGTCTTATTAACTCAAAAAAAAGTTATCAGTTTCATGAATATAAATTATAATTATTTATGAAATTTTGCATCAAAATGATTTATCTAAATTAAAAAAAAAACAAAAAGCAACAAGTACCTAAACAATAAGCAGGCGGTTTATACATTGTGAGAAGCGGAAAGCACAATGTTTATGCAAAATAGATATTTTATGTGTGTATGTAAACAACTTTTTCTTGCATTTTTAGAAAAGGGTAAAGGTTATGGACAATAGCTGCATAGGGGTTTGGGTTTTTGACTTATCTAAATTCGCAAATTTTTTGACATTGACTTTCTTTCCGCACCTCAGACGAATTATTCTAAACTAGCTGACCCGCTCGCAATTTCATTTGCGTGGATTTTAGGGTAAAATATCTTCATGAAATCAGCTAATAACCTATTTTATGAGTTTCCCGTACCTAATTGTTTTTTTAGTAGCAATTTATTTTTATTTAATAAATAAAATTTCAGGTCAATACCTACCACCGCACTTTATATAGTTAAATATATTAAACGTTTCCAAAAACTACCATTCTCATATTTTAATAACCGTATTTAAACAGTTTTCGGGAATATTTTCAGAAATACTGCAACGCGTGTGTAATTGTTTTGTATTTTAAATATTCTTAACAATTTCCAAGTAAACTTCCGTCTGCTGAGTGTATGTTTATAAAGTTAAAAATAAAATCCTAAAAAAATTCTACTTTTACCTTAGCTACTATTAATTATTTTTAGTGACTTTCATGAAAAATCCTAAAACACATAGGTACTGTAATTTATTGTTCTACATTATGTACTGAAATAAATCAAATGATAATGCCATCTATGGCGCTCATTAGGGGAGGCCTATGTCCAGCAGTGGACTATTATAGGCTGGTGATGATGATGATGATGATGATGTACTGAAAATTTAAAGTCAATAGCAGGGCCGTAGCCAGAAATACTATTCGGTGGGGGGGGGGGGTCGAGCCTTAGACCCGCCCGAGACAACATGCAACATCTTTATATATGTACTTATGCTACTTATGCTAGTACCCGGAGTGGTTTTCAACCAAGCACTTTCCAAAAAAAATCGATATAAAAATAATAACCATGGGTAACGGCGAGCGGAGCGAGCCGCGAATTTTTTCAGATTTTTCCGATGTTTTGTAAAAAAGTAGGCAAAAGTGTGACAATAGACAGCTAGCCCCAAATATTTTAAAAACTGCGGTGGTCATTTTGGAGATTGGAGATTGGTATGCCAGCAACAAAGAAAAAAATGTGAGAAATACAAAAAATAAATAACTTCGAGTGTCATTTTCGGGTGACAAAAAAGTTAGTAGTACTAGTTAAGGGGCGGGTATAACAATTCACATTATTATGAGAGAATGGCGAGCGAAGCCAGCCACCAAATTTTGTACATATTTTCAGCAGGCTGATAAAACTGACCGAAAGGCTACAAAATGAACGGCGAGCGAAGCGAGCCGCAATTTTTTTACATATTTTCGGCAGGCTGATAAAAATGACCAAAAGGCTACAGAATGAACGGCGAGCGAAGCGAGCCGCAATTTTTTGTGCGACCTTTCGGATGATCTATAAAATAGAATCAAGAGTGACAAAAGATTATGATTAGCGAACCCTGAAACTTTCAGAGCCAAAATTATAACAGTGAGTGGAGTGACCGCCGATATTTTGTTGTGTTTGCGGCCGCTGAAAATTTTTGAGAAATTGTGGCATTTTCGCAAGGTTGTTAAAAAGCTTAAGTCGGCTCTACACTCGCGCGTGAAGTCGCGCCGTTATTTCACGCCGTGAATGTATGTCGCGATCCACGCGTGAACTGTGTCCCTCCACACTCGCAAATCTTCACAGTCTTGTTCGTGACTATGGACAACGACGACGTGATTTCTGCAACCACTCCTTACGATGTCCTGTCCGCTACTGCGGAAAAATGCGAGTGAAGATGCGTTCACGTTCGCGCGCCACAAACCCTTTGTCGCGGACCAAAAAACCGCCTCCTGATCAGGAAAGGCGCGAAGCGCGAACGCGAAGCTGCGCGAAGGCGTGAACGACATCCACACTCGCGTTTCGCAGTTGTCGCGGCCGTTCGCACCGCGAGTGTAGAGCCGGCTTTAGAATAATTCCGAATTAACGGCGAGCGGAGCGAGCCGCAAAATTTTTTGTGACCTTTTCGGCCGTTATTAAATAGTTTAGAAAAGTATGTTATAAATAAATACATGACAGTAAACGGAGAAAGCAATTCAATTACGGAACGACAACAAAATAGGTCTATTGATTTATAAAATTAAAAGTAATGTCGTAATCTGCCTGCCTAGCTGGAATCGGCCGTAAAGGAATGCGATGCGTGCACCCAGCTCATTTAAAATGTAGAGACGAATGTCGAAAAAAAGTTTGAGTTTTCATAAGATAATAATTTAAAGAAATATTTAAGTGCTTACATACAGTACAATGTATGTAGATACACAATAGGAATCGCATGGCATGGTGCGCGAGCGTGCCCCGTCCGCCACCGACGACTCGGAGCGCGCTGTTGTTAATCGGAGACGAAAAATTTTTTGTGTTTTTAAGAGAGAATAGCTATTAATTTAAAGTAAGCCGCACTTTCCACGTACGAGTACGTGTCCGAGAAAATTTTACCTATTCAAATTTGATTTTTAACGGTGCCTCAACATTTCGGGGGGGGGTTGAACCTCCAACCCCCCCCCCCCCCTCCCTACGGCCATGGTCAATAGCACCCTACGTTAAAAAGTGATAGATATTTCAATACGGAGACAAACTACAAATCTCATACTTGAATAACCCTTTTCAACCCATTCTCATGAATATTTTGAAAAATTCTTAATTACCTACGTGTTTAATATTTTTGTTTGTTTAGTATTCTATGTAAGATTTAAGCAACATGGTTCAGGGGACGAAATATTTTTAGAAAATCTTAAATAGTTCGACTTTTTTATACTTTTGGTTATAGTATTTTTTTAAATCCTGAAACACGTATTTCAATTTATTTTTTTTTTCAGTAAATACCTACACAAGTTTTAAGTCATTAGCACGCAAAATTTAATAGACATTTAAATACGGAGCCAAACTACCAATTTCAAACTTGAAAAACCCATAACACCCCAATTTCAGGAATAATTTGAAAAATTCTGAAAGACGTATTTAATATTTCTTTTTATTTAGAATTATCTGTAAATTTCAAGCCAATAACAATAAAAAAAATCTTAAATAGTTCTACATTGTTTTTATTATTATATAGTTACATTATTGGAAAAATCTTGAAACACGGATTTAAATTTAATAGTTTTTCAGTACATACAAAAAGTTTCAAGTCATTAGTACGCTATATTAAAAAGATAATTTAATACGGAGTAAAATTACTAATCTCAAACTTTAAATGTGTTAAGTACTCGTATTAAAGTTTGTGATCATTCACAATTTCACCCTATTATTAGAAATATTTTGAAAAATCCTGGAACACGTGTTCAATATTTTTGTATGTTTAATATTCCCTGTAAGTTTCATGAAAATCGGGCCACTGGTTAGCGAGTTACTCGTTAGGGGTGGAATTTCGAAAAATCCCTTCTCGGATAGTTGTGTTGTAAAAGGAGTTGAATTGTGTCTTCCAAATTTCAGCTTTCTAGCTTCAACGGTTTAGGCTGGGCGTTGTCGCCAGAGAATCGCTTGTTCCTTTATATATTATTAAGATAGCGGAAAGCAAGTGGCGCATGCGCATGGTTTTATTATTAAAGTTTACATGCAGATTCCTAAATTTTTTACAAAATATTCTATAGCCTAGGTTCATCAGGGATAATGTAGGATTCTAATCGTGAAACAATTCTTTAAATCGGTCCAGTAGTTTCGGAGCCTGTTCAATTCAAACAAAAAATCTAATCTTTCTTCTGTGTATTATCAGTAGGTATACCTAGATACTAGTAGATAAACGTACAGTGCGCATCACATATAAGTACACCCCTATCTCAATCTATGTGAGACAAAATAGTCATTATTGTTGGGAATTTCAGACTTTAAGTATTATGGTGGGTGGTTCGATCCTGAGCGGCGGCGTGATAAATTTTTGCATGTGAAAATTTGTGATAAGTTTCAAGGGAATTCGAAGTAGTCATAAATATTATGCAGGCAAGGGGGGTACTTAATTCTGACGCGCACTGTACCTACTACTCTGTCAAGAAAGTACTGGGAAAAGATCAATAATACACAAAATGTTAGTTATTCATCTAAATTTATTTTATCGCCTTCAAAGTATGCTCCTTTAGAAACGATACACTTACGCCAACGAATTATTCGGTGGCGTAAGTGTATCGTTTCTGGACTATTATTATAGTCTGTTTTTGGACTATTATAGTCCAATCATGAAAACATTTTTTAACGCTTTTTCCGGAATCGAGTTCAGTTCTCGTCGCGAATTCTCCTTTATATCTTCTACAGAATGAAAACGTGTGTCACGAAGTGGTAATTTGAGTTTAGGAAAAAGGAAGAAGTCGGCTGGAGCCATATCTGGTGAATAAGGTGGTTGCTCGATAGTATTTGTTGAGTTTTAGGTCAAAAATTCGTTTACAATTATCGCCTTGTGCGAAGGCGCCAAGCCAAAGCCTTCAAGCAAAAGCCAAGCAAAAGCTTGTAAGCCTTCTGTCACATTTTCAGTGACTCCGAACCTCAATCGTTTTTCAGAGCTCCGAACACGAAATTTCGTTGGCGATGCAAAATTTAAGACAAACTCTTTGTTCGATATTTTTGTCCATAGTGAAATTTGCAGTACACACTAGATATGATCTAACTAAATAAATCTAGACAACAGATGCTACTCAAAATCCGCGCCAAAATGGATTGATTATATATATATATATATACTAGCGGCCCGCCCCGGCTTCGCACGGGTATTAAACAAAAATTTCAGAAATTATACCCACTAAAACGATGGGTTTCACAGTTTTCATACGGATCTTTACTTTTTTTAACAGCATTGGGTTATTAGACATTGACTCGACATTCCAAAACTGACACTGGCCGTAGAGAAAAAGCAAGCACCGTGCGCTATACAACCTCTTTTTCTATTCTGACGCGCCATAATAGAAAAAGAGGTTGAATATACAGCCCACGGTTCAATTATTGAATTTTTCATGCGGATCCCTAACTTTTTGAAAATATTATATAGCCTATGTTCATCACGGAAAATTAAGGATTCTAATGGTGAAAGAATTTTTTAACTCGGTCCAGTAGTTTCGGAGTCTATTCAATTCAAACAAACAAACAAACAAACAATCAAATCTTTCCTCTTTATAATATTAGTATAGATATAGATAAAATAACATATTAATTATTATTATTTATTACATGATGGTATGAACAATTCCAAGTCAAAATTATTTTATGGCATCGATTTATTTGAATGTAATAAATAATTGAGTAAATGATAGAGTTTGAATTCATCATCACCATCAGCCCATATTTATCCCCTTTGAATTGTTCACATTTAATTTTCTGGTTTGAAAGTTATGAAATTATGTAGAATTATGATAGGTCTGTAAACTTTTGAAACCGTGATGTTTTTTAACATCATTTAAAACGGGATATTCTCAAAAAATATCTCCTTTAAGAGAATTGAAGTGAATCATATGACTAAAATAACATAACTCAATGCATTTAGCAGCCCAGAATGAAATATCTAAGTAAAAGATTTTTCTACGAAACAAAGGATTTTACACAAAGAATCATGTTCGATTCTAAGGTAGTAATAGTGATGTTGCGAAACTTGATTTACATTGTTTTCCAGGCTTTCCCGGAAATTCTCGCGTAACACGTGGACAGCAGTACAAAGGGAGTTGTGTTCTTTGGAAACATGAATTTGCATGAATATATTCCGGCTGTTGTTGAGAAATTGGAAGCCATTACCATAATGCCTGGATGATCAAAAGACAGTTCTCGTTACCATGCTTTCTCCTTCTATAAAAGGAAGATTAAAAGTTTTGAAAGACAGTTAATCTGCCTGTTGGTGTAGAATTATTCAGTTAAGATAGAAGAAAAACAATCATAGTGTTTTTCTTGTGGATATATTGATCAATTAATTTAATGTTAACTTAATATACCTTAATTTTTCCAACAGACTTCTATCGACCTATCAGAACCTATCTAAAATCTAGGATAGTGACCTTCTGTCAAATATTGTTAATACCTACTTATACTTTAAGATAATTATCGTATGTGACAAAATCATAATGCAACGCGACGTAGTTAGATAAGTGTATAATAAATCTTTAACACTAAAAATAAAAAGTTTTTTCAATCGTACGTAAGTGAGAAAAGTTGCACTTTTGAAAATGTTTAGTATCGTAAGTAACCAGTTGTATCGTAAGCTATCGTCGGTTAATTCAATTATATTTTTTAGTTAGTTCTAGCTGACTAGGTAGATACCTACGAAGCTCCCTGATTAGCTTATCAATCTTAATATCATACTTCCTAAGGTAGTAGGGTCACTACCACTTACGTAATAATAATAAAACATAATGTAAAAAAATGTCGTACCTATATAAATTTCAGGCTCGGTAAAATTCAATTTTACAATCAAGAATCCATCGCCACATATCACTTTTCATCTGCCAGCAGTGCCAACATACAGAAAACAAAAAGAACAAGATCTCCTAAATGTGCGCACGCCAATCGCCGCAGCTGAGTTAAATTCGTCTGAACACTTCTCACTGTGCGCAGCACTCTTCAATTAAGCTTTGATTTGGTCGATGGTATCGTATGTCGTTTTAATCTCACATCTTTTATCTATTTATGGTTGTTAAATATTCTTGTCATTTGCCTGAAAAAGCCAATAAGTTTAAAGTCCACACCGTTGATCGATTACATGTAATTACACTGTGGTACTTTTAATGTTCTATGACGTGTTTTGACACATCTTTGGACATGCTTAAAAATTAAGTAACTGATTCGTGGGTGTATCACTCACACAAATTTTACCACTTTATAATTAATTAAATAATGCTGAACGATAAACACAATATTTTATAGCCCTAAGCTAAGCAGAGCTTGTGTTATGGATAACTGATATAAGTACCACTTACAACTATATACTACAAATTTCGATACTTTTTATTTCACATAGAAAACTTCCAGAACACTCGGAACAAATATTCTGCTGATCGTAGAAACATCTTTCCCGTAGCGGGAATAGAATCCGTCTCCCCGTTGTCGGCTTTTTGGGTGTCAAATATGCGGCGAAAACAATTTGACAGATAATGTTCACGAATAAGGTTGGGTCGCCTAAGATCGGACGCATTTGCCGAAAATTTTAGATGTACCGCATTTTTATTATATTGCTCATGATTCGATGTCGTTTTTCTGTTGCGGACTACTGTAAATTGATGACAAAGAAATATTGATTAACCCCTATTTTTTTGGTTTACGTAGATGCTATCTATCTAAGCAAATTAAGAGCTAAAAAGCAGACTTTTTTCAACTTACCATAGTGAAGAAATGACACTTTGGCCGAAGATCGGACTATGTAGTATCTTCACTTCTATACGTTTAGCAATAAAGTACACATTAGAAAAACATCCGGACTTACGTCCATACATTAAGTATCAATGATCTGGTCAGGAAATTCCTCAAAAGATTTCACAAATACGATTTTTTTTTTTTTTGCGTTTTTATAGTCCGGTCTTCCCTCCTAATCCTAATTAAGTTTCTCAAACTTTTGCCTTCAGGTCCTACGACTAAATAATTAAAAGGTTCCTAAGATCGGATAGCGTCATTGGATAGTTGAAATACGGAGATTATATTTAATTTTTTAGTTTGTGGCGTCGTCTGGGGGAGACCTATGTTCAGCAGTGGACGTATACGGGCTTAATGATGATGATGAAGATTTAATTTCTAAATATTTTTTTAAGTTGTAAACAGAGAAAAGTACTTGCTTAACTACTCAGGACTGACTTAGTATTTTTACTTTACTTAAAATTGTGATGCATAAAATAATAATATTGGGGGGCATTGTAATAGGACCTACTACAATAGAAATAAAAACTACCTAATAGGTTAATCATATTTATTTAGACAACTTTACATTTTAACCACGTACAATATAATACTATAGTCTCAACAGTGCATACCTATATTGACTACGTCTTTTTAGCCTTTATCAAGTTTGGTACAAAACAAAACAATCAGTCAGGAAAAACAATCAGTCTCAAAAAAGTCTTTTTATTATACTCTCAGATAACTGATAAATGTAGCTAGCCTACAGATTCATCATTCCTTATCAACTTTGGCACAAAATAAGTGTTATTAAAAATAAAATCTAAAAAGTAAAGTTCTTATCATAAAAGTTTAAATACAATTGCAATTTTTGTTAAGCATTTACACGCATTGTTTACTTAAATTAAAAATAAACGAGAGGATTCTCCTTTATCTGCAGTAGCTCGATCGTTTTTACTATGTTTTCTTCAGGCACATAGTCTTCATCTAATCGCTTAGGGACAACAAACATCACATTTTCATTCTTTCCACCAGTTCTATGAAATGAGATAGTGTATTTTCTCTCTTTCGTGTCCACGCGAAGTCCTTTCGTACTTCGTAGGCATCTTTTATCTGTAAATAACAATTTTAAAGTTTATTATAAAGTTATTCTAAGGCGAAAAGAGCATGAAAAAGTTTTTGTGACTTAAAAAAATATAAACTTGATATTTAAAACAAATCAATTGAAAATTCAAACAAAATTTGCCCCAAGCTTCAAGCAGAAAAATCAATCAAAATGCAAATAAGTAAGCAATTATATTATATAATATTCTTATAAGCCTGCGACCACGACTACGCGTGGATTTTGATAGAACCATGTAGGTAGGAATAAATACTTACGTGTTATAGCGATAAAAAATATCTTTTGTAGTCTATCTGTGTGCCAAGTTTAATTTAAATCCATTCGGACAAAGGTAACAAACTTACACGCACGCACGCACAAACACCCTCACACACACACCCCAACATACACACACACTTACTTTCGCATTTATATTTTATGTGGGATAGTAGGACTACGTAGTTACCTACTTGAACTAATATCACTAAACGAGTTAGTGGGCTTGGATACTTGAGAACCACTGACTATTTTTTGACATCCTAAGAACGGACACAGCTTAGTCCGATCTTCGGCATGGGAAGGGAAGATCGGATCTTAGGCTGTGAATGTCCTAGGCGTAATCAAAGTATACAGATCGAAAGATTATTCGCTAATTTTGCCCCGAAATAATAAATTACATTAATTCAATGAAAGCACTTACCACAATGAGCCATCAATGTTTTGGAGGTAAGATCGGATCGTCGATTTTTCCCACAAAATGCACCTTTTGTACTGAATAGCCTGTGTGCACGTCCCGTCTGCTCGCTGGCCGGCCGCAGAGTGAGGAGAGGGGCAGAATAAAATGGCGGATCTAGTAGTGTTGCCAGCAGTAGAAAATATTGCCTAGTTTTTGAGTTGTTCCATGCATCCGATCTTATGTCACATCCGATCTTAGGCGACCCAACCTTACATAAATAAACATACAAAGCAATATTGAAGTATAAGCGCTGCGGCCAATTTTTTCCATAAATAAGTATTTTATGCCTCCTTGGTTACAGATCTTTTTCAGATTCAGATTCAGATTCAATAACTTTATTTCTTTAGGCTTATAAAACAAGTTGTGCCAATCAAACAGCAAAAAAATAAACAAATTGAATTGAGAACCATAGACAAATTATCCATTCCCGATACTTTTTTGAATGAATGTATACCTACACTACATATAGATAAACTTAGACTTGACTTTTTATAACCTTGTCGTACGTAGGTAAGTAAGTATATGTGAGGTCTATTGACATTAGTCTTGCAGGGTTAGGTATTTTTCTAGGCCGGGGAATATACATTTTTAGGGTTTTGACATCGGTTTCAAAACCCTTATGGGATCACTTTGGTTCTGTTTTGTGTTTTGAATCCTTAATATCTCAGAAACTACTGCAGCTATTGACTTGAAATTTGAAATAATAATACATTTTGTGCGCCCGTACAGTTTATAGAAAAATAAATGAAAATAAATGTAAAATCAAAATGAAGATTTTCAGTAGGTACCTACAAGTTTTGAAATCGAAATTTTAAATGGGACCTACAAAGTCGAAAGTAGTATCAAATGAAAGGTATTGTTTTGTACATCTCAAAACAGTTTTTGAAATTTCGATAGGTTTTATACTTTTCGAAATATTTCGAAAAAAGTCGAAAAAATGACCATTCCCCCCCTATCTCCGAATATTGCAAGTGATCGATGTAAAATGTAGTAAGTAAGCGTTTGTAGATATAGATCTATTTTTTACAGGAAAACTTTAAAGAAGTCTGTAAAAATAATAATTTTTGAAATATGGTCAAAAAACTGATTTCATACAATGGGGGCTATTTCATTGAGAGCAATATCAAATCAAAGGCACGGATTTGGACAATTCAAAACAGGTTTTGAAAATCGTCTTAGTTCCATACTTAAAGAAATAAGTTGAAAAAATCGAAAAAACAATTGTCGGTACCTACCCATTTACCTACCCACTAATCTCTGTAGTAGGTATCTGTAATGGGTAGTTTCACAGCGCTCCAAGAATTTTTGAGAAAAGTAAGTATCCTGGATAATCCACACAGCATCATTTAGCCACAAGCTAAGCAAAGCTTGTGTTATTGGTACTACTATGATAGCTGTTATACTTAATAAAGTATATGTATCACATTAGATGATTTATTTTTGTGTACGTAGAAAAGGACAAGAACATCCGAACAAATAATCTGCAGATCGTATGAATATTAGTCCCGAGGTTGGGAATCAAACCGCCACCTCCTGCGTCGTAAACGGACCTTGGCCCATCGCGCCAAGACGTCGTCGTCAATTTACAGTCAAGTACCTACCTACGACAAAAGTTCAAAACCCTCGACGCGCGAGTTACACTCGCACTTGTCGTACTTGTTTATTCTAGATTCAAAATCATTTCGGCTTGTAGGTACCTCTCCGTCAGAGAGCTAAGTTGCTAGAAGATGTCTTTCAGATCAAATCAAATCATTTATTTGCCGATATAGGCCGATATAGGTACCTACCTACATGTTAGATCTTTTATTGTCAATGTAAACCCGCAAGCAGTGCAAATAAAATACGGAAATTAATCAAATAGATATATCAATAATAATAATAATCATCGACAATAGGTAGGTACGCGCCACAGAGGTCGTCATATTGAAAATATTGAAATAATAATTTATTTAACTATCAGACAGTCAAATAACAATCACAGACAAAACATAGTAAGTAGGTTAGTTAATAATTCTACTTAAAATATATAATTATAGTCGCTCTTTCCAATAGATGTTTAAGTAGGTAGGCACCTGTATGTACCATACATAATAATATAGTGTAAGTACACCTATAGTTAATCGAGTTTGGCAGCACGTACCGTATTATGCCAGGCTGGAGCTCAGAAGTCAATGGAAGGCAGGTAAACATCACACAGCTTGTCTTGATTTTGAGCCTGCCTGCGTAGGTAGGATACCTAGTATGTATACCTAGCTAGCCACAATCCGGTAACCTCATCTCAACGCCTAATCAATACCAAACATGACGCATCTACACGTGCCTGTAAGTTTATTTTAGGCGCTTCTACATGATACCTATACACTAGTATTAGTACCTATAGTTACCTACCTATACATTAGTATTATATAGATTAGTATAGGCACAGTTACTATAGGTACAGGTAACTGTGCCTATAATAATCTATACTTAATCAGAATCAGAATCAGAAGTATTTTTATTGTTAACTGTTGTACAGAAAATAATTCTTAATATTATAAAGAGGAAAGATTTGTTGTTAGTTTGTATATATGAATTGAATAGGCTCCGCAAGCGCTAGACTGATTTGAAAAAATATTTGACCACTAGAATCCTCTATCAACACAGATCAGGCTAAGTATAGAATACTTTCAAAAAACTTACGGTTACGAATAAAAACTTCAATAATATAAACCAACGTGTGTAAAGGGTATAATTTTCGAAATTTATTATAAATAACTGTGCGATGGGGCGGCTTGCTAATTTATAATTTAGCAGCGCAAATCTAAGAAAATTGTTTATTTTCTACAGTACGAGTATCATGTCTTAAGTTTTTCCATTTCTATCATGGATTCACTACATCACTATCACAGTATTGATGACTGGAGATATTTGTTTAGGATGTTTCGTTCCTTTTCTTTCAATATTAGAAAATACTATGTAGATATGTAATATTATATTGATATGGATCAGTTGAGCTTCCTGTAGTTTGTTCGCAACAGTCTGCAGTTAGCTCAATTGTTTCAATTGTAAATACTAGTTTTTTATTTAGTTAGATCATTGTAATTTTATTTGTAATAAAGAATATTATAGTATTATGTATATAAGTCATCTATATTATACCCTTTAAACAAGCTCTGCTTATGTACCTTGGGGCTTAGATGACGCTGTGTTGATTGTCCAGCATTATTTATTTTATAATTAGTACCTATTTAAGAAACATTAAGTTGGTACTATTACCTACCAAACTCAGATATAGGTACCTATTACCTATTACTGTAATTGGGATGCTTTTAAGGGACATAGGTACCATACAGTTAACCCGCTTACGTTAGGTTTTTAATTGTAATATTGCATCACCTACTAAGGTGTTGAAAGCTTTACAGGTTCCGAGAATGGAAATCGGATGCGTTTGCTCGTACAGCCAATCGCTTTCACCCTCAGTGAAGAGGGATTGGCTAACAGCGCTAGCGGAAAATTGTAATTAGAGGCAGTTTAATGGGATTTGCTATTAGTGTTTGTCCATGTTTAGGTTTGTTATTAGAGTGCTTAGAACGCGTGCCACGACCATGTTTCAAAATAACATTACTGTTACTACACACATACAAATGTTCAAACATTTGTAACATAGATACCTAAACTAGATAGGGGAGCGGAGGACTAGTTGTAACAATTTTTAGTTTTTTTGATGGGGAAGTCAAAATAACGAGTTTTCTAACAATAAAGTTATTTTATAGTAGAGAAAAAATATCCATTTATCCATAAAAAAAATAAGAATGATAATTGGGCTGCATTTCATAATGATTGATAAAAACAAAAAAAAATATTGCAAACATAGTCACTTGTTACAACATATCCCGTTCTTGTGGCAAGTTGTAACTGGTGTGGGGCAAATAGTAACAACATAATCAAAATAACATATTTATAGAATTTCAAGCATTTATGGTTAGGTAAACAAACTTAGGGGAGGCCTATGTCCAGCAGTGGACTATTATAGGCTGGTGATGATGATGAAACAAACTTAAACATAATTTTAATTACGCACCATAACACACATTAAGATAATGTTTGATACTTCCTAATTATACCATAACTTCTTACAAACTTATGAATGAGGCAACAAGTGTTTCTTTATCAAAATTAAGAGATTTTGGTTTTCGCTTAATTTCTATTAGTTTTTCTGACAAAATAAAAATGTTTTAAACTTGTCTAAATAATCATTGTCTATGTTAAACGTAGTTTTTGCTCTTAAATTACTGTAGTTACTAAACTACGTAGGTTAACAAATCAACCATCTAATAACCATTTAAGACTGGTGTACCTAATGCGTAGAGGGACTAAGTCGCGTTAGGACTAGTCATAGTGCGAAGTAGATATTACGTTAGTTAGACTTACTGCGATATAGGCTAGATGAGAGAAAGGTCAATAGATCTATAGACATACTGAATTATAGATCAACAGCTACAACAAGTTAGACAAACTACGTAAAAGTGGTAAAAGATACCACTTTATTTCCATGTCTATTTAATTTTAAGAACTGCATTCTCCTTTTTAAAGACCTTATCAAAACTGCCATAGCTCCTTGAAGTACTCACTCCCATTCTTCTTTGATGGCGGTTTCCAGTTCTCCTAAGGTGGTAGGGGCGGGATTTCGAGCTCTAACCTTTTGTTTTAGGGTGTCCCAAATGGGTTGAGGTCAGGACTCCTTGCTGGCCACTGCATTACCTGTATACCGACCTCTTCCTGGTACTGAGTCACGATGCGTGCTACGTGTGGCCGTGCGTTGTCTTCCATTAACTGGAAGTGTTCTACGATATAACCCGCAAAGGGCATTACGTGATCTTCTAAGATCTCTGTTATGTAAAGTGCGTTCATGCATTTTTAATCTTAAAAAAATCTTCTAAATTGAGGTGGTAGATCTACCAATTTTGCATTTTACATTCTACCAACTTCTACCAACATTTGCCACATAATCTACTAATTTTCTGAAATTCGGGTTGGTTGGCAACACTGCGCGCTGGTGATGTAATCCGGCTCGAAGGACCAAAAATTGTACCACCACGCTCCCTTTTCAGTGCCTGCTCCCTGTTCCTCAAGGCTTCCCACTTCCCTGATGGGTAATTCAGCTTGCGACAAATATAAAACGAATGGCTAAATCATAGATCGATTTATTATGCATGCCTTATGGTAAAGGTTTTCGTTTGATAAGCTTAAATAAACAAAAGTAGGTACCGAACGTCATTCAGAGCCGTGCGTTCTCGTCAGCGCGATCTAGCGCTCGTCCACTTTTACTAGCGACATCTAGTTATAATTTTCGTTAACATTTACCGTTAGACAGGTATTAAACAAAAATTTCAGAAATTATACACACTAAAACGATGGGTTTCACAGTTTTCATACGGATCTTTACTTTTTTTAACAGCATTGGGGTTTTTGACATTGACTCGACATTCCAAAACTGACACTGGCCGTAGAGAAAAAGCAAGCACCGTGCGCTATACAACCTCTTTTTCTATTCTGACGCGCCATAATAGAAAAAGAGGTTGAATATACAGCCCACGGTTCAATTATTGAATTTTTCATGCGGATCCCTAACTTTTTTGAAAATATTATATAGCCTATGTTCATCACGGAAAATTAAGGATTCTAATGGTGAAAGAATTTTTTAACTCGGTCCAGTAGTTTCGGAGCCTATTCAATTCAAACAAACAAACAAACAAACAAACATACAAAAAATCAAATCTTCTTCTTAAAATTCGCGGGCGGGGAGGGCACGGCGACCTAACGGCATCGGTGTCAGCCGCGCAAGGCGAAAACGGTGACACGACGACGCTATCCGATACATTCCGTTGACCTCCACGGCGAGTGTTGACGTTGGACATCTCGGGCAACTTGTCCACTAAAGCAGCGCTACCTCAGACTGCAGCTCGCTGATGGTGTTCTGCGAGACCTCCAACTTCAACACGACGTCAGTCAAGCTTGTCTTCAAAGATGTACTTAACATCTTTCAGCAGCCTGGTCACATCGAATATAACCGCGACTACATCACGCCACCTGCGATTTGCTGATGACATAGTCTTATATGGCGGAGTCGCTAGAGGAGCGGAAACGGATGCTGGACAGTCTTGCTTCAGCCTCCCGATGTATCGATCTTGGCATGAATTTGGATAAAATCAAAGTTTAACTCGATCATGCATTCCATAGGTATACAAAGGTAAACTGTTTAATCCTGTACAGTAGGTTTCCGCGTTTGATTTTATATTCTCTTACTGGTGTTAATATTTCATTTTTACGGCTAGAACTCATATTTACTCAATTTGTCAAATAATATTTGACTGTAATATTTCGATAAAATCACAAATAACAAAACGAATGAAAAATTCCCGTGTATTCGATAACAAATGCCGTGCCGGGACGCGGAATTTTTTTATTAACTGCCAGGATTTAATTGAAGCGAAATGCTTTCCAAGAATTTAAAAGACAAATTTAAAAGTAATATCGCTACATAATAACTGCATGACCGACTTTGCTCGCACTTGTCGAGGAACCCTTTGCCTCTTTTCGTATAAAAGGGATGAAAAGAATCTAAAAATGTTGTTCGACAGGAAGTCTACATCAAGAAGGTTGCCAAAGGTTGCCAAAAAAAAAACTCCATATATTAATGTACTAAATCGTCTGCAAGATGAGAAATGCTTTATAATAGAAAATAAAAATGAAATAATTTTTAGAAAATCATTTATATAGTATACCTAGTACCTACAGTACAACGACTACGTATGTCGAAGCATTAGATCGAAACGCGTGGGCGGTCAATTTGTGCAGATCAAAGCGATGGTCAAATGCTTTGACCTCAAAGCAATTGACTATCGCTTTGATCAACACCTGTATACCTACCTAGGTATACATGTGTTGAGCTTTGACACTGACACTAATACACACTCACCAGACCATAACTTCTAGTAGTATTGCATTGATACCTCTGATACATTAACACCATTGTAATATTTGACATGTTTTCAATACATCAACAAATTTCTCTTATGATTTGAATACATACAATCTCCAGTAGGGATGTATTCAAACCACAAGAGAAAACCAAAGTCCAATGTTCATAGTCGTGTCAAGATTCCGATATTCAACGCCAAATTATTTGCAGTGGATGTACGGGGATGTACCGCGTACATACATACTGACACTGTACATTATGACGAAAGTAGGTACACTAAAATAGCGGAGCCAGAGGATCACTAACAGAGAAAAATTGTTTTAGGAAACCAATAACAGTGCTTTCAATCGCAAATACTATGAAGACGAGCACTTAACCTTGAAATACCGTTCCTTGGGATATGACTACCTATATCCTATGTTATCGAGTTTTTAAAAAGATCTAACACAGATGCCCCATCTATTGCACCTTTTTGGATGGCAAAAACATTTAGATAATTTTAACCCTCGAACCGTACCCTGGGGTACAAATGACAAAAATGAAATATGTATATTTGTCTATAATTGTTTGACTATTTGACGGTTTGCATCGCGCGTTCGTGTATTTTAGCGGGTTGGGGCTACGCCCTCGTACCTCAGTTGGACACTAGTACAGCTAGACCAGTGGACTGTAGACCAGTGGACTGTACACGGTAGGTGTGGGGTGCACCAGCAACCCAGGGTACTTTCAACGTAAACAAGTAGTCCTCAGTCAAATTGGTTTCTTCTTATTCACCTCTAATATCTCATCCTGAACGGATTGGGTCTAACCCTGTATACAAATACAATACTTAATTACTCAGTTTCTTCGGACAATGGTGTAGGTACCAGTAAAATTTTAAACACTTCAATGTATTTGAAAAAGTTTTGCGTTTTTGATTTCCAAAGGTTTCCTTATTAAGTCTTTTCTTTAATTTTCCGGTAAGGTATCCATATCTACAAACACTTCGTACATTTCAAAAATAAATAATAGAAAGAGGAGTGGTAAATATTTGAACTTTTTCAAAATGTATCAAAAATGTCTTTTTGAAATATTTTGACACTCTTAGCGACATTTACAAAACTGTTTTGAAATGTGCGAACCAATAATTTTATACCCCACTTTCGAAAATTCGTTTTTTAACCATTTGTAATAAAGTGTTTTTTGAGACTTCTCTAAATTCTTCCTTTAAAATAAAGATCCATATTAGGTACAAATGCCTAGTACATTGCAGCAGCAAATAATTGAATTCGGTATAGCTGAATTAACTCGCATACCTATCAGCATGGCCGTAGGGAGGGGGGGGGTTTTGGGGGTTCAAACACCCCCCGAAATGTTGAGGCACCGTTAAAAATCAAACTTGAATAGGTAAAATTTTCTCGGATACGTACTCGTACGTGGAAAGCGCGGCTTACTTTAAATAGCTATTCTCTCTTAAAAACACAAAAATTTTTTCGTCTCATTTCGTCTCCGATTAACAACAGCGCGCTCTGAGTCGTCGCTGGCGGACGGGGCGCGCTCGCGCACCATGCCATGCGATTCCTATTGTGTATCTACATACATTGTACTGTATGTAAGCACTTAAATATTTCTTTAAATTATTATCTTTTGAAAACTCAAACTTTTTTTCGACAAAATTCGTCTCTACATTTTAAATGAGCTGGGTGCACGAATCGCATTCATTTACGGCCGATTCCAGCTAGGCAGGCAGATCACGACATTACTTTTAATTTTATAAATCAATAGACCTATTTTGTTGTCGTTCCGTAGTAATTGAATTGCTTTCTCCGTTTACTGTCATGTATTTATTTATAACATACTTTTCTAAATTATTTAGTAACGGCCGAAAAGGTCACAAAAAATTTCGCGGCTCGCTCCGCTCGCCGTTAATTCGGAATTATTCTAAGCTTTTTAACAACCTTGCGAAAATGCCACAATTTCTCAAAAATTTTCAGCGGCCGCAAACACAACAAAATATCGGCGGTCACTCCACTCACTGTTATAATTTTGGCTCTAAAAGTTTCAGGGTTCGCTAATGATAATCTTTTGTCACTCTTGATTCTATTTTATAGATCATCCGAAAGGTCGCACAAAAAATTGCGGCTCGCTTCGCTCGCCGTTAACTCTTTAGCCTTTTGGTCATTTTTATCAGCCTGCCGAAAATATGTAAAAAAATTGCGGCTCGCTTCGCTCGCCGTTCATTCTGTACCCTTTCGGTCAGTTTTATCAGCCTGCCGAAAATATGTAAAAAATTTGGCGGCTCGCTTCGCTCGCCGATCATTCTATAGCCATTTAGTTATTTTTATCAGCCTGCCGAAAATATGTAAAAAAATTGGCGGCTGGTTTCGCTCGCCATTCTCTCATAATAATGTGAATTGTTATACCTACCCCTTAACTAATACTACTAACTTTTTTGTCACCCGAAAATGACACTCGAAGTTATTTATTTTTTGTATTTCTCACATTTTTTTCTTTGTTGCTGGCATACCAATCTCCAATCTCCAAAATGACCACCACAGTTTTTAAAATATTTGGGGCTAGCTGTCACATCTATTGTCACACTTTTGCCTACTTTTTTACAAAACATCGGAAAAATCTGAAAAAATTCGCGGCTCGCTCCGCTCGCCGTTCCCATGGTTATTATTTTTATATCGAATTTTTTTGGAAAGTGCTTAGTTGAAAACCACTCCGGGTACTAGCATAAGTAGCATAAGTACATAATATATAAAGATGTTGCATGTTGTCTCGGGCGGGTCTAAGGCTCGACCCCCCCCGAATAGTATTTCTGGCTACGGCCCTGCCTATCAGCCACCATATTAATATCGTTCCTGAATGATTGTGGTTAAATGGAAATTTATTTGTTAATCGGTGGTAATAAATATTGATTACCATGTTTGTTAATAAATAATTTGGTACATTCATTTGGATATAAAGAATAACCTTAAAAACTTTACTTTTATTATGTAAGCAGCAATATTATAAACAACTACCAGATAATAATGATCATTTAGCTGTAAGAAAAATGTTTGTAGAAAGGTTTCAAGCAAAATTTTTTTTGTTTTTGGTAGATGTATCCTAATGATAAATGAAATGTACCTACACCGGCAGGCCGGTAGGCCGGCAGATCTGCAACTGGACATGACATATCTCTGAACAAATCTATGGTTTATTGGAATTTTATAATAAACTTTACCTGGTACAATCATTATATAATAATAATAGAAGTGCATGTTTACAAATAAATAAAATACGATTTTGGGAGATTAAGGTGAAATTCCTCGGAATAGTAACAAAAGGAGATCTCCTCTCTAACTCTTATTGACTTCGTCCACTTGGCGCACTTAATCCATGGTCCTTCGACCGACAGTTGATGTCGAGTAATCGTATATCAGTTAGTTGTTACTGAAACATGCGTTTGCGCGATCTAGGTTGTTTCTCTTTTTACACTAAGAAAGTTTATATTTATTTATATTATTTTCTTACCGATATCTAGCGAAGACTGTTTGCGCTTAGGTAGATTGCTAGCTTCCATTTATTTCGATGAATCTTGCGCACCTCTATTGAAATTAGCCCTTGTAGTTCAGGCAATGTTGACAGAGGTCGTCTACAATGATATTATCATCTTCACAATTTTTTGGCCATTTCAGTAAGAAAGATAATAAGAAAGTCAGTGAAGGTACCTCGTTGAAATTTAGTTTTTTTTTAACTGGCTAAGCCTTTATTAACAAATAAATTACAATGATCTAACTAAATAAAAAATAATTTACAATTGAGCTAACTGCAGACTGTTGCGAACAAACTACAGGTAGCTCAACTGATCCATATCAATACCAGTTGGAAGTTTACCCAAGATGCTGGCTGCATTGCCACATCATCACCATCATCACCAGCCTATAATAGTCCACTGCTGGATATAGGCCTCCCCTAATGAACGCCATAATGGCATTATCATTTGGGGGTTATTGCCCATAATCCCCACGCTGGGCATGCGGGTTGGGGATCGCAGTTCAGTGGAGTTGTTCTGCAGAGGGCGCTGCTGCCCACCCCCGGTGTGATTCCCTTAGTCGCCTCTTACGACACCCACGGGAAGAGTTGGGGTGGTGAAATTCTATGCCGGCACCACGGCATTGCCACGTTGTATGGCAATGCTGATGCGCTGTGCCAAATATTGACCATTATTTAGTTTTTAACTATTTTATTCTTAAAATTATTGCTACGTAAAGGGTCATTCTCTATTTCTCTATGGCACAATGCTTACTTTGCGTTACAAAGACAACGTTTTGTTTACGATTAATCGAATTGATGGTTGGCATTATTTTAATTAATTTAGAATAACCACTTGAACGTTCGTGGGCAGTACCCATAAAAGCAACGGTTTTTCTCGGGAAAGTCGCGAAATTTTCCGCAATTTTCCAATGGCGCCAACCACGGACGTATGTTGCCCCCTCCCGTGGCCGCCGCGAGCGCTGGACGTTCAAGTGGGGACGATAATATGTAAAGAGAACAGAAGGGGAACAAAATTTATTTGAAACCTGTTGTGGTCGAAATCACTTTACTAACGACTATTTCGTGAAGATGTGCGCATCTATGGCGCTCATTAGGGGAGGCCTATGTCCAGCAGTGGACTATTATAGGCTGGTGATGATGATTGTACGGTCGTACACCAGGTAACTAGTAACTAAGCTGGATATATCAGAAAAACCAGGAGATAAATTTTAACTGATATATTTAACGATAAACTGTAGTTACTAATGAAATGATAGTGAGACGCGTGATTCGATTGACAGCTGATCGCGAACTGAATATAATAAAAAGTATTGCTAAATTGATGACTGGCGTAAATGCGCGGTTGACATTAATTAGGGCAATGCACGATGTACGTACTCGTACATATTCCCGGGCCAGAATTTAAGGATATGATGTTGGAGAAAATGATAGGTGAATGACGTGATACAAGGTGATACGAATGGTACAATTTAGTTAACAAAATGATGAAATAATAGTTGCTTAGAATAATAACTAATTGTCCAGTCTTGTATTCTTGAGTTGATTGATATTTCATGCGGTACGATTGAACTTTTAATCGAAAAATACGGGCGAACTAGATTTATCTGAGATCACACGCGCACTAAACGACTTTTCTAACTCAGGCTCACTACGAACACAGCACTGATGCACTGCACTTTCACTGACGCATTTCGTAGGTAGTTCGAAGCTTGTAGCTCGTAGTTCAATCGGCGCACCCTCTGCGCGATGAGGCGCGGGCGACATCAGGGCGGGCGGCGGCGCCACGGCGGGCGCTCCGGGCTGCGCTCGCGCCCGCCAGCGGCGCCACAGCAGTACTGCGACTCCGACGATGACCGCGAATATCACCAGATAGATAACGACGTAGTGATGAACGTCATGGTAACTGACTCTGTCAGTAAGTACTCCTTCTGCAGCGCTAGCTTTAAGCTCTTGGAGCTGCCTGTCTATCTCATCAAAATACTCTTGGTGATTGGAGTAATCAGATTGATTTAGGATGGAAGACACAGGAGTTGATATGTTGAATATGCTGTTGATTGGAGGGATGTCAATCTTCAGCACATCCGCTTCTTCTCGAAGAGTATTTGCTAGAGTTTTGTGAGCGAAGATCGAGATAGCTTCGCTCTTGATGATACACCCTTCATCGATGCTTATTATCCCTGACCTATGTAGTTGTTCAGCGGTAATCTGATGCTCGCATATGATTCGTATAGAGCATTGACCGCAGCAGGAATAAAAATAGGTATTTATGTTATTCAATCCAGTCCAGGTACTCTTGCAGGGTGATGATAATGTTTGACACTGGTCGGATAGCTTTTGACACAAAGATTTTCGTCTAATTTCATTTGATAAATAGGTTGGTGCAAAGGACATAGATGCGAGTCCTTATCCAACTCTACACAACTATGTACGTCTCTTTCTGCGAGTGGTACATAAGAGTCCTTCTGCATATTTATCGCTACATATTCTGATATTGGAACTAAGCTCGTCATTTTTCTTCCGAATTGCTGTGGGATAGGTATAAGCTTATAAAGTTCGAAGTTGTCTCGTGCGACTAAAGGAATTTTTATTTCAAATATTATAAACTTATTCGAAGCTCTAGCTCTGACGGAGAGAAGATGATACATTTTCGCTATATCGGATTGGAGATTCCAGGGCAATGATACGTCCTTGGTTAACAGACCGGTGCACCGGTCTGGTAACCAAGGACGTATCATTGCGGTGATGGTATTCATCTCGTCGCGTAGCTGCTCAGGGGTAACAAGGTGAAAGTTGAATCTTCCGGCGTAGACATTCGTTAAGGCATCGATGACGGTTTCTTGAATATTTTGTAAACTGACTAGGATACCTTGTGCAATAGCTGACGATAATGTAAAGTCACAGGTACTTGATACTACTTGTAAATCGTCTCTCTGCTTGTTAAACGTTCTTTCAAGATTATTTAAATGCTGGTTAAAGATTTTACTTTGCTTATCAATAGAAGATTCTACTCTCTTTAATAGATTAAATTCCCCCTCCACGATGGAAGTCTGATTTTTCCAAAGAAATGCTAAATGTTTTTCATTCTCCCTAATAGTTTCAATGTCACGCTCGTATTGCTCTGCAAAATCCTGATCAAGTACGCCAAACAGTTTGTTAGCTAGAAACCCGACTCCGTTTATAAGGCCGCGCGGTAGTCGCGTGCGCGCACTTCGTGGGAACTGCTTACCGAGCAAAATGTTATTGTAGTGCGCGAGTTCATTCAGCCCATGATGTAATTGTAGAAGGACTATGTCGCATTGTGCTATTTTTTTCTTTGTTTGATCGTTGCAAATTCCGTCTAAATGATTTACGTATTTGATAAGTAGGTCATGGCTTTGCCAATAAGGCTCCATGTCGTAATAAATAACTAGATTCCATTGATCGCGTTCAAGTCGAATATTACTAATATGATCGAAATAAAATCCTTGACTTGAATTTAAGCCGGTAACTTGATATTTAACGTGGACGGGAGTTGCTATCATTGTAAAAAATAACATAAACAACATAAATATAAAGTGTGATAAGTACGATTTCTTTGTTCGATTTATAATGGTAGCTGAGCAAACTCTATCTTGTTTCTGTTGAAACTTACAGTCCTGTTGAACTGTTTCGGCACCCTGTATAGGTAACCTAGAAATTTTAGAGATAGGGCGCTTTAGCTCACCATTTTTGGTTTTCAGGGTGACTACGCGTACGTAGTCATCTTTCCCTGGATGTAGGGCTGTTATCCTGCCTAGGGCCCACTTCCCCGATGGCAGGTTGGCGTCGTGAATGATGACGACGTCGTTGATTTTTAGGTTTTCATGGGGTTGACGCCACTTGCTTCGCGTCGATAGTTGGCTAAGATATTCCGATTGCCACTTCTTCCAGACATCTTCAAATATTTTTTGAGTGAGTTGCCATCTAGTACGCAAGTCTCTCTCGGTCTCAATGATAGATAGAGTGGGACCGCATGCTAAGAAGTGTGCTGGCGTTAAATACTCCATGTCTTCGGGGTCTTCAGTTAGAGGGCAGAGAGGCCTTGCATTTAAGCATGCTTCTAATTGAGAAAGTAGCGTTGAATATTCCTCGAAAGTCAACTTCTGTTCGCGATGACTCTTTTCAAATGATATTTAAGGCTTTTCACCGCTGCTTCCCAGAGACCTCCCGCGCTAGGCCAACCTGGAGCGTTGAAGTGCCATTGAATCTTCATATCGGTGATAGCCGAATAGAAACTAGGATCCAAAGTAGCTTGAAGGTCTAAATATTCTTTGTTTAGAGCTTTGTTAGCGCCTACGAAGTTGGTGCCATTGTCACTGTATATGTGACTGGGTGCGCCTCTTCGCGCTGCCATTCTTCGTAAAGCTGCTAAGAAAGCTGATGAGCTTAGGTCGGAGACTAGTTCCAAGTGTACGGCCTTAGTTACCATACAAACAAAAACTGCGATATAGCCTTTGGTTGATTTTATACCGCGACCTTTACTTGATTTGACATCGACAAATCCGGTATAGTCAACACCTGTGTGCTGAAATGGTCGGGCTGGCCTTGTACGAGCTGCTGGTAAGTTTCCCATTATTTGTTCGTGCTTGATAGGATCGTGGCGGCGGCATTTAACGCATCCACGTAATTGTTTTTTAATTATTTTATTGCCTCCTACGAGCCAATACTTTTGTCTTATAAAAGCTGATGTCAGGCGGGCTCCGCCATGATAAGAAGCTTTGTGTGATTGTTCAATCAGAAGCTCGGCTAAGCGGCTGTTGCCAGGTATTATGATCGGATGCTTCATGTCCGTCGGAAGATAGGAATTTCTTAGCCGTCCCCCAACTCGTAGGATACCGTTTTTATCCAAAAATGGATTAAGAGCTAATATTTTACTTTTAGAATGTACCCGATTGTTTTCAGAAATGTTTTTTATTTCACTTGAGAACTCAAAGTGCTGTACTTGTTTGATAATAAGAATTTCAGCTCTCTGAAGTTCAGATAGTGAAAGGTAATTATTGCAGTGTTTTCTTTCTTTAAATCTTAACACCCATGATAAAATTCTAATAACTTTAGTGATAGAGCTATGTTTTGAAAGCAATTGATAAATGGTGTTGTTTTCTAGATCTTGTTCAGTGACAGCGTTGACTTGACGGACTTTCTTCATCTCCAGGTCAGTGGTAAATGCTGGCTGCTGGCCTTGTCCATCGAAACCTAATAGCCATGATGGTCCCTGCCACCACAAGTCATGCTTTATCAGCTGTGATGTTGTTAAACCGCGGCTGGCACAGTCCGCCGGGTTCTCTTCAGATTTGACGTAACGCCAACATGCTGATGGCATCGTCTTTTTTATATCAGTGACCCTGTTGGCCACAAAGGTCTTCCACTTGCCTGGGTCCCCGTTAAGCCATCCTAGGACAATCATAGAATCAGACCATCCATAGATCTCAAGCCGGTAGGTACTTAAGCACTGTTGCACTTTAAGTACTAACTTAGAGAGAAGATGACCCGCCATTAACTCTAACCTAGGGAGAGAGATATTTTTCCCACATGGTACTATTCTTGTTTTAGCAACCAATAGGGTGATAATAGGCTGTTTACCTCGATTTATTTTGCAATAAATAACGCATGCGTAGGCTTTAGTTGATGCGTCACAAAAGCCGTGCAATTCGATTGCGTCATTTTCGTTACTAGATAGCCACCTAGGTACTTGTATTTTATTAATTTTAATGATATCGTTTTTGATTATAATCCATTCAGATAAAATTTCTTCAGGTAGGGGATCATCCCATTTGATTGCGGACAACCATACCTTCTGAAAAATTATTTTAAATTTAGTCGATATTGGCGCTAGCCAGCCTAGGGGGTCAAATAGCTTAGATATATCCGAGAGGAGTGATCTTTTAGTTTCCACCTCGGCCGTCGTCGGTTCAATTTTAGACTTAAACATAAACATGTCTTGTTGGTGATTCCAACTAAGTCCCAGAGTTTTGGAAGATTCGGGCTGCTTAAAATCGAAGTTGTCTTGTTTTTTGTGCATGTTTGCATCTGACAATTCGGCAACGTTCGACTTCCATTTTCTTAAATTGAATCCGGCGGTTTTAAGTAGTTTGATAAGGTCCCCGCGCATTTGTTTTGCGTTATCTAACTGATGAGCTCCATGAACGAGATCGTCCATGTAGAAGGAGCTTTCGAGGACTGCAGCGGCTTCGCTGTATTGTTCGTGAGATTTAGCATCTGATGCCAACTGTCGGAGGGTCATCATTGCTAAAAAGGGCGCGGCTTTTGTACCATAAGTAACAGTCAAAAGCTCCCATTCTTTAATATTTTCCTGCTCGGAATTTCGATAGATTAGCTTTTGTAGCTTTTGATCTTCTTTGTTTATCCAAATTTGTCTAAACATCATTTCAATATCTGCAATAAAGGGAAATTTGAATTGCCGCCATTTGATAATAAGCGACTGAAGGTCTTGTTGAAGGTTGGGTCCGCGTTTCATGACGTCATTAAGGCTGTGGCCAGACGACGTTTTGGATGAGCCGTTAAACACCACCCTAAACTTAGTTGTTGTAGATTCCGCTCGTTCGACTCCGTGATGAGTGAAATAAAAATCGGGTTTGGTGCTACTGACGGCGGGAGCCATATGGCCCATTGATAGATAATCTTTCATAAATAATTTATAATGATTTTCCATTTCAGGATTTTTAATAAATTTTCTTTCTAATGATTTGAATTGAGCAATTGCTTTATTTTTAGAAATTCCTAGACTCTTTTCAAAATCTGTTTTCATAGGTAGCCGTACTTCATACCGACCGTCTTCTCGTCGAGTGGTGGTGCTTTTATAGTACTGTACGCACTCCTGATCTTCTAATGATAGATTGGACTCTTCGGCAATGTCTTCGATTTCCCAGAATTTCTGGATTTCTTCTAAATCGTTAATAAGGACATTGTATTGAAGCGTCCTAGCGCTACCACTCAGAATCCACCCTAAGCGCGTGTTTTGCGCAATAGGAGAATTATTTTGTTCGCCTCGGCAGATACCTTCTAATAAGATCAATGAATAAATATCTGCTCCGAATAAGATATCCACGGGACGGCTGAGATTGTATTCAGGATCGGCTAGGGTTATATGGTCCAAGTAAGACCACGTAGGTTTTGCAAAAGAATAGCTTGGTAGATTTTTTATTAGACTTTTCATAATAAGTACATCCGTGTGAAACTCAAAGTTGTTATTGGCTGATACGCATTTGATATTGATAGCTCCTTTGCAGTTCGACTGCTTCGCGCCTATTCCTGTGATCACACCTTGACATTTTTGACGAGGTAGCCCTAGCTGTTGGGCAGCGTTTTCAGATATAAGGGAAGTCTGAGAACCCTGATCTAAGAGAGCGCGCATTGTAATAAAGGAACCATTGGAAGCTTCAACTTTTACCACAGCTGTAGTTAAAAGAATTTCAGGTATTTCAGTTTGAGACACGTGTGAGCTCCTAGTAGTTGGCTTTTGACCCTGTTTGAGTTCGCTGATATTCGCATTACTAGAAGTCGATGCCCCGGCCTCATTAGAGTTTAACGTAAACGCGTCATGTAGAAGCGTGTTATGTGCAAGGTTGCACTCGCGACAGCGTTTTTCTGAAACACATTCGTTCCCATTGTGGCAATAAAGACAATTTTTGCACAACTTTAGATTCTCGGCCGTTCGAAATTTTGATGATGGAGACATTTCACGGAATTTATTACAAATAAAAATCGAATGATTATTCTTTTTGCATATTGCACACCTATAATATTTAGCGGTGTAAACGTTTTTGCTATTAGCGGATTGCTCAATACGTCCGGTCGATGACGGCTTCGTATTAGAGTTATGAAAGGATTTTTGATTTTTATGATTTTGTTGAGCAGATTTAGGATCAGACTTCCTTCGCGAGGATTCCATTGTTGTGAATGTCTTCTCCAAAAATGATAAAAATTCTTCAAGATTAGGTACCTCTTTAGGTTCTTTTACAGAAGAGAGATATTCGCTAAGGGTCTCTGTGTCGAGCTTTTGACACATGAGATGTATGATAAGAGAATCCCATGACTCTACGTTGATTCCTAAGTTTTTAATAGCGTTGAGGCTTTCGCGAGTTACGTCATGGATCTTTTTGATATGATTTAGCGACGATTGCTGCGCCGCTGTGATATTGAGCATTAAATCGAAGAGAGAGCTTAAAATTAGACGTTTGTTATTGTAGCGATTATTCAGAAGCTCCCAGCTGATTTGATAATTATCAGCCGAGATAGAAAGATGCTGGATAAGTCTTTCTGCTTCACCCTTTACTTTAGTTTTGAGAAATTGCATTTTCTGAGCGCGGGATAGTGATGGATTGGCGTGAATAGTTTCAGTAAAAATATCTTTAAAACTAGACCATTGATGATAATTGCCAGAAAAGGTTGGAATTTCCATTTTTGGAGTAGTGTTTTCACGGTGAGATACAGAGGAGAATTTCCTATTGATAGCTTTTATGATCTCATTGAATTTTTTCTCAGTTTGAAAAAAATGCGATTCGTACTCCGGGCTTTTCTGGCTAGCCGATTCGCTATCCAGCTCCCAATGAAGGGTATCGATGTTAGACCAACGCGATTGAATGTTACGCAACAAGTGATCAAATTCCCATTTCTCCGATATAGAATCTAAGTCTATGTTCGAAATAGTATGCTCGAATGCCTTAAAATTACTGCTTTGTTTCCGCAGCATCTCATCGGTCTTGCTATTGCTACCCCGAGCCTGGTACGAGAATTCCTGCGATGGAGTTCCAGGTCTTAGAGTAGCTGGCTTGATAAGAGAGGAGGGAGTCCCTTCCCTCGCTCCTGAGCTTTTAATAGCTGCCTTGATGTAGGTGTATCTTTCTCCAATGCTTTCAAATTGATTTGTAGTAAAGTATGGATAAGACTTAGTACCTAATCCGCACAGCTTACTGTGATTCAATTGATATTCGTTCCAGTAGCTATCTAGAGTGTCTAGCCTTCGCTGAATATAGTCTGGAGTTTTCCTATCCGAACCGTCTTTCTTAAAATTCGAATAGAGTTGCTCAATAGCGGAAGCGATTCGCTCTTGAGCCGATAGTAATTCTTCCCTGGTAGACATCTTAGTACTCGTAATTGATGAGAGTAAAATAAGATAAATGGAAAGATCTTACTTGATATCGTCTGGACTGGATGAACGGTGACGCGGTGCTGCTACTCCTACGTCCGTCCTGTGGTGTCTGTTGACGCCTAGCTGCTGCTGTGTCCTTCCTGCAGTGTCTGTTGACGCTTGCAGTTGCTGCGGAGGTTTTCGCAAGCCGGCCTGGCTTACGTCCTTAAGTATAGGATGATACCCGCTGCTGTGATCCAGTGAGCTGGTTGCTCACACTGATGACTCCACTTGTTAGCGGAAATCCTCACTGGTGGCACTGATTCACGGTACTGCCGCACTCGCGAGGGTGATATACCAGTTTTAAAATTTAAAAAAAATGATGTACGGTCGTACACCAGGTAACTAGTAACTAAGCTGGATATATCAGAAAAACCAGGAGATAAATTTTAACTGATATATTTAACGATAAACTGTAGTTACTAATGAAATGATAGTGAGACGCGTGAGTCGATTGACAGCTGATCGCGAACTGAATATAATAAAAAGTATTGCTAAATTGATGACTGGCGTAAATGCGCGGTTGACATTAATTAGGGCAATGCACGATGTACGTACTCGTACAATGATGATGATGATGATGATGTGCGCCATATTTCCTGAAGGTATGTTTTGATCATCTTATTTTCTTGCAAGCGAAGTGAAAGTTTTAAACATACTATATTAAGTATAATACATATTAAACAACCTCGGATACAGAATAGTTTTTAGGGTTTTGACATCGGTTGCAAAACCCTTATGGCATCGCTTTTTTCTGTTTTGTGTTTTGAGTCCTGAATATCTTAGAAACTACTGCGGACATTGACTTGAAATAATAATAAATATTTGTGCGCCTATACAGATTTATAGAAAAATAAAATAAAATGAAGATTTTCAGTACAAATTTGAAATTGAAATTTTAAATGGGTCCTACAGAGTCCTGAAAGTAGTATCAAATAAAATTTATTGTAGATTGCAAAATAGTTGGAAACTATTTTGCAATCTACAATAAATTTTATTTTTCAAAATATTTGAAAAAAGGTCGAAAAAATTACTATTCAACCCCCCGAAATATGGTCAGAACGGGGTTGATACTTTTGACCCCCTCATGTTACCTTCATGTTACACGACTCAATATGTTATTTTGTGTTACTTTTAGGGCAATTGAAATAAACTTGAAAAATATGAATGGTGTTCAGAACCTCGCTCCTCAATACGTCGAGTGTGAAAAAAGCGCGCTAGTTTACGCCGCGCGAGAGTAAAGTGAATGATTTTGATTCGAACTATACATAACCGCGTGCTCACGTCTGAGGTGCTCACCGAAGTGAGGATTCCAACAGTGCGCTATTTGAAGTCGACTCTGAGAACGTCGCGCCGCCAGTTGAAAGCGCCTGCAGTTGCTGCGACACTGAGCGAGTTATTTTGTAGCTTGAAGCACCGTTCTTTCTTTTTTTTTCGTTCTTTCTTTCTTTTCTTCTTTTTTTTCTTTACCTCTAGGCCTCCCCTAATGAGCGCCATTGATGGCATTACTGATCATTTGAGGGTAATTAAATTTCCCATAATACCCACGCTGGGGTTGGAGATCGCAGTTCTGTAGAATTGTTCTGCAGAGGGCGCTGCTGTCTGTCCCCCGGTGTGTCTCCCTTAGTCGCCTTTTACAACACCCACGGGAAGAGTTGGGTTCGTGAAATTCTATGCCGGCATTACAGTTATTATTTATAACTTGCTCTTATAATAAGTATAGGCTAAACATAAATGAAGTAGGAATGCCTTAGATAGGTTACCGAGTAGTCCCAAGAGGCGACCAGCTTTCATCGTGTAATTTGTACATGTTTACTTCGATCACCATGCCACCTGCCAAGTTCCATGGCAAAACCATTCAGCAGTGGAAGTGCAAGTTCTGATAGACACAATGCATCTTAATTTTGCTTTTTAAAGAACGGTGCTTCAAGCTACAAAATATCTCGCTCAGTGTCGCAGCAACTGCAGGCCCTTTCAACTGGCGCGACGTCCTCAAAGTCGACTTCAAATAGCGCACCGTTCCAATCCTCACTTCGGTGAGCACGCGGTTATGTATAGTTCGAATCAAAATCACTCACTTTACTCTCGCGCGGCGTAAACTAGCGCGGTGTTTTCACACTCGACGTATATTGAGGAGCGAGGTTCTGAACACCGTTCGTATTACATAAATATGTCGTTTTCTACATACCTAACTCAGGGGTACCTAACGTAACTTTTCTCGAGAAAATGTTACTTTTTGAGCTGTCTCATGTTATATTTGACTATCTGCTACTGGCAACACTGCGACGATGTAGCAAAGGCGTAGGCTGCTTGCTTCATCGTAGAAGTACTTGCTACGGCCTACGACCGACGTAGACTGCTAGCGTAGAACCCCAACTACAAAGATCATTATCATATTATTATTATAATTAGTTAACCGATTTTCTAAAAATAAACATGTAAAATAAAGAAGTTGACTGAGCAGTTAATAGAATAGAAGTATTTAATTAAACAGAAGTAAAAGTTTAAACAAAGATAATCCTCTAAATTGTACTTTCTCTGCTATACGGTAACAAGATTAATCAGATTCCACAGAAAAATACCTCTGCCTGACTTGAGAATCAATTTACGTGGAAAACTCACCTAGAAACTGTCTGAATCAAACATTTTATCTGTGACAGGCTCTGGAATTCCTAGATTTACTAATCAATGGAATAATCTCATAAATGGAAAATGTGGGCTGAAAACTAGGGACGAATACGGCATAAATCAACGTAATTAAGGTATGGGTAAACAGTACTAACGAAATGAATTAAAACGTTGTTCCAATTTCTATATCTTTTCTTTATTTATTTTTGAACATTATCAACCATGTCCGCCGGGGGCCCGTGTTGCTCTATGTTATCAACAGACCTTAATCGAGAAATATCGAACCTTAACCGTCTTACTTACGCCAAGAAAAGATTTCCTTGAATTAATTAAATCCGTAATGAACTAATCCAACAATTCAAAATGTATAAAATTGTTGGGCGAAAAAAGCAATTTGTGAAGATTAGTCTAAGTAAGTATCCTTTCTACTCGTGTTCGGAACTCTATGGATGGGACGGAGATTTCAAAGACCGAATCCGTAGAAGGTATTTTACGTATGGTAGGTAAAATTTAATGGGTAAGAAACAGTAAGCTGGGTACAGATTTTGATAGACAAAACGTGTCGTTAGCAAGAAGTTAACACGCCTTGTTCTGATATAGGAGATTCCTTGCCGTGTGTGACGTAATGTGTTCTTAAAATACTGTTTTGTCTGTCTTGTCCATAGTAAATAATAATAATCATAATATAATATATGAAGCAAAAGATTAAATGAAAAAAACAAAAGTTATTTCAGAAATCGGCAGATGAACTAATTGAAATTAAAATGAAAATTCAATTAGATAAATATCTTATCAAAAATTGAGGTTCTCTTGCTGATGGGATTGATCAATAGTTTTATTATTTATATGAGATGAAAAGACAACAATACAACATAACATTATTTTGCAACATAAGTGTATGTATCATGTTATAACAGTATCATATTCATAATAAAATTGAGCTGAACTGTACTAGCTATTCGGCTTTCAGCATATCGACTTTTATTAATAAATTCCGTTATGTTTCAATTTGTGCAATACCCGATCAAGCAAGAATGTAAACTAAATTAAAAATTTGCAAAAACTTAGGTACCTACTTTGTTTTTAATTTCCCTTTTGAATTTCAGCATTTTATTTCATTTTATCCACACGAAGAATTCATCAGATTAATAACTCAGCACTAAATATTCGTTAAAACTCTATTTTACTGTGGGAGAGCAATTAAAATTTTTCTAGCTTCCGCCCGCGGTTAACCACGCGCCTTTCAATTAGCCTACGTCCGTTTCCGGGATATTGTTTAACTTTCTTGCTAATTTCATCACGATACTTTCAAACGTTCACTATTAGGTCTATCGTCTCCTGGTTTGAATTTAGTTTTGATAACAATTGTGATAACAAGTGTAGTCAAATAACTTTTTTAAGTTACCTACACATCATTATCGGATAGCAATCAATACTATTCTAACAGTTTGGTTATCAAGAGTTATAATGTGCAACGGCTGCCGGTAGAATATCTCTGTGCTAGTCCATCAGACATATTTGACCGCAAACATACCAACAATTCTCGAACTGAATCGTTACATGACGATGGTAATAGGCTCGACGGTATGAAACAGTCCTACGGGAGTTGGGGAGGTCCACTGTGTGATACTTGCGCTTTCCCTATCTTCTAAGGACATTCGTGAGGGTACGGCAGCAGGTTTTGTCAACGATCAAAAGCAAAAAGGCAAATATAGAATAGAATATAAGAATATTATTTATTTTATTCTCATACAAAAACATGCATACAAGTAAAAAAAAAGAAAAATATAAACAAAACAGACTTATTTTTGCAATGAGTCACAAAACGATCTCTGTCTCAGCATGAGCTGGTTGTACACTCGTTACAACCAACGCTGGTCTTCCGACAGAGCCGTTTCATGACGTCACGGAAGAAAAAAAAAAACGTTTGACACAAGGTAAAACAGACATAATATAACATAAGATACATAACATAACAAGAAGAATTCATAAAATCAAAAAGGATTTCCATACATCCAGAAAGCATAACGTCAGACAAAATTATCCTTAAGGAATTTAGACGGCTACTTTAAGTGTATACTAAGTGTTTTTTTTGTTCAGGTACAACGAAGGATAAATATGTAACAGTTGAAATTGACAATGAAACTGAAAACACGGTAACAAGTACACAATTAACTTTAATGCCTAGGTACATTAAACAAAAATAAATATTCAACACACGCACCTACATACTTGTGTCTAAATGATGCTTGCAATATGTATTATACAATATTATTACAATATATAGATATTTTTTATTATACATAGAAAACGAACAGAAAGCCCTGAACAAAAATCTGCAGACCGTACGAATATTTTTCCCGAGGTGGGAATCGAACCCGCAATCTCCTGCGTCGCAGACGGACCTTCACCCACCGCGCCACAGAGGTCGTCAAACTTTACAACAGCATTTTGCTTCATTCAGAATTTTTTAATAATTGAATAACCGGCTGTTAAGAGAAACACCGATTAGGCTCCGGTACTCACCTATCAACATGAAGCTTGAGAGAAACCATCTGATAAAGTCTACGCTCCGACCGAACCCAATCCAAAGCCTGACAGGCACCGAGATGTACCAGCAGCTTCTCGGGGATAGATTCGCTGCCTTGGAACTTGGAACCCACTGATGACCCCGACGAGACTTTACACAATCTGGTCGAAACGTTGAGGGACGAGGGCATCAAGTTTTGTAAAAACCAGGGTAATAGTAAGAAGTCCAATGTCTCGAATGAGACTCTTGGGCTGGTTGACAAAACGACGGGAAACCACTCAAGCGACTAGGTCGAGAGGTAACACCTGAACAGGTGAATTGTGTAGATGGTATGGCGTGTCTTTCGGAGCTCCAATACACAACACACTGAAGAGGCAACCGTCCTTAAAAATTCCAGACCTCTCCTTAATCTCACCTCACTCCTTTAGCCACGTCTATAAGCTGATCACGAGTGCTCTTGAACCGTCGAACAACTCGACGCGTTCCAGCTATCGAAACAGGCTGGGTTTGCTGGAGGATTTGGTACCATAGACCACATTTACAGAGTGAGGCAGATTATAGACGGCCGAAGAGATCAACCTCTGTCTCTGGCTTTTATAAACTATGAGAAGGTTTTTGACTCCGTCGAAATCTGGGCTGTTTTGGAAACCTTGCAGCGATGCCAAAAAGACTACCTATGGAACGAAGCCACCGCTATGTGTGTCCAAGTACAGAACCAGCAGTCTGAGCCCATCCAATTGCGCAAAGGAATGTGGCAGGGGTGTTTAATCCCCGGAACTGTTCACGAGCGCATTGGAAGATAGGTCTAACATGCTGGATTGGAGAGGTATAAAGAAGGGCATAACCATAAATGACGACTACATCCTTCACCTGACACATTTGTACATCAATCGCTGATAATATAGCTTTAATGGCGAAGTTATAAGAGGAGCTGAATCGGCTCCTAGGCAGTCTAGCCTCAGCCTCCCGATGTATATCTGATGATCCTGATGTAGGTCTTCACATAATTGATGATGATGATGATGACTCACCTAACTCTAAGCGGTGATTACCGGTTTTCTTGAAAACCGATATCTATTCAAAGTTGTCTGGGTGAGATAGGACCACCAATTGTCGAGGTTTTGAAATTGGCTTGTGTAATATTCGTTAAAGGTAGTGGTTACATATTAAATACTTATTTAGTGGGCCAAGGCCCATTATAACCCCTCTCCTGTTTAGGCCCCTACCCCACCCCTTTGTTGCGAGCTGGATCCGCCCTTGTTATATACCTAGTCTAACCTACTGACCTACGTTTGGTCGCAAAATATATTGAGACTCATTTAAGTTTCTCTGAAATAATTGCAATGTTATGATTCTAGCAATTTTTTTTATCGTACTATCTTATTAAATATGGGTCGGTATTATTAAGGCTAATTATCGTTATGTTTTATTTTGTTTTATTGTTATGGTAAGCCCTCACATTTGAAGTCATCTGAGATATGAAAGTTTCATTCCCGTTGATGTCGAATATTTGGGCAATCTATATCTATATGATATACTAACTAGCGGCCCGCCCCGGCTTCGCACGGGTATTAAACAAAAATTTCAGAAATTATACACACTAAATCGATGGGTTTCACAGTTTTCATACGGATCTTTACTTTTTTTAACAGCATTGGGGTTTTTGACATTGACTCGACATTCCAAAACTGACACTGGCCGTAGAGAAAAAGCAAGCACCGTGCGCTATACAACCTCTTTTTCTATTCTGACGCGCCATAATAGAAAAAGAGGTTGAATATACAGCCCACGGTTCAATTATTGAATTTTTCATGCGGATCCCTAACTTTTTTGAAAATATTATATAGCCTATGTTCATCACGGAAAATTAAGGATTCTAATGGTGAAAGAATTTTTTAACTCGGTCCAGTAGTTTCGGAGCCTCTTCAATTCAAACAAACAAACAAACAATCAAATCTTTCCTCTTTATAATATTAGTATAGATAACTAATACTAATATATCTTTATAATAATAATAATAAAGAGGTAAGATTGCATTGTTTGTTTGTATGTTTTTTTGTTTGAATTGAATAGGCTCCGAAACTACTAAACCGATTAGAAAAATTCATTCACCAGTAGAATCCTACATTTTCCGTACTGAACATTGGCTATAGAATATTTTCAAAAAAATTAGGTTTCCGCACGAAAAAATATTTTTTTGTTAAATACCCGTGCGAAGCTGGGGCGGACCGCTAGTAATTGATAAGTCTAGCATCGACGAACGAACCAAATTTCCCTCATCGAAGAATTATAATATAGTTATTATGTAGGTAATTCTAAATAAAACGTGTATATTAAATGTCTTTTACACAATAGTACAATATGCCTGACCTAAGAGCCTCCTGACAGTCGCATTCCTCAGCCATGGAAACGAATTTAAAATTATTTGTGCTTTCTAAACAAAAGGTTTCCTTAATCTAGTTTTCTAGTCACTGCTACGAATGAGCTAACGGAGGATATCAAAAAAAGAACTCTAGTCGCTTATAAGTACTACTTTGCCGATATAATTCCGATCTAGTTTGCTATCCAGAAGAATTAAAATACTCCTGTTCAAAATACTGTAAAGAAATAACTCAACACACGGCTGATTGCTGGAAAAAGAAGAACAGGCAATGCGTATGAAGATAAAAAGATCTAACCATGAGCTTTACGAATGGTGCTCAGAAACTCGCTCCTATATATATGTATACCTCGAGTGTGAAAACACCGCGCTAGTTTACGCCGTGTGAGAGTAATGTGATCGATTTTGATTCGAGCTATATATAGCTATACGGTACGCTATTTGAAGTCGACTCTGAGAATGCCGCGCCAGTTGAAAGCGCCTGCAGTTAAAAAAGTTAAAGTTAAAGTTGTTAGTTAAAGCACCTAATACGGAGAGCCAAATTATTATTTCCATACTTCACTTGCTTGGAAGGTGGTTCATCCCATAAGCAAACATGAGGTAGAAAGTACGTCATTGCATACATGCGTACCAACTTGGAGTTATTTTGTGGGCTTATTGACATGTAATACAGAAAACTATGGAATTTCATTATCTCGCGTTTAGAGAGAAAAGTTTAAGGAAATCTATATTAATGCCATTTCTATTTTTATATCTAAATATAATATAAAAATTCAATTTTTGTTTAATACTTGTGCGAAGTCGGGGCGGACCTATGAAATATCAACCCGTAGCTATAGTTATTTCCATAATGATTCAAATGACAAGAAGTTTTTACACTTCCATCAAAGTGAGAATCGCGCTTTACCGTGTTTATTGCCGTCATATAATATTAGTTTAATTTACATAGGTACTCGAGATGCTTTGAATATTCTAAAACATTGATTTACGTATAGCGCTTGTACGTGTGTCACACTTGAGAGTCTGATGTTCATAGTTCATGTCTAAAAATAAAATAAAATAACATAAAATCTGGCAGGTTATTGGCTCCGCTGAACAATAATATACACTTGCGAGCTTTAAACTGGAATCACTTCATCGCTGGTTTCTGCAGACCATATTTTACAGTTTCCATGGAATAAACTGCTTAGCTTCAATTGAAATCCCCGCCCACATCATACAAGACCCACCCCCATATGCCACTGTTTCCGCTATACAGCATTGTGCGTATCGCTCTCCCGGTCTCCTGTAGACTCTCCGTCGACGGTCGCTGCCATGCAGGAACATCCTAGTCTCGTCCGCGAATAAAACTCGGCTCCATTGCTGTATATCCCAATCTAAGTGATCACGAGCAAACTGAAGTCGGGCTTGTCGGTGGGCTGTAGACAATTTGGGTCCCGTTGCTGGCCTTTTTGGGTTCAAGTTAGCTTCTTTGAGTCTTCGCCTCACTGTCCACTCGCTGACAGTTCTCCCTCGAACTTCTCCGAGCTCCCGCTGGACGTCAACGCCGGTTAGATGTCGATTTCGGAGAGAAGTGCTGACAATAAATCGGTCATCTCTCGCCGAAGTGCATCGCTGTCGTCCAGATCCTGGTCTTCGGACTAAGTTTCCAGTCTCTCTAAACCTCTTGTATACTTTGGAGACACAGGACTGGCTCAGATGAGGCTGTCGAGCGATAGTACGCTGAGAGAACCCTTGCTGGATCAGGGTGACGATTTGAGCGGCTTCTATTGGTGTGGTTTCCATTTTCTTGTAATTCCAGTATTTTGAGTGACGTGATATATTGGACTGATGACAAAATTGCATAAATTCCCAGTTTTTATAGGAATTTAGGAGTTGGAAAAAATTGATGTTTCGTTCCAAAAATTTATGTCTTTTGTTTTCACGTTCCATGACATATGATGAACATTTTTTTCGCTATTATATCGAAAGAGTTTAAAAGCTAATAAAATTATCTTTAAAATAATATATCACAACCTACAGTTTATTGCATGGAAAATGTAAAATATGGTCTGCAAAAACCTGCGATGAAGTGATTCCAGTTTACTCGTATAGCTCGCAAGTGTACATTATATTTTGCAGTCTACACTGACATGTTATTTATTCAGATTCAGATTTTCAGATTCAATAACTTTATTTCTTTAGGCTTTTAAAACAATCACTTAGATTCCTTACATTATGTTTGTATTATTTTGATTGTGAAAGAGACACTTATGTACTTTATTACATAGGCAATTTGAGTTTTTTTTAGCAATCTGTATTTTATCGCAAACCGACTTCGAAAAAGCAGGAGATTTTATTTTCTACTGTATGTTTTTATGCATGTATGATCAAATAAAAACGGCAGTAGCGTCAACATCAAAAATATCTTAATTTTTGTTTAAAATATCAAGGTTATAAAATTGATGAGATATTCAAAAGTAAAAAAATTAGCAAAGTGAGATCTTTCTATAATAAAACTAAGTGTTCTATGTCTACAAATAGTATCCTATAAAATAAACTTTTTTTTGATAGGGTAAAACTTTTATTAAGAATACAGCCTTCATCGTACCTCTCTCGATAATTTAATTAGGATATAGGTAAAAAGATTTAAGCTCCATTTCCAATCTGATGCACTGAGCTAATCCATTATCTATCAATCCATTAGTTTCCTCTTTTTCATATAATTTAATCCACCGATTAAAGCCCCAGTTTTTTGCACGAGCGAGGCCTTGGGCGTCGTAGGTAAAAAATATCGACATAAGCATCAGAGAAGAGCTTATCCGAGCTATCCGATTTCGAATATAAATTAAATAAGTAGAGAAGTAAAAATAAAATGAAATTAAGCCCTGCTGCACACACAGCAATGAATATAAAAAAACCTCACAAAGCTATGAGGCCACAGATCAGAATGCTGGCTTTTTCCGTGAACGAATTAGCATCGCCATCTAACGTGGCAATGCTGCCAGGATACTGGGCACTCTGCTTTATCGTGTGGGCTAGATATTTATGGAATAGATATTTAAGTGTTTATACTAACTGTAAATTATATATTCTGTTAAGTACCTACTGTATATTTCTTTGTTACTAAATGAAATTCCCAAATAGTAGTGTTATTTTGTTTAAATTATTTATTGAAGAAACTAGTTTCACCCAGCCAAAGACAGTTAAGGAAAAAAGCTTTGTAATTATAGCTTTTCATGCATAAGTTCCCTTTTAATTGACTTTGTGTCTATTAGAATAATAATGAAGTTTGCTACATCTTGGTTGAAAACTCAGCGGCCTTGGCGGTGTGGCTCTCAGCTACAAAAGCTTTGGTGTGGTACTAACAAATGTTTACCACAATCTCAAAATCACTAGATTTCATAAGCAGATAAATAGTACATTGCTACTCTAGGGTTGGAAGCAACTCATTCAATCCCGATACATAAAAAAATCACATTTATTTTTACTTCCTTGTATTCGTCATGAAAAGAATAGTGTTCACCTCGCGTGGATGTAACTTATTTAGTTACTAATATTATGTTATCAGTGTTATCACCCGATAAGTGATCTAATAGTTCGAGGGACTAAATAAGTTACTTCCACCCGAGGTGAACACTGCTCTTTTCATCACAAGGAAGTAAAAATAAAGGTTATTTTTTTTATATAAAATAAAATTCACAAATTTTACCTCACTCACAACTTAGGTGAGGTTTTAAAGGTTTTCCTCTACTGCTTTAGCCTCTCCTCTTATGAAATGACTAGCGAGTAGCAACCTGCTCCGGCTTTGCACGGGTGCAATATACAATGCTGTCTGTTACAAAAACCTTCCTCTTGGATCACTCTATCTATTAAAAAAACCGCATCAAAATCCATCGCGTAGTTTTAAAAATCTAAACATACATAGAGACAAAGACAGACAAACAGCGGGAAGCGACTTTGTTTTATACTATGTAGTAAAGCGTAAAATCCTTAACAGATTCAGATGAACTCACTTTAATACAAACAAAACTCTACAACATGAGAAAACAAATAGTCGTAAGCGGACCTTGGCCCACCGCGCCAAGACGTCGTCAATATACCGTCAACCCATACGACAAAAGTTCAAAACCCTCGACGCGCGAGTTACACTCACACTTGTCGTACTTGTTTTTCTTTAGCATTAGCTATTATTTTTCACATTACTACTATGGTTCAATAGAAAGGTGATAGCTGTCAGTTGAAAACGAATCTCCTTAGGGTTGAAAAGTATCACTTTCGACCCGCTCTTCAGGCAACTACAGACCTACTTTCCGCGTAAGATTTGTGAAAATACCTTTATTTTTAAATATGTATGATATTTCTTATTTTCTAGGTTTTGCCCTAGGGCGTCAACTGCAAGGTGAGCAAATTTGTAGGCTCTGTAGAGACCTGCATATTTGCGCCTCTTGAATTACGTGTTCATACAAAACAAGATTCGTCAAGTGCGTGTGTAACTCTGTAACAACTGTAATCCGTGTGGTGCCGGCATAGAATTTCACCACCCCAACTCTTCCCGTGGGTGTCGTAAGAGGCGACTAAGGGAAACACACCGGGGGGCGGGCAGCAGCGCCTTTCTGCAGAACAACTACACCGAACTGCGATCCCCAACCCGCATGCCCAGCGTGGGGATTATGGGCAATAACCCCCAAATAATGATGCCATCTATGGCGCTCATTAGGGGAGGCCCATGTCCAGCAGTGGACTATTATAGGCTGGTGATGATGATGATGATGATGAGTGTAACTCGCGCACCGTGGGTTTTGAATTTTTGTCGTTTAGGTACGTATATTGACGACCTCTGTGGCGGTAGGTCAAGGTCCGCCTACGACTCAGGGTGTTGCAGTTTGATTACCGCCACGGGACTAATATTTCTACGGTCAGCAGATTTGTTTGTATTGTTCGGGTGTTCTGGTCGTTTTCTACGTACACAAAAATATATCTATCTATGTGATATATACTGTATTAACGGTAACCAGTACCCATAACATAAGCTCTGCTTAGCTTGGGGCTAAATGATGCTGTGTGGATTCTCCAGGATACATATTATAATTACAGGCACCAGTTACTAAGTATTTTTTTTTAGATTTTTTTGAATGTATTTCGTTAAGTATAAAAGTTAGACAATTTTTAAAACCTGTTTTGAATTGTCGAAACTCATACGTTTGATTTGATATTGTTCTCAATGAAATAGCCCCCCATGTTTTAAAATAAGTTTTTTGACCATATTTCAAAATGTTTTGTTTTACAGACTTCTCTGTATTTTTCCTGTAAAAAATAGATCCTACAAACGCTTAATACATTTTACATCGATCGCTCTGCAAGAGGGGGGAATGGTAAATTTTTCGACCTTTTTCAAAATATTTCGAAACGTATAAAACGTTTCGAAATTTCGGAAACTGTTTTGGCATGTACAAACCAATACCAATTTTGACTCTGTTCTGTAGGTCCCATTTAAAATTTCAATTTCAAAATTTGTTGTGCATCTTCATTTTGAGTTTTTATTTCACTTTTCATTTATCTAAGATCTATACTAATATTATAAAGAGGAAAGATTTGATTGATTGTTTGTTTGAATTGAATAGGTAGGCCCCGAAACTACTGGACAAATTTGAAAAATTCTTTCACCATTAGAATCCTGAATTTTCCCTTATGAACATAGATAGGCTATATATTATTTTCAAAAAAGGTATCGCATGAAAACTTCAATAATTAAACCGTGCGCTATTAAACCTCTTTTTCTATTATGGCTCCGATGCTTGCTTTTTCTTTATGGCCAGTGTCAGTTATGGAGTTTCAAGTCAACGTCAAAAACCCCAATGCTGCTAAAAAATGTAAGGGATCCGTATGAAAACTGTGAAACCCATCGTGTTAGTGTGTATAATTTTTGAAATTTTTGTTTAATACCCGTGCGAAGCCGACGGACCGCTATTTTTTCTATAAATCTGTACGGACGCACAAAATGTGTTATTATTTCAAATTTCAAGTCAATAGCAGTAGTAGTAGTTTCTGTGATATTAAGGATTCAAAACACAAAACAGAAAAAAGCGATCCCATAAGGGTTTTGAAACCGATATCAAAACCCTAAAAATATAGTGGCACACACTATTGCTTATTTACTTAAAGTTTTCCAGCTAGTTTGAGTATCAATTTGACTAATCTGCTTTACTTATATGCAGTGGCAGTTGTTCGGAGTTTGTCAGCCATTTTCCAACTCGGTGACTCGTCAGGTTCCATACTCACTTAACAGTTTGATGGCAATTTTAACTTTTTAATGCGTTCTCCCTGATCGCATCCAACGAACAATTAATTTGCGGCAAAACGTTAACTATTTTCTGTGGAACTCGTGACAAATCAATGTTAATTTGTGGCCCGTTTAATTCACATTCTGCAAAAACACATCACATGCTCCAAAAAAACCGATGAAAGTAAGTTTTACTATAAAAACTATCGTAGTTTGATGAATTCATTATGAATGTAAGCGGGTTAACCCGCGTAGTTAACCCGCTTACGTTCATAATGAAAGTAAGTTTATTCAACAAATGAATTTTTGGCTACTTTTATTCCTTGTAGAATGCAGAAGTACTTTATCTTTGCCCAGATGTGAGACAGTGACTTCTAAAAGTAAGTAATAATTGGTACCTACTCGAAAACCGCCGCTCAGGCTAGCTACTTTCATTCCTGTAGGACGCAGAAGTTCTTTGACTTTGCCCAGATGTAAGACAGTGACGTCTAAAAGAAAGTAATAATTGGTACTTACTCGAAAACCGCCGCTCAGGCTAGGGGTGACTCTTCCAAACACAGTCCTCTGGGCTGATTGGGAAGGGCCGGTAACACGTTGCCAGAACTGCGATACACTCCGCCTCAGGTTTGCAAAGCGCTTTCGGTTCGCCGACATTTTTACCGATCTCGAATTTTAGATTATAGCGATTTATCTGTGATGAAATCAGTACATTTTACGGCTTTTGAAACTATAGCTTTTGTATTATCCAATTAATTTTATTGAATGGTTCTCTTAATTAAATAATTGCTGTTACCTACATTATTAAACTTAAACATTACCCAATGATACTGTCGTAAGTTGTAATAAGTAAATTATCATCCTACTACAGTAATTTTATTTATATTACTTATTTTATATTTCGAAAACTGTAGAGTTTTAATGTAAAGTTTTAAATGATTAAATAATTACTTTTATTTTCTAAGAACTATGTTAAATGCCTTAATATTAAAATTTATAAATTTTGTTTTATAATTAATCATAATAAACATGTAAACTCATTTTATATAATAATAATAAATATAATTGTATATTTTCATTGTCCATTGATTATTTATCTAATAGGTAGCTGAGAAATGTCCCTATCTGGGAGGGGGACCCAGTTGACCTACTTTTGTAGGTGACAGTACAAACCTACTTAAAAAAAATCAGAATAGATTTATGTAATTGGTAACGTAATACATAGCTAGACACATCTAAACTAAAAACGCTTTAAGTTAAGTTAATAAATTAATTACCTACTGAGAATAATTTAATTTAATTGATTTATTTTTAGCTTATTGATTTATAAATTTGACTAATTAGGAACTAATTTAACTAAAGTAAAATGCAAGTTAAGTAACTCGGAACTTACCTAAAAGTCATCCTACACTAAAATAAATGAAACACTTATTCTAAGCTTAATTTCAAAAGCCCTTAAATGTCGTTACACGCCGTACAATAAAACTTTCAATTAAACAATACAATTTTTTTTTTCACGACTGTAACACTATTTTACTATACTATTTAAAAACCAGAACGCGATGCGACTGCCATTGTGGAGTTTTAGTAGGATACAGACACAGGGGCTACCCTGGATGTAGGCTATAGCACTAATGAAAACCCTGCAACCTACCACCGCCAAGGCCGTTCTTGCACATCATTCAGACAGCATTTGCCATTCGAAAATACACCTTCCGGCAGTATCGATACTTCAAGCCAGGTGGCGCACGCACCGTGTGACTGCGCCCGCTGGAGGGCGGGTGGTGAGGCCATTACCCTCACGGACGATGCAGTGAGACATGCAGTTGTCCTTCTCGATATCCAGGGAAAAAGCTTCAGACTACTGAAACAACCTAAAATCTACTAAGGGGACCAAATTACTAAAACCCGAATCAAAAAAAACTTTAAGAACTGTAATTTAATTAATTAACAACTGTAAAAGAACCTAGTGTAACTTTATAAAAAAATCTAGATAAACTTTAATTATAACATCATGTTTATTATGTATGATACATTCTTAGAAACTACTCATTCTAACGATAAGAAATAAAAAGATGGCCATCCTTGTTAAAGTCATATTCAAATCTCTTTAATATTATCTTCTAGCTGATTAAAAATATTACTTACAACTATTATAACCATAATAGACTATTTTATAGTGTATAAAGTGTCTTGGACACCGAACTATGTTAGTCATTGAAACCAATAATTTCGACCTATGGTCCCTATTTACTTCAGTTAAAAGTATTCCTTACTAATAATTGTATCGATACCATACTACATTACCTGTTACCATACTACATTAACTTACACCATACTACACTATTTCGTAAATTTTGTTTAAAAAAGAGTATGAGTCCATATAAAGGTTGTATATTTGTTACTGAATTGATAATGTAGACATGCCTACGCCACCCATCTACCTCCACACATGAGCCTTTAGGTATGTATAATTTGCATGAAACTCCCTGCTAACAACAACGCTAGGTAAGTAAATAAAAGATGTTTTAAACAATCGAAAAGTTTTTCTATGGCATCCATACTAATATTGTATACAATAAATTATTTTGAAGAACTAAAAACCGAACTTTAGTTTACTTCATATATGTTTTGTAAGCTGTTCACGATAGCTAGGTTATATTTGTACTAACCCGTCTGCGAAGCCGCGGGTTAAGCTACTTTTCTGAGTAAAATAAATTAATTTTATACAGAGTTTATAGTACGAGGCGCATAATCTTACGAATACTTTATTGATTTTCGAATCTTCCCTATACAATTCATGCAACTCTTTCTCTCTTTCTTGCTTCTTTTGAGGTTGCAGCGCTCCTATCTGTGCGATTAGTACCACTGAACACAATAAGCTTGCGATATAATTATGTTTTGAACCATTGAACGTCTAAGAAGAAGAAGACATATATATAATGATAATAATCTGACGATCTCTGTGGCGTGGGCGAAGGTCCGCCTGCGACTCAGGAGGTTGCGGGTTCGATTCCCGACTCTGGACAAATATTTGTACGATCTGCAGATGTTTGTTCAGGGTATTCTGGTCGTTTTCTAGGTATAAAAAAAATTTATATCTATGTAATATTATGTTATTATTCATTTAGAACCCATAACACAAGCTCTGCTTATCTTAATGCTGTGTAGCATGATAGTCCGGCATTATTAATTTATTCATTAAGCCAAGCACTGTTGTCACTGGATTATGGATCTAGTCAAAAACTAGACTTGCATTTTTGCTTTTTATGATAATAAAGATTATTATATAAATAAAACATGGTATGAGTGATGGCTCTAAAGGCGAAAAGGTAATAACCGGGTTAAGTTGAGTGTCGTATTACGATGCATATTCTAAGAGTCTACAAGGACTCTGTAGGCTCAGCCCAGTCCAGTCGATTATGTATTTCTTGACATTCAAAGCCCCCTGTCCCTGCCACATAGCAGTGTAAAGGTCCAGATTATTTTCTATTCGGGGAAAAACAACCGAGATGCAAATAGAGCTGTGTGCTTTCTGCAGTTGTATCTAAAGTTAGGAACTGATACCTGATAATTTTCTGGACCGTAAATATGTTTGCAGCATAAAGGCTCACATATTCAACATCGCTACCGTACAATTTGAAAATACCTATGCTTAAATTTTCATTATTATCATACTTTTTAAATTTTCACGATTTGTTGACATAATAAAGAATATTTATCGGGTATTTATCGCGCACCTTTTGTCGCCCCGTGACCACGATCGCTGCAACGCGATAAAAACGTAGGGGAAAATAAAAACAAAAGGTACGCGATAAATACCCGATAAATATTCTTTAATATTATCATACTCGTTTAAATTAATATATAATAATGACTAGGGGTCGTAAAAATGTACCTGTATTAACAAAGAAAATTGCAATTAAATTACATAACCAAATGAGACTTAATATTTACAATTGAGCAAACTGCAGACTGTACCAAACAATAATTAATTAATTTCAGGTACCTCAACTGATCCGTATTGATACCAGTCGAAAGCGTCCCCAAGACGCTGGCTGCGTTGCCTCGCTGACAATGCTGGTACTCATCAGCTCCCGGACCAGATGCTCAGATCGTAACATTAAGATGCATTTAATATTAATTTAATTCTGTAATATAAAAAATAGGTTTAGTAACCGTACATATATGTAGGTATATGTACGGCGTCAGTCTGTTATGAGTTATCATGAGCTGTTAATACCATACTTGAATGCTCAATTCTCTGTTATGGGGTAGCAGTGTTGGATATGTGACCGCCTACCTTTAGATAATCTGCACTCCATTTAAAATGCTAATAATGGAATATGCATCGTTATGGGTGTTGAACTGTTCATGGAAATTTAAAATGAAGAGATCAAAAATAAATTTTCAAACTTTAATAGGTACTTTTACACAACAACTGAATTACAAAATGCATAATAATAGTCGCTCTACATGTACATTGCAAGTTTTATCAATTACCTGTTTAATTAAATAACATAATTATGTATTAATCACATCACATTATCTATAGAGATATAAATCATTTTATAATTTTAAGTTACGGAAACGTATAGTACTTTTATTTTGGTGCAGAGCAGATAACCGTAGTTACTTTACAATGATAGAAATAAATATAATGAAAGCCGAGTTTTTTTGGATTTAAGTAAGCCGAAGCTACTTTTAAATTCAGTCTCCTGAAGACTTGCTTCTATTGGAATATACAGAGAGATACATAAAACTCACATTCAACTTAACAAGAAAATAAGAAACCAGTATTATAATATGTTAAAAATAGGCCATAGTTGAAAGTCTGGTTAAGCATTCTAGAACGGTTCCATGTTTATAATATCTTATAAAATGATATGAATACAAACTGCATAAGCGAATGAATCCGAAGGAGTTCATGGATTAATTTTGCTTGTATAAAATAAAATGTTAATAGGATGAGTCTTAATCACCTCACATTTTTCCGGATATCGTTTGATTTCTGGCACAAAATTTTCTTCTAAACTTCTATTTAAAATTTACGATTACAAGTTTTAGATTTATAAATATTTTTAAGATTAAAGACACTATTTGATGCAACTAAGCATAAGATGTTTTTGAGAATAAATATAAAAATTTAATCACTATAAAAATAAGATTTCTAAGAACGCTCTTATTTGACTAGTTTTATTGATCGTATTTCCAAGTGACAAAGAGGCCACCTCATTGCTTTCCGTCAGGTGGATTGAAGAACTCCCAGTGATGGTGGTGAATAGCCCGGCTGTCGCTGAGACCGAACATGATGAGACCAGCGATAAGGACCAGGAATATCACCAGAGCCATCTGTGCATCTTTCTTGTCCTCCGTACCGCTAACGTATGACATAATCAGATTGAACATGTTTCTCATGGTCCGCGAGATGGAAGAGTGGCATACTCGCAAAAACTGGGCTCCAGCTTCGACGATGGTGGTGGGCTCGTGCGAGCGTACCACTGGGGCTAGGCGCCGCGGCGAGGGGCGCACACGCGCCTCTTCGGAGCTTGATTCGGAGCGCGGCGTCGCCGGGCGTCGCTTCGCGCGGCGCGTAGGTGGCTGCGGTGTCGGCGTCTGAGGTTCATGGAACTCGGGGAATACCCGCGCTCCTCCACGAAAACCATATAAAGACGCTGGTGGTATCGTCATGTCTTGCAGATACGAATACAGCAACGGTGTCAAGTCTGGAGGTGGAGGTCTCTGCGGAACGGCTCCTGCCTCCTCCGCTCGTGATTCCGGACCCGAAGGCTGCGGTGCTTCTCCCGCAAGTACAGTTTTGGGTACAGTATCTTGCCTCTCTTTTACTTCTGTAACTTTGACTTCTGAAACTTTTTCTATGACTTCTTCTTGCTCAGTTTGCGTTTCTTCTTCTCTACTGACGGGCCTTGGGATCTCCGGCACTGTCAAATTATCATGTGACTGTAAATGACAAGTCGAAATTTCAGCAAATTTTTTTACAATTTCATCGATAACTGATTGTGAAAACTCAACTCCACTAACAGAAATGTGACCAGATTTGGAGTCCAGTTCACTTACTTGTAATGTCATCCCTTCTATATCTGATACAAGAATTTTATTTGCTTGTAATTCTGACACATTCAGTCGTCCAACATCTAAATCCCTAACCTGAAGTCGTTGAGTTATTAAATTATCTAGTTGTACGTCTCTGTTTGCGTCAGATATCCTTTCAAGAGCTCGCTCTTCAGTCGAGGGCACTGTATTTTTAGAGCTTTGGATTGTGCTGGAGATGCGCCTTGCCCTTGGTAGCGGTGTTACATCTGGGATCTGAGATACGTCGATATCTATAGGTTGTACCGTCAAAGATGCCTCGGTTACCATTTCTTGACGTTCATTGATTCGAGTTGGGCTTGATACACGTTTTTCTACAAGTATGACTGTTGGTGAAGTTCGTCCTATGTTTGGCTTTGATAGTTCAGATATTTTGGGGTCTGAAAGTTTTACGGACTTCTCCGATCTAGACGTGGGGCGAGATACTCTCGGGCTTTCAGCTAGCCTGCTATAACTCTTAGCTAAAATGGAATCTTCGTCAATTATATCTCTCAATGAGCTAGACATAGATATATCAAGATTTTCATCATATCCTAATTCAAAGTCAACGTCGTCGGGAAGAGGGTCTGTTTGTGTGGATACTTCGATCTCCTCCGGCTGGTGTTCCTGTTTATGCGAATTAGATACTTCCATCGGAATTTCAGTTGGTAAAGTGTTTGACTCATCTGAAAGGCTTTTGCCATTTTTTTTCTTCCTGGAGCCCCTGGGGGGTCTTGGTGGTGGGGGCAGCGGTCTATCCTTCATTTTGTTGACCACATCACCTGATTGTAAATCTTTATGCAGCTCTTCGAAAGGTTCATCTATTTCGACATACTGCGTGCCGTCTGAATGTTTAGAAAAGCTGTCGAGTGTCATGAGACTAGTCGAAGACTTCTTACGAGGTGGTCTATCAGGAAGTGCCGTTTTGTTTGCACTTACAGTGTAGTACTTACGTTCAGAGCTGTTACTTTTCCGTCTTCGGACAGGTGGTGTTTTGCTGATGGACCTGCGGATAGCTTTGCTAGGAGCGTAAGAACCTTTGTCGACAGTAGCGTAGCCGGGACTTTCATGTCGTATCTCCCTTGCTAAGTCTTCGTTGTGGGGCATGTGAGTGTCGAGTGTGAGGGACTCGGCGCCGTGTGAGGTCCGGTCATCGTCGCAGAGTGAGGTGCCACGGGAGCTGCGCGAGCGCGTGCGTCGCGGCGGTATGGGGCTCTGCTTTGAGCCCGTTTCCACCTCGCCTCGGGGCACGATGTACTTATGTTCTGTTCGATATACGATAATCTGTAAACAGTTATAAGAAGTCGTCATAATGCATCGGATTGGGCATTTTGATTGTTATTACCAACCTTACAAGAAATAAACTAGGCTTAATGGAGAATTTAGCATCTGTTATTTAGGTCAAAGGACATACAAGTTTTAATCACTACAACCTACTTAGATGCAGAAGTGAAAATTCAAGTATAATCTATATCTATACTTTAACATTATAAAGCGGAAAGATTTGATTATATCTTTGTTTGTTTGGATTTAATAGGGTCCGAAACGATTGGACTAATTTTTAATTGAATATTTTCAAAAAATTTGGGAATCGCATGAAAAATTACATTTTTGTTAAATACCAGTGCGAAGCCGGGGCGGACCGCTACTATATTATAATAATGTAGAATAGCTTTCTGCTTTGTGAATAGCTTATGTGCAATCAACATTTAATCCAACCCATTTCCCGAATGAAAACCTACGAATGCTTGCTGACATCATCTTTGTTAACTAACACAATAGCTTAAATAAAAATATACTCATTGAAAATAACATTTAAAATAATCCAGTTTTGAACTAGGTCAACACATAATACGTATGGGACTGATTCTGAAAATATAATAACGAGAATCTTGAGCTGGATTTATGCCAAGAACAATTATTCTCTCAGAACTGCCATCAAAATCAGTGTTATTTTTTTAGCAGAACTTATTTTATTCAGTAAAAATATGGTGGATTGTTGAGACGGACTGTTAAGACTCCCTGCCTACCTTAACCCTAAAATTCGGAAAATAATCGTATTTGGTCTATAAAATTTTCATTGTCATTAAAAGATTTAAAAAAAAATAAGTTTTTTTTCTTAATCTATCATCTTTTTACATCTTTTTTAATCTATCCTTTTCTTATAGTGATATAAAATTATACCAGAACAACTGAAGTTCGAGTACTAAAATGTCAGAGGGGTTTTGTTTAGTAAAAAACTAAAATAAATCTTGGACTCCCAAGATATGGCAATAGGTTTTGGAAATTTCTGTTTTTTTTTATTTTATTACTGCAACCTCACATGGTCTCAAAATATTTAGATCAGTATGATAAAAAAAGATCGAATGGCATAAAACATGTTAGAACATTTTTTAAGGAAGTCGGAGAAGAGGTATGAAAATTTCACTAACAAGATATGGATATGGTCTCAGACCATTTTCCGGTAGCTACCTACACCAATTAATTTGACATGAATCTAATATTGACTATTGACCAAGCTTAAGAGTGACTTTTTATAATTAGGTATAATTATTGTGACATTTCCCTACTTTTAATGTGTTTAGTTTTTAAAATAATGATTGACGTCTTGGAACATGGCTCTGTAAGTTAAATTGAATTGAATAAATAAATAAATTTAAGTACCCCTTACATTAGCTATCACTGGTCAGTCGCAAAAATCCACCCTGTATTTAGACTGTGTCATCCTGGCAGGGCAAAGGCTTTCTAATATATTTGTATAATGATAGGGCACGAACTACTTACATCGTCTGCAGGTTCGTTTTGGAGCGGTTCTTCCCAAAGTCCTGATTGAGCCTTAAAATCACTAAGAGACGAATGCTTCAGCTCCGGTTTACTAAACTTTCTCTTCCTCTTCGGAGGCATGGGAAGAGTCTGTGATTGAATTGGCACGTTCTCAGGATACTGAATTACGTCATCATTGGCGTACTCGTGAATAGAATGTAGATCCGTGGTAGGAGTAAATTGAAGGTTGTTTTCGCCATTCATAAAGTCCTGCTGATAAATATATTCGCGCTCAATTTTTTCATTGATATGTTCATCTTGAAGCTGATCATCGTGTAAGTCCACATCAGTAAACTGGGTGCTGGGCTCAGCACTATCATCAATATATGGAGTTAATTCCGTCTCAGTTTCATACTCAAGTTTCTTCTTTCTCTTGGCTCGCGACGGACGCACCGGCGGGAATGTATAGTATCCGTCATCTTTGTCATTTAAATCCTCTGTGGAGTACATTATCCTTTCATTTTCGTCAATCAGCTCAGGATCAGCTTCAGGGTCGTTTATGTACATCTGGTCGTCGTTCAACTCCGCACTACTGCCCATAAGAGCAAGTATGTTTTTCGGCGTTTTAAACGCTTGTCGTGTTTCGTCGCTCAAATATTCTCTAACTTGAATATCTTCGCGAGAAATACCTCTCGGTCGTACAAAAAATTCGTCGTTATTAATTTCGGTTATAACTGGTGTGTGGTCTTGTTTAGACGGTGATGAATAGGGGACGTGTTGGTCACTATCATAATTAGGGGGCTCTGTGTCGTCATCCATGTATTCAGTAGGGAGTTTATCGAAGTCATATGTAGTGTCAAATCGATGGCCTCCCTCCATGTTACTGCTTCCTACAAAGTTGATGTCTTCGTTACTGACATTACCATACTCACGTGGCTGTTCAGGGCTATCAGGAGTAAAGGTAGTAGTTTCTTGTGTTCTTTCACTATTCTTTTTTACGCGCGTAAAAGTGAACGTTGGTGGCGGAGTGTCTTCACGGTTAAGAATAGGTGAAGATGAAGTTTTTGGTATTTCGGATTTTTTCTTTTTACTGAACCACCTTGGATATGTCTGGTTTTCGAACTCTGTGCTTGTAGCGTTCTCTAGCTCAGTAGTTGAACCGGTGACTTCTGTGTCTAATTTGACCTCTTTTTTTCTTCCTAAACTAGAAAAATTTATTTTTGCTCTTTCTGGTATCCTAAATTTAGGCATTTCAGGCACATTAAACTTAGGTCTATCTGGCAGAGTAAATTTTTTACGGTCACCTAGACTCAGTTTCTCCGAAATGTTGATCTTCTTAAATTTTGGGCGATCTGGTAAACTAAACTTTCTTCTGTCGGGTAGTGTAAACTTAGCCTTATCAGGCAGTGTAAGTTTAGGCCGTTCTGGAATTTTAAATTTAGCTCGTTCTGGAAAGTTCAGTTTTGGCCTGTCAGGCAATGAAAATTTTGCTGTTTTAATGTTTTGTAATTTTGTTTTTAATTTACCAGCCTGAGTCTTTAATTTCCCTGTGCCTTCTCGAAGTCGTTGTTGGAATTTATTATCTGTGCTGTCTGCGTTTTTAGATCGATTTTCCCGTTTAAGAGGTAACTGTTCTAAAGCAGATGAATCTACTTGACTCGTACTCACGTCACATTCGGTCCTTGATGCAGTAGAAGGCGTGTTAACAAAATATCGGTCTTCAATGTTTCTTTGTATTGCTTCGGCGTTAGTAATAGCATCGTGCTTCTCATGATTTTCTTTATCTTCAGTTCCTTCCTCTTCATCTGATGTGTGTTGTAAATACTTTCGCTCCAGTGAAGTTGTACTAGACAATTCGTCGTCAGTTTTGACCATCTTGGGTTCTACACTTGCGCCAGAGTAAATAACGTTGGGCGGCGGCTTTTCAATGATTTCATATTCGTGATCACTGAAACAAATCTATTCTTGATCAAACTGAATACATTCTGAGACATTGTGATCACTAAGCCTAGGTACATAACTATTAGTGCAGTGATGTTATTATGACAGGTAAATCAGTCGCCTAGCACAAAAATGAGATATAAAACAAATTAACGTCAATCGCAAAAAAATCGATTTGTCGCAGAGTTTTGAGTTATATTTAACATCGGTGATGTTACTCGCGTCACAATTAGGCCAACAGCCGGCGCTCGTTTTAGACGCAGCAGCGGCCGGGTAAAAGGCGTTCTAATTTATTTTGCACCTCGTAACGGTAGTCATAAAATGTCAACAAAATCAAAAATAATGTAGGTGGAACTTACCTCCCATAAGACACAAAATTGCTCGCTCGCGACGTTGGTCTCGTGCCTATCGGGTTCACTCGCTCCGGCAGCAACGAGTCGCACTGGAAGAACTGGCAGGCGCACCGCACATCCGGTGTGAAACGCTGGACGCTACCCTCGCGGGTTGGCCGCACTGCCCTCTCCAACGGAGTGCCACCCTCAGAGGTCCATCGTCGGAGCGTACTCATTACTATTCTCTACCCAAGCCTAGCCATTCTTACATACGATTCCCCCAAACTACCGTTTCGACCATCATTTACCCATTACAATGAGTCATCAAACGTGTTTGACAAAGCCGGGCAGTAAATGAACTAATCACAGACGTGAAAGCAGCCGCGAGCACTGATCACTGATGACAATTTTAAAGAGCTTACCAATGTGCAGGAAGAACGTACGGCCGATCTATATTTAACAAACAGTCAGAAGCTAGCGAGTGCGTTCGCTTTGCATGTGTTGAAACGAGTTATGTCATTGTTACGTATTGGTTAGAGGCATTATAGGTAGTTTATTTAGCAAAATTAATTTACTAGTAACTAGTATTAAGAAAACACTTTTTTTTATTGTAGTTATTGACTTTACCTGCTGGGTTTGGACCATTCTGTGTCGGCGGGTTCAGCGTAGCTTTTATTCCCCATTTGTTGTGGACTTGGACTCGGGGATGACTCGATGGGGGTGGTATGAATTTGGTCACCTTGTGCTGCTGGATCGTCGTCAGTAATTTCAGTAATGGTGATATTTGGGGAATCGTTGTGCGGCCCCCTCTCATCTAGTTGAGTTTGAAAAATTTCATCAACATTTGGCTCTTCTGCGTCCATCTCTTGGTCTAGAAGCAACGCTTCTTTGTTAACATTATCTATTTTATGTAACTTTTCCATGATATGATCTTCTGATTTTAAAGGAGTATCTTCTGTGATTAGACTCGGATCTTGAGAGGCAATAGATTTTTTCTCAATATTTGAAAAACTTTCATTTTCCGCGGTACTTCCACATTTTCTTTCGTCTTCATATTTTTTGAAGTGGTCTGTATCCCTTGAAGAATGCAATGATTTTTCTGGGTCTTTTGAATCTTCAATATCTTCATAAATGTGTTCTTTCTTTTGTCTGGGTGGTGGTGTATCTAAGCTCATAGTTTTACTCATTTCGTCTGAGTCTCCTAGTTTTATAGCACTAAATTTTTGCCGGCGAACTGCACTCGGAGATGATTTGAGCTGCCTTATTTCTTGATCCTCTTCATGTTTTTTACGTTTTGACAGTGGTGATTTCTCAATTTCATTTTTTTCTAATTTGTGGAGCGTTTTGTCAGCCAAGTGTTTTATTTTATTCACCAAAGGATGGCAACATTTTGTTTTTTCTCTGGTTTCTGATACCCCTATACTATATTGTTGTTCTGGAACTCTTCGTTTCAGTATGCCCTTTGGTGAGACGTTTTTAGGTATTTCCACCGGTGCAACCAAGTAACTGCTAGATTGACTTTCTGGTCGTTTCACAGCATAATCATTCAAGTTTTCAATAATCGCTTTGTCATCTTCATCCAATGAAACTTCTTTAGAGAAGTTAGGTACATGCATTCCTTCATCTTCTCCCTCTTCTCCGTGTTTGCGACTGCTTCCCGGCGAGGAGTCCAGGTTAAGGATCCTCTGCTGAGTGGCGTCGTGTGGCGAGCGCGTGCGCGACCGCGACCCGTCTCGTGACCTGTCGCGCGACATGCTCCTGCGCGGTGTTGTCTCCCGTACGATGTCCTCGGCCGTGACCTCACCCTGTAGCGGGGCCTTCAGAAGGTGGGTCCAAGGATAGCCTCCCGCTTCACGTGCTCTCCGTAAATCTTCCCATTGGTAAGTTTTTAACGGCACTGGGGGTATTTCATTTGCATTATCTGGCGACAATTCAGATTCCATATGTTTTATTTATAAAATTAATGTAAAAAAAATATTTGTGTTGTGTAAAAATTACCAAAACTCAGGGAATTGGTTAGTTTTTCAGTAATATTCGTCACTGGCCCCGTAAGGTGCACATTATCACCGTGTAAACTAAGAGCACAACGTTTCGTTTCGAGGTGAGCATCGGTAACTGAAAACACGTTATGTTTGCGTGGGTTCGTGTAGAAATAGGTGTGAATAGATTGTGTACTATGACCACAGTACGAATTATTTTGGATTCATGCACCGCTTTACCTTGAAACGAGCGGGACACCGGCTAGCCCTTTGCAACCATCCCCGATGTTTGTTTTGTTGTTATTTACACTACACGGGAAATTTCTCAACTTTTAATATAAAATTGATCAGTGTTCGGTTCAGAATCTCAGTTGGACTGGCCGATCCGGCCGCGTCCGACCGCTTGTGCTAAATATAAGATTGAGCATTAATGTATTTTTGGTTAGCATTTCGCGTCATCATTTAAACCGTGTCTGTTTGTTGATTGTTGGAGGGGGAAAGTGTGACAGCGATGATCGTCCTTGATGATTATTACATTAAATCATAATAGTATTGAAATAGTGTAGAGAACGTACTTAGTTTACTATTCTTTACATAACATTTATGTAGGTGTTATAATACTTATTTGAACAAGTTCCAAAGTCTTGTGACAGATTTTTTAAAGGTGCCACGAAAGGTGCCTTTGACGCAAGAGGTTGCGGGTTCGATTCCCGCTTTGGGGTAAATATTTGTTAGCTACCTACTATATTTAATTATCCAGCATTATTTAATAATTTATTTAGATGGCAAGACGACCATTGTGGCGCAATGGTTGAAGTTTCGCCTGCGACGCAGGAGATTGTAAGCTCGATTTCCGAATATTTGTTCCGGATGTTCTGGATTTCTTCTGTTGAATTATAAAATATCTATATAGTAGTATGTGAAGCATTTAATACCCAAGGCTCTGTTTAGATTTATAGATGAGCTTCATCTATCTATCTCTAAAGAAGTTTCATAACATACGGATTGTCAAGCTATCATCATCATCAACATCACCAGCCTATAATAGTCCACTGCTGGACATAGGCCTCCCCTAATGAGCGCCATAGATGGCATTATCATTTGGGGGTTATTGCCCATAATCCCCACGCTGGGCATGCGGGTTGGGGATCGCAGTTCGGTGGAGTTGTTCTGGAGAGGGCGCTGCTGCCCGCCCCCTGCTGTGTTTCCCTTAGTCGCCTCTTACGACACCCACGGGAAGAGTTGGGGTGGTGAAATTCTTTGCCGGCACCACACGGCAATTTTAAAAGCTTATATTGTACAAACTATAATTGCAGCAGTTCAAAGTTATTTTGTATTAATTGTTCAAAATTGTTTTTAATATAAAGATAATCCTCAATTTATTATGTAACTAAAAATATATTGTAACTTATGGGTCATTTTCAAAAAATATGTACATTTCGTGAAAATTCTTGTCCGGCATGTTAAATAATGAATAAAAAAAAGTAATGTTGCTTTTTTAATTTTATTAAGTTCTTTTACAAGTTTGAACTTTTCTCTTATGTTCCAACTAAAAATATATGGATCTATTAAATCGATTTTATATTAAAAACTCTTTCTAATTATTTCCACCCTCAATGACCCATACAAAAATAAATGTCCTTTTTGCACTGCAGAAGCTTCAAATCATATTATTGGCTCCAACATGTTTTCTTCCAAACCTAATCTATTTATATAATGTTAATAAATATATTTCCTGTTGTTATTGAGAACCACTTATAAATTAGACAATATTTCTAAGATAAAAAAATACTTTAATGTTTGTCCCAGGTTTTAATCATGTGAGTCACTCAGAGGATGTCACGGAGGATTTCCATAGTTTTTGTTGTAATTCTACCACTTAAAGTTATTTTTTCATTACTGGCAACACTATGCGGCCTACTAGTTCTGAACAGTAACTCGGCCATTTTGTTTTAGTTCCATTTTTTGTCTTGTCAAAAAACACCGGCCAAAATCCCCAAAAAAAATCATGTGAATCACGGTGGATTTACAAACGAAGTAAGGTGTGTATTATTTTCAATTATTTATAAAGCATAGACCTAACAAATGCTAGTTAGATTGTGTGTTCCATTCATCTGTATTGCTAATTATTTTTCCAGAATATTTTTGGAAGTTAGGTTTTGCACAGAATGTTTACCATCATGTTAGTCACATTTCGTGAATATTCGTGACTCATATGACGTGACTCACATCAACTTGCAAAGTAAAGGGTTGCTTACACTAGCAAAAAAATTACACAAAATTTTATATATAACTTTTCTGAACGGATTTACCTGAAAATTTGATTAATTGCTTAAAATGAAATCTAGTAGAGATCGCTTTTAGCGATAACACCGCTCATTGTCATTGTCATTTTATTTTAACCCCAAACTAATTTGTAGTTTTGTTTAAAAAACTTTATGTGCACACTCCCTTACAAAAAATGTGACTCACATTTACTATAAAAGTACAGGTATATCACGAAACAATTTAGGCACAATTTATTCATTTAAATCATGTTAGTCACAATGTACATATTTTTTGATAGTGACCCTTATACTGTCTGAAAATTATACTGTCTATTACACTAATATAATAAAGAGGAAAGATTTGATTGTTTGAATTGATTAGGCTCCGAAACTACTGGACCAATTTGAAAAATTCATTCACCATAAGAATCCTAATATTTCCGTGATGAACAAAGGATATGAAATATTTTCATAAAACTTAGAGATCCGTATAAAAACTTCAAGAATAAAACCATAGCGCTTTATTTCAACTTCTTTTTTTTCTTTTTTGCGCTGCTCGCTTTTGCAACGACTCAACTTCAACTTCTTTTTTTATGGCGCCGCTTTTGCTACGACGACTCAGTGCCAGTTATAGATTGTCTTAGACATCACAATTCGTTACTGGGGTGCGGGAGGAAACAATACTCAATGTCAAAAAAATATACTTAAAACTTCAAGATTGGAACCATGCGATGTAGGCGATATAGCGGTGCGAGAGAAAAGTCAATGCCAAAAAATAAAGTGTTCCTTTTTTATCTTTATCTAGAGGCTCAGAAAAACGATAGACAATCGTTTTGAAAAACGATAGACAATCGTTTTTCTGAGAGGTAAAGGTACAATTTTAAAAAGGGAAGATTTGATTGTTCGTTTGTGGTTTGAATTGAATAGCCTCCGAAACTACGGGACCTTTTTGGAAGAAAATTCGTCATTAGAATGATAATCATAGGCTATAATATAGAATATTTTTAAAAGTTAGTGATCCCTATGAAAACTTCAATAATGTACCTAATCTAACGTGTGTGTGTGTAAGAACTTAAAATTCTGTAAAATACCCGTGCGAAATGCCAGGGCGGGCTGCTAGTCTATTATACTTTCTATATTATATTATACTTTCTATATATTATACTTTCTATATATATAAAGCTTAATAACCACTCACTCACTCACTCACTGATTGACATAATTGTTCTCCTTGATGGTGGAGGGGGAGGTATAGTTTTTTTACGGAATCGTATAGAGGGTGTCGGGGGGACCTAGTGAAAATTCCGACTTTTCCAAATTTGCCCCCCTTCTCCCCTCCTTTAGGGGGGCTCCCAAACGGAGCCATACTGAATGTTCTTTTTTGTGGGGTTGTATAGAGGGGGTCAAATGGTTCAAAGGCAGGTAAAAAAAAATCTCCCCCCTTTGCCCCCAGACCCCCCCTTTTGAAGTTGCTACCGGAAAGAGTCGTTATAGAAAAATTTGGATTGCGGGGTCGTATAGAGGTAATAATTGGCCCCCATGACTCCCCATGAGGAGGGTCTGCAAGGCGAGCGAAGCGAGCCTTGCTGTTTTACCTAACACCCACTTATATGGGTATCGTTTTCGACTAAATAAAATACGTAGATTACGAAAAAGATGCCCATTTTCAAATCCAAGATGGCTGACAGTTTACTATCGCAGATTTTACACATGGGTATCGATTTCCATCAAATTAAAAACGTTTTAGGTTATTAAAAGTAAAAACTCCAATGCAATAAGGCCGCCTAAGGCAAAGCACAACCCCCGAGCTGCTTGCAGCTCGGGCACATATGCACTCTAGTTCACTTTATAAAGCTTATCTTCCACAATCTATATTGTATCAGTTTACAAAGTTAAACAAAGTTAATTACTTCTCTAATTTAACGTGCTACCTAATACTACCCAATAATCTTAATGATTGACTTAATGTTTGTTTTGTCTGTTTGTAAACTTAAGCGGAAGTTTTTTCAGATTACTGGAAGTCTTTACCAAAACTCGTTTTAATGAGAACTGTTATAATTGAGGATTCTTCCCAAGATCTTCTCATCATGGTACCGGGTACCATGATCTTCGAGCGCCATTTTTAGGGTTTTGACATCGGTTTCAAAACGTTTATTTACTTCTTCACGTGGCAGTATAAAAAAAATATAACAGTGAGCGGAATGAGCGCCAATATTTTGAGACATTTTCCGAAGGCTGTTAAAATGCTTAAAGACTACAAAATTAACGGCGAGCGGAGCGAGCAAATGTCTAAACTTCTCAACAATTTTCAGCGACTGCAAACACTACAAAATATTGGCGCTCATTCCGCTCACTGTTATATTTATTTTATACTGCCACATGAAAAAGTTACAACACATTTGATTTTTTTTTATTCAAGTTTTTTTAACTTTTTACCTTGTTTACTTCGCCAAACCTCAAAATTACCACCGCTGCGCCTCTACAATTTTCGTTGTTCTCTAATAATAATCTTTTGTCACACTCTTGATTCAATAATACAGAAAATCCGAAAGTCTCAATAAAAAAAGTTCATTCTTTAGCAGATTCAGATTAAATAACTTTATTTCTTTAGTCAAAATAAGCACTTAGACAAATTATTCAATAATTATTTTAATAATAAACATTTCGGTCATTTCTACCAGCCTTCCGAAAATATGACATAAAGAACAATGGCAGAATTTGGTCTGGACTTTTTTTTGCGTCCATGGATCTGATGTAGGTATATGAATTTCTACGATTTTTCAATTATTCACTCCTTCTCGTAAAGGCCGGAGTTATTTTATGATATTTAAAAGATTATCAAATGATATTCGAATTAGGTACAGTATTCAAAATGTTACCATTTTATTAGTGGTGCGGGTACACAATTTTTGAATGCAATGTATCATTTGTCTTTGATTTGTCTTTGATAGTGTCATGTTGTCAGCGGTTGTCTGCCAAGACAGAGGCCAAGACGCCACAGAATCTAGATTCTAGAACGTAGTGGTTTTATTCTCTTTGACAGAATCCTTCCGAGGCTTCGGCGTTTTTCATCTCTGCTGTGTTTTGTGTTTATATTTTGGTTTTCTATTTATTTTTACCCGAATTACGGAAGCCACAGGCGACGTATGTAACACCCGACTAGTACTGGGCGTTTTTTTCTAAAACAGTTTCATGAAACACTTTGTCTATGTGAAACGACAAAACGCTTTCTCGTTCAATCATAAAACACTTACTAAAAAAACTGTCAAACGTCACGAATCTAATGCTGACTGAAACCAGTCTGTCAAACGAACAAAACTAAGGTTCGCTAGAACGCTTTTTGAACGAACGAAATGATTGGAAGGAACGGCGCGCCAAAACAGTTTCAAATCTGTCTGACAGGTGCGAACAATAATGAACTCTAATCCTTTAACGATAAAATATAAAATAAAAAGAGTTTGTCCCTGCTTCTCGAAAACGTTTTTATACAAGGCAGGCAGGAACAGGCAAAACTGATCCTTATTTTATAGAGCATAAAATTTTGTTTGCTGTGGGATTACAGAAAAACGTGTTTTTGAAGAAACCCATGTCGTTTTTGGATAGAATAGGAACAGGCAAAACAGATCCTTATTTTATAGAGCGTAAAATTTTGTTTGCTTTGGGATTACAGAAAAACGTGTTTTTGAAGAAACCCGTTGCGAAGTGGGCCTACGTAGGTATGTCGTTTTTGGATAGAATAGTGAACTCTATTGCGATATAGATAAGATACAAAACGACCAAATTAAAAAAAAAACTTTAGGAGTGAAATTCGAGTGGAGTTCAAAGGTAAAGTTTGTTTTGTAATAATAATAACACGTGCGTGCGTCATGTGTGTATTGTGCATTGCTTTCGCTCATTGCAATTATTCGGTGTTTTTGGAATAATTAGGTACTTCGGATCGATTTGATAGTAATTATTCTGTGACTTCAAGTGTAAATTAATTGTTAAGTGACGATTACTGTTGAACAAAAAAGTGTTTTAAAAAAAACTGTTTCATGCAACTATTTTTAGTCTTAAAATAAGCGTCTCGTTTCGTTTGACGGAAAATGGAAAACTTCCCAGTACTACACCCGACCTGGACTGTTTATGGACTGATTGATACTGCCCTGTGTCTGGCTAGTGCGTGTCCTTAGGACTCCGATATTGTTGTTTTGGGTGTTCTGGGCATTTTCTATGTAAAATAAAAAATATCTATTAATGTAGGTATACCTATATATATTGTTCTAAGTATATAAGTTATCTAGTAGGAACTCATAACATAACATAACATAACATAACACAACCTCTGCTTAGCTTCGGGCTAGATGATGCTGTGTGGATTGTCCAACATTATTTATTAAAATCCTCAGTGTTTTTGTGTTTACGGGGCAAGTAGGTAGGTACATTTTTTTAAATACACGCCCAGCTTTCGTAAACATACAAGAAGTTTAGAATTTGTTTTGCTAATTTTGTTCATCATTTCTCATTTCGAATATTTAAGGTGGCGTGGTCTTGTTGATAAGACCACGATGTAAGACCAAACCCAAGACCAAACCACATTATCAATTTCCTTATGATTTGATTTCAATCTGCGATGTTTTATAGACAAATATTGTTTGACGTTCATTCATAACAAAAAAAATTCAACAAACACACTGAAATCTTTTTTTTCCCGCTTTCCCCAAAGAAAATAGTCTCATTTATAGATTCTGGAGCTAACGCCAAATCTTTTAACATTTTTTTCATTACGCTACGCTTCAATTTGATCCCAGACAATTCTTAGTATGGAGACCTGCCATTGTTCTTTGGCGGCTCACTTCGCTCGACATTCAATCTGTATTGGAGTTATTTTGTTGTTAATTTTCGAAAAACCAAATTGTGCTTAGCTTTCTTTTCTTGTCTATGCTTAGAATGCCACACTCGCCTCCACTCGCTGACATTTATAATGTACCTATGCATTTCTTCACTATTTCGAAAGGCTGCAAACACTACAATAAGTGAAGGCTCGTTCCACTCGTTATTATTTATGTTTTCATACTAGTTAAAACCTACCTAGTTATGCATTCAGCCAGTAGAGACATCATTACACCGAACGCCTAAAGTGCAAGCTTGCTCTATCGGATGGGCTCTACCTGGAATGCTTATCACCTCGTCGCGCCGTCTGGCCGCCCCCGCGCGTCCGATAGTACTTAGGACCTAAGTTTATTCTTAATTAATTGTCAGTCGTATTGAGATTAAAAACGCTCATAGACGTCTCATTTTAAAATTGAATTTTATTGTTCAAATCCAATAGATTTAATTTATAAGTTAGTTTTAATAAGACTCTCAACGTTCCCGAATCCTTTACTACCTACCTCCTTTAAACTTTTTCGTCACCCGAAAATGTAACGCTAATGTTAGTCTACTGCTAGACCCAGTTAGTTACTTGCGAATACCAATTTGTTATTTTATTCATTTGTTATGTTCAACCGTTGAGTAGCATAAGTACCTATAATGAAAATGATGCATATTGACTCAGCCGGGTCAAAGGATCGACCCCCCCCCCCCCCCCCAAATAGGCTACGGCCCCGTTCTTACCTACCCACACTAATCTCTGTAGTGACTTTTGCCTGTAATATTATAATATGTATCCAGGAGAATCCACACAGCATCAGGTTTAACCACAAGTTCTGCTTAGCTTGAGGCTACTTAGCCTCAAGCTAACTTGTGTTATGGGTACTAGATAATTTTTAAGTTAAAACAGTATATCACATAGAAAGATATTTTTTTGTGGCATCCAGCATCTGTCTGCAGTCTTTCGCAGGTCTTCATCCCATCTGGCCGGAGGGTATCCCACACTACGCTTACCGAGTTTTTGTCTCCACTCAGGAACACTTTTACCACAGAAATTGACGCGATCTATGGCCGGCCGGCCACTCCCACTTCAGCTTGATAATTTTTAGAGCTATGTCGATGACTTTGTTGCTGTCGATTAGGTCTACGGTCTACTACACTACCAGCATGAAACCATAGAGTATTGACAACTTTTGACTTCAAAACATGGCCGACTGACGTTACAGATTATGAAGTCTTAGTACTAACTATGTATATTTTATTATGTCTCTTCCTCTAACCGAAGGGATGCTTTTACTGCTTTTCTATTCTTCATTTTCAGTGTTATGTGACAGAACCAAAGACAGAAGGCGTTTATATCTCTATGGTAACATAACCCTTGCGAAGGTCTAAAGCTGCAGCAAGCTACCTAAAATACCAGCTGCGTCTGTTTATTTTATTACACCCTCTTAGCTAATCATCACCATTACGTATCTAAATTATTATCAATGGTCTTTCATAAAAGTTAGATTTGATTGTTTGTTTATTCGTTTAAATTGAATAGGTTCTGAAACTACAGTAGCGATTTGAAAAATTATTTCACCATTGGATCCCTTATTTTCCCTGATGAACAGGCTATACAATATTTTCAGAAGAGTTAAAGAACCGCATGAAAAATTCAACTTATGTTAAATATCCGTGTGAAGCCGGGGCGGACCGCTAGTTATCGTATAAAGGTGAACAGGTATTCCCAATGAATCAATAGAATAAAAAATAAAAAGAACTTGTGGACTGTGAACTTTGTGTGTTAAGGATTAACCCAGAAAATGATTATTGGAGAGCCTCGGTAGTTATCGATTAATTAACTGATTGCATGTGAAAATGTTTTGAGGCAATTAATTAAATTGTCAGCTAAATTGAAATACAAAAATAGGAAGCATTGATCTGTCCACGCCCCTTTCCGGCTTCTGGTAAGAAAAAGCCGTGTGATGCGTGTGATTGTGCAAAATAAAAGATTTGATTTGATTTGAGTACTGTACTGATATGATGGGTATCAGTACAGTCTTAAATCAAATCAAACCATTTATTTTGTACAATTACTTAAATTAAATTGAACGAAGTCGACAAAAGTTAAAAATTGCGGCATAGTCTTTTCGCGCGCGTCCTGACACGACTTACAGTAGAGCTATCGTATTACTAGAGAATTACTATTAATTCTCTAGTAATAGGTGCATGTACTGTAGCAACTTAACCCATCAGCATATAATAATAAACAAACTTTGTCTTAGTTAGGTACATGATTTATTTCAAAATTTTCTATTGTAATACAAGTAATATCGTTTCGTTACTAAAATTGTTACATCTCAATATTTACTTTGGCATTGATGTGGAAGCATGAAGTTTAAACAGCATTTTCTTTAATTTTTTTTTCATTTTAGAACAATATTTTCTATGATATCGAAGAATGGAGGAAGTAGAACATTTATGATGATTTATTTTTCAAAATAATATAATTAGCAATATTTCCATATTCATTATTGTAACATCTCAATATTCACTTTGGCGCTAATGCTAAAAATCTAACACGTTTGACAACAATAAGTTTTCCTTAGATTCTAAGAATGGAACAATACAACATTTATTTTAAAATACGGGACTTAACAAAGTTCGTGTCGAAACACATAAAGTTTAGTACATACTTAAATTTAAAATATACCACTATCTTTATTTTTTTTGGTGAAGAATAAATATAATATTATTTGTAATAAACTACACGTTTAGTTATAACAGCAATATACATTCATTCTTGTAACATCTCAATATTCACTTTGGCGCTAAGTAATACTAAAAATCTAAAAAGCATTCTTTTAAATACACACGTTTGACAACAATAAGTTTTACTTAAATTCTAAGAATTGAACAATAGAACATTTATTTAAATACGAGACTATTTAACAAAGTTCGTGCCGAAACTCATAAAGTTTAGTACCTACTTGAATTTAAAATATACCACTATCTTTAATTTATTTGGTGAAGAATAAATATAATAATATTTGTTATAATAAATATAATAATATTTGTGTAGTTACACGTTAAGTTATACGAGTAACAGCAATATAGGTACATCTTTTTAAGAATACAAAAATATTAATTTCTTAACTCATATTTACTTCTTAGTCCACTGTGTTGTTTTTTTTTTCCTTTTAAATTTAAAGGTTTTAGGTATAGTATACCATATTTTTATTCTTGTTGTACTTATATATATCTTTGATATTTACTGCCGATAGTTTATATAATAATATGTTGTGTCCGTCTGTTATTAGTTTAAAATATGTAAGAACCTTAAATAAGTGCTTATGTATAAGAATGTGTTATTTAAATATATCCGCTGTTGGCGTTCCTTAGTGTTTAAATAAATAAATAACTTAATAAATAAATTATGTACTATCAACTAAACGTTTAGTAGGAATCTCGCCCTTCCAAAAGAAGAAATATATTTATATTTTTATTACTATGTAGAGAAAGGATTTGATTGTTTGTTTGTTTGAATTGTATAGGCTCCGAAACTACTGGGCCAATTTGAAAAATTATTTCACTGTTAGAATCCTATAATTTCCGTGATGAACATAGGCTATAAAATATTTCCAAAAAAGTTAGGGCTCCGCGTGAAAAATTCAATAACTAAATCGTGCGCCATACATTCATTTTCTTTCTTTGTTATGGTTTCGCTGTTTGCTTTTTATCTACGGCCAGAGTCAGTTATGTGTCAATATGGAGTGTCGAATCCAATGCTGCTAAAAATAGTTAGGGATCCTTATGAAAACTGTGAAACAATAACGGGTTAGTGCGTATAATTTCTGAAATTTTTGTTTAATACCCGTGCGAAGCGGGGCGAACCGCTAGTAAGTATATAAAAATGAAAAATAAACATTACTGGAGGTATATGATTAGTGTGACTAATATTTTATTTTGCATCCCCTGAAGACACCAGTCTCATAAGAGTCTGGCAATGGGGGACGCAGATCTTACTCTTTTCATCAGCGCTTTCGTGTCTTCATTAGTTATTTGCTTCTAACCATTTTGTAATAGGTAACTGTTTTACATCCAACAAATTTTAGGGATATAAGTTTTGATGAATACAATTATAAAAGTACATATGTTAATTGAATTCTACTTCTACTGTTTCTGAGCAAAGCGGGTCTTACAAGATTGAAACTCTACTTTATATTTTCTCCTTCTGTTCAGATTTTGTGTGGGGCTGTATGTTAGTGTTATAAGGTGTCTTAAAATTGTGTGGAGAGTGTGAAATTGCCTAAGTAGAGTGTGTGTGTGTGCGCGTGAGTGTAGTGTTGTGTTGTGCTTGAGTCTCCCAAGGCTTGAGCTGGCCAAGTGACCAATCAAGTGTTTCGTAGCGTAGAGTGTGTCCCCCGTAAAACTCTAGTCTCTTAAGAGTCTGGCTGATACAGGGAAAGCATTGGTTGCCAATTGAGGAGAAGATGACATTTTCATATAGACAGTCAAATTTATTTATTTTATTTTTACAATTATGTTAGCCTACAGCTAGTACACGAAAACCTAGGATTTTTTAAAATAGGTAAAGCTAGATGTACCAACGTCTTACAGGCCGACACAGCATGCAAAGACTAATTAATCACTCTAAAACCAAGCAAGGAAAATTACACAATATAAAATACAAAGGTTTAAAACTACATACTCATTTATACAAGTAGATAATGTAAAGAAAATATAATGATAATACATTTTTAAATACAAACAAAGCGACATTGAAGCAGGAGACAATACACATCTGTACGAGTTCGAGTATGAGATTCGTACAGTACCACAATCAAAATATACACACACACAAATATAGAAACCAGAATAACAAAAGAAGAATGGCGATACTCGACCCAGCCCGAATAAAAATAAATAAGGGCCGTGCAGACTTGTTATAACTACTGCCGGATTTATTATACCTATTTTATAGATTTTTCTAACCATTTTTAGAAGCAGGGAGTAAAAAAATATTTTTAATTATATTTTGTGCGAGAAAGAAATGAAAGGTAACTTCAACTTCTTTTAAGTGGCTCTGCATCTGGTTTGACACAATTCCACCAATACCGACTTTTGTGACTGTCGTATCAATGTCAAAATAAATCAAGGAACGCAAATTGATAGAATGACAATCTCTCTCGATTGATTTGCTCACGACTGGTTTGGTTGGCTGTCCAAAGAGAATTTTATAACCCATAGAGTATGAAAAACCACTACAGTACGTTCAGCGTTATTTTGCCTCTGGCTGTCATGTTGGCTAATCTGAGCTCTGTGTTGCCGCTTAAGGCTTTGAAGATACCCAGTATGAAACTGCGAAATATTTTCGTAGTTAAATTTCTCAATTAAAGTAAGTTTGGATGTTAGAATGTAAGTTTGTAATCTTTAGAACTACTAAACCAATTTTGATGTGATTTGGTATGTGGGTTTCTTTTTATCCCATCATTCACAAGTACGGGATCAGCGGGTAAAACTGCAGGGCGCCGGCGCCGATAGTTAGGTAAAATAATTAGGATAGGTATTTGAATTAGTATTGTGTACCTCAAGTTTGCATTTATCTATAAACATAGGTAATAAACGACTAAATTAAAACAACATTTTTATAGGTTTTATTTATTTTGAATAAGAGTGATCTAAGCGGGTCGCTAGTGGTAGTGGTTCGTCACTGTCTGCTAATGAACGTGAATCGTCGGAACTGCTGCTGTCCGATTCTGTATCAGACTCGTCATTTAATTCTATAATAAATTTATCGATTTCGGAGTCTATAATTCCATCTGTTTTAATAAACTGTTGTTCAATATGGCACACATGTTGACACTGCTTCTGCCAGTCTTCTGCACTGATTGATTGGAACGCTTCTTCTGTTAATTGTAGTATCTTGTCTGCTTCCTGTCCAACATTTTTAGCAGCTACTCGCCTTTTCAGCAGGCTCCACATAAATTCTATGGGATTAAGTTCGCAGTGGTATGGTGGTAGCCTAGCCACTTTGTGTCCATGCTCTTCAAGTAGTTGATCAGCTTCATATATTGGAGCTTCTTTATGCTCTTTTATTACTTCATATAATTGGGATTTCACCATAGTGGGAAGATAAGATAACCCCTTATTTGTAATCCAATTTTGCATATCAGTTTTGGTAGAGCTCATTGTTGGTGCCTTGTTCACCTTTACAGTGTGATAGGGCGCATTATCCATAACAATTAAACTGTTAGGCGGTAAATTGGGGATGAGTTTGTCTTTTAGCCATTTCATGAAATTCGTCCTGTTCATGTCATCATGGTAATCTCCTGATTTCGACTGCGATTTAAATATTAACTGTGCATTTGGTATAAACCCCATTTCGCCACCTGCATGAACGATGATCCAGCACCGTGCACCAACTGAATCGCTTTTTAAAACGCCTTGTTCATTTTCCATCGGCCAACATTTGTTGACAGAATATGAAGCGTGTATATAAGTTTCATCAAGATATACAATAGGTCGGCCTTCATTTCGATTTTGTCTTAAAATATTTAAGTATCTGTACCTCCAGGCTACAATGTCATATCGTTCCATTAAAAGTTTTCTTTTAGAGCCACATTTTTTAAATCTAAATCCAATTTGCCGAATTATTTTCCATAGTGTGGTACGACCTCCATTGAAGTTAATATCATTTTTTAATTCAGCCAAAAGCTTGCCCAAAGTAGGCACCTCCTTTCTGACTACGTACATTTGATGAATTTTAGTTCTGATTGCACATAGGTCAAAATCATCTAACTGAATTTTATTCGATTGGCAGCGTTTTTTCCTGGGAGTAGATATTTTCTTAGACGTGGATGCAGCAACCTCACACTCTTTGGTAATAGTGGTGACGGTTCTCTCAGAAACGCCTGAAATACACAACAACGTTACATTACTTACATGCATATGTAGGTACATTTTTTAAATTTATCTTTTTATTAAAAAAAACATAATGTAACAAAGGTTTGTATTAAAGAAAAAAAATCGATCGGAACTTGCTTAGGTGAAACCGCAGGGCGCAGCTAGTATATACAATAATAATAATCAAATACTATGTTTTTATAACAAATATCTAATATCTGAATAATACATATGTAGGTATACATATGTATGAACGGAATGTATTATACAATTAAAACATCGTGCCTACATACAAACAATAATCTATTAGCAAAACAAATAACTTTCGATCCTTAAATAACGGGAAACTATGAATAGCAGGTAACACTAATTTACTTACCAGTCATGGCGGCTACACGTTGACGAACATGTTCAAATGGTATTATTGGTCCTCCATTAGCTTTTTCCCGTTCACAAAAATTACGAACTGAGGATACAATTTTTCTGCCACTACTTTGAATCCTTTTTGGCATGATTAACACGTTTAAAATTATTATTTTTTAAAGAAAAACGCATGGAACTTCACACATAGTTGACTTCCTAGCAAAAATGGCGGGTAATGCCAACCTAACAGAAACAGCTGTCAGAGGCAAAATAACGCTGAACGCACTGTACATTCTAACTAATATAACCGCCATTCTCAGCTATTGACAGATTTGACAATAAAATTAATGCCAACTTGAAGAAAATAAGATTAAGTTTCAATGGTTGGCAATAAGAGGGGTACATCGCCATAGTACGATTTCTATCCTCGCGGTATCGACCCCCTGTGGCAGTCTAAAATAACTTTTTTCTCCCAACTTGTAAAAGGTTTTTGATATTGATTTCGGAATCCTTGATGTACTTATTATTTATTTTAAAAGGCCTGGGTAATGTACGGCGCCAAAAAAGTTGGGTCAGCAGATGTATGGAATCTTGCCATCCCTCTTTACATAGATCATAGAATTTTCACTGTGACAGAACTATATTATAATTTAAGTAGGTAGTAAGTAGATATATGAATTATGATTTAATTTATTAAACAGTGCTTCGGTTTCATGCAAAACTCAGCAATTGCGGCAATATTTTTTGTTTTAGAATTTTAGAATAGTATGATCTAAGTATGTTTTATCTCGTGTAGTTAGGTAAATTATGACCAGGAATCCAAACAACAACATTAAGTAGAAAACTACCTAATGTTGTTGTTTTCACAGCCTCTTTCAGAGTCTTTAGGTAACGTGTTATTATTGATATATCCGATTTAGACGAGTATTTCTTTTGTTCCGCAGTGAGGTGTTTTACACCCACACATTTCGGCTGGGTCACTGGCGACTGGGGGTACGTTGATGGGCTTGTAATTAGGAGATAGAATAATTGGAGGGTCTGCAAACTCCGGTGGTGGAGGCAGCAGCATAGGCGGCATTGGCGATGACGGAGGCGTCACCTGTACGAACAGACTTTCTGTTGAGATGCAGTGAGGTGTTTTACACACACACATTTCGACTGGGTCACTGGCGACTGGGGGTACGTTGATGGGCTTGTAATTAGGAGATAGAATAATTGGAGGGTCTGCAAACTCCGGTGGTGGAGGCAGCAGCATAGGCGGCATTGGCGATGACGGAGGCGTCACCTGTACAAAGAGACTTTCTGTTGAGATGCAGTGAGGTGTTTTACACACACACATTTCGACTGGGTCACTGGCGACTGGGGGTACGTTGATGGGCTTGTAATTAGGAGATAGAATAATTGGAGGGTCTGCAAACTCCGGTGGTGGAGGCAGCAGCATAGGCGGCATTGGCGGCATTGGCGATGACGGAGGCTTGTAATAAGCGCTTAAATAAGACTTAGGAGATAGAATAATTGGAGGGTCTGCAAACTCCGGTGGTGGAGGCAGCAGCAAAGGCGGCATTGGCGGTGACGGAGGCGTCACCTGTACAAGAGGAGATGCCTGGTGGACATCTACATTAACCATTAGTTTGTTTGTTCTTGGTCGCAGTATGTTTCGAGGAAGAGGGCCCATCATCAATTGGGATCTTGGGTCCCTCAAAGGATCAGCATGGCGTGGATTCAAATTTAGTGTGCATTGAGGAGGCCCTTCCCATAAATCACGCAGGCTGAGACCTAAGTCGCGTCTCTCATACGGCCCTAACAGCCGGCACTCCTGCCTTGGTGGGGGGTTGTTTTGCCACCAACATGGGTTCACCAAACCTGAAAAGAACACCAATATGTATAAAGGGAACACAGACAAGGCTCTTTTGCAGTCACATTAATTAATGTCGGCCTTTCAGTGGGAAACACACAATATAATGAGCTTGTACATAACGCAAGTTTTATTTAGACATTTTAACTACCGCGTATTGATTTGTCAAAAAGTTTGGATCATTGTCATAAAATGGTACGTTACATCCGGTAGTGGCGCTGCAAGGTACTAAATCCTTACTATAATATTATAAATGCGAAAGTAACTCTGCCTGTTTGTCTGTCTGTCCGTCTTTCACGCCTAAACTACTGACCCGATTTTCATGTAATTAGACCGAGAAAGGACATCGGATCCTTTTTATCCCGGTGTCAGGTTTCCCTCCTATTTTTTAAATATTATGTATATGCAATACGTGTTTGTGTAAAATTAATGATTTTTGAAATTTTTATTATATATCCGTGCGAGAGCGCCGCCGGGCGGAACGCTTGTAACTTGTAAAACAAATAAAGTTGGACAATCTTTATAGCAACATTTAGAAAATCTTTTTTTTAAGATTTCATAATATTGATTTGATAGATGAGAATAAGATAGAACTATTTTTCGAAGTCTTCGTAAACGATGCCTATCGTAAATGAAGTCCTTGGCACTCTGGCTGATCTACGTAGATAAAAATCAACTAGGAGCGCTTTGATTTGTTTAAATTTTTTTGTTATCTATGTTTACTCGTTTATGTAATATCTACGAGTATCTTTGAGTATCTATACTTCCCATTGGCTCATAGATCTTCACTGCTGAACAAGGTAGGTAAGTAAGTACATACTAGTTGGTTAACCGGGACCGTAAAGAATTATCATAACTATTTACACCTAAATTTATTTCAATTCCAATCACTAAAACATGGCTCCTATTATTACCTATGATATTTGTTTACCTTTATTAAGAAAGAAAATTGCAAACACAGTACCAAATTAGGACTAGTATGTGCAATTGAAACAATAAAGCTATCTGCAGACTGTTGCAAACAAAATACAGTTACTTCAACTGATCCACATCAATACGAGTCGGAAGTGTACCCAAGTTGCTGGCTGCATTGCCTCGCTGTATGGCAATGCTTTTGCGTTGCGCCAGATACTGACCAGCTCTCAAGTCACATGTCGCTTCGACCAGACGTTCAGAATATATTTTAAAACCCGTAGGGTTTAGGTACCCCATGGCCCTTAGGTCTAGACTGCAAGGGAAGCAAACGCGTAGACTCTGCCTAGACCTGCATATTGGCGCCTCTTGAGATCCTCGGCCAAAACTGCCGCTGCACCAGCCCTCACGGATGCCCTCAGAAGATGGCAGATTGCAAGTGCGTCGACGCGTAGCGTCCCACACAATGGGCCTACCCAAATCCCATGGGACAAGTGTCATACCGTCGGGCCTCTTACCATCGTCACGCAACAGATAATTCAGTGCAAATATTAACATTGCAGTGAATGTGAAGCTTACACAAAAATCATCTTAATCTCAATCTTCGATATCCATATTGTTCTCCTTTTACACACATAAAACAAACGCGGGAGAAGACGAGGGGCGCAGCTAGTAATTATAATATGTTGAGTGAAATTAAATTACCCTCCGACTCCTTATAAAATGTATTGGCAAAGTTTTTTGCGTGTCTTTACGTTGACGTTTTAAAAATTTTATAAACAGGATCGATTGGCATCCGAAACGTTTACGTGAAAATGCAATGTATATAAATACATGCTTTTTCACATTTGAGATTTGGGATAACACTCCCTAAAATAATCTGAATCATCTAAAACTATTCCTGCACCTACACCAGTTATAATATCTTCTCTTACTCGTACTGTGTATATAATACTAGCGGCCCGCCCCGGCTTCGCACGGGTATTAAACAAAAATTTCAGAAATTATACACACTAAAACGATGGGTGAAACCCAGTTTTCATACGGATCTTTACTTTTTTTAACAGCATTGGGGTTTTTGACATTGACTCGACATTCCAAAACTGACACTGGCCGTAGAGAAAAAGCAAGCACCGTGCGCTATACAACCTCTTTTTCTATTCTGACGCGCCATAATAGAAAAAGAGGTTGAATATACAGCCCACGGTTCAATTATTGAATTTTTCATGCGGATCCCTAACTTTTTTGAAAATATTATATAGCCTATGTTCATCACGGAAAATTAAGGATTCTAATGGTGAAAGAATTTTTTAACTCGGTCTAGTAGTTTCGGAGCCTATTCAATTCAAACAAACAAACAAACAAACAAACAAACAAACAATCAAATCTTTCCTCTTTATAATATTAGTATAGATATAGATATAAAAAGCTCTTCCGAAGGAACCTGGCCAATGTGGTTTATTTTTCAATAGGCAACGGAAGCACGGGTTTTGACATACGGTTAAGTCCCAGACACGGCGTCCATAAGCACTTAAGTCATTTTTTTCTCGAAATGCTAAAAACTGACAGGCTTTTTGTATAATCCTTCGACGGCAATAAGCAACTAAGTCACAGGGCTTCAATTCGCGAGCCGGTAGTAATACGCACCAAACAACTTATGTTTTTGGAACACTTCTAGTGCCGGACCGTAAGCACTTAAATCGACTTAAGTACTTTTGTTCGTTATAGTTTTATTATTGTTTTTGACTTCAGCTATCTGACTTAAGTTGTTTCACCCACAAGATTCTCGACCTACCCTTTATTTTTTGTTAAAATGCATTATGGCCATTAGAAATTCCAGGATTTTAAGAAGTGAAGTGCCTTCGTGAAGATTTTGTTTTGCACTTAAGTCGACTTAAGTACTTTTGTTCGTTATAGTTTTATTATTGTTTTTGACTTCAGCTATCTGACTTAAGTTGTTTCACCCACAAGATTCTCGACCTACCCTTTATTTTTTGTTAAAATGCATTATGGCCATTAGAAATTCCAGGATTTTAAGAAGTGAAGTGCCTTCGTGAAGATTTTGTTTTGAGCCACCATTATAAATAATTCTGACCCATGCTGTGGTTGTGTTGTGCAATTAATGATAATGTTATAAGTTACTATGGAATCGAGAGGGAGAAAAATACTAAACCTTGTTATAAATACAAAAAATACAACTACTGGTACGTATTATCATATTTTTTTTAATAAATACTTACATTTTAATTTAGCATTTGTTATTGTACAAATAGGAGTAACATTTTATGAAAATTTTTGAATGATAAATTTACTAAATACCTAATTGATTTATTTAGAGACCATTATTGTTTTTCTAATTTTTTATGCGAATAACATAGCTCTGTATTATTTTAGGTGACCATAGTACAACTACTACTGTGCAACCAAGTACATCTGGGACGCAGAAACCAACAACTTCTGTCGAGCCACAAAACGAACAGTCTGACGTTGACCACGTGACAATAATTCAAAAATCATCAACCAGCCCTAGTCTGCTCACAGAAGATACCGCTGTTTATAGTGATCAAAGTGTTTTTATTGATCCTGAACCAAGCACATCAGGAACTCAAACACATACAGCTCCTGATGAAACACCCAGTGACTTTTCTAGTGATGACTCTGTGGCTGACCCAACATACTCTGTGCCTGACCCTACACGCACTGAACCAAGTCCCAACCTATCTGCAGAAGATGAAGAACTGCCACAATCTCTACCTCAACAATCAGTACATAGCCGAAAAAGAAAACGAGAAAGTAAATTGAAGCGCAATCTTGGTCTTTCGTATGTGACGGCTTCTGGGAAAAATGTAGAAGAACGCAAAATGCAGGAACTACCTAATTGTCTAAATAAATGCCGAGAAAAGATAAGTAATGAACAACGTGCTGTAATTCATAAGGAATTTTGGAATCTTGGGTCATATGATTTGAGAGCAGCTTTAGTTTCATCTCTAATCACCATCCAGGAAAAACAAACAGAACGACATCGTGTCGAGGATCCTGAACGGCAAAAATTTAGACAATGTACCTACAGGTATCATTTAGACATTAACAGTGAAAAAATATCCGTATGTCAAGGTTGCTTTTTAAAAACCTTGGCGATAACGGATAATTTTGTTAAACTGATAGGTTTAAAGAAACGCAGCACTTCCAGTGGAATAATTCAACCAGATAAACGTGGAAAGAAAACTCCAGCAAATAAACATTCAGATCTAAAGAATCTTGAAGTGATTAGCCATATTAATTCCTTCCCGTTATACGAGAGCCACTACACAAGACGAAAAAGTAGCCGAAAGTATTTACCATCACACTTAACAATTTCAATCATGTATTCTTTATATAAAACGTCTCATGAAAACCCCGTCAGTGACAAAATTTACCGAAGAGAGTTTCATAAATTAAAGTTGAGTTTTAAAAAGCCAAAAGTTGACACTTGCCACCACTGTGACATCATTAAAATGAAGATAAGTGTCGCCAACGACGAAACTGCAAAATTAACCCTTGAGGCGGAACGTGAGTCACATTTGCTTGCAGCTGATATGGCTTATAATCTGAAAGTTAATCTAAAAGTCTGACAAAATGACTGCATCAATAGACAAAACCATTAAGTGCCTTTCTTTTGATCTCCAACAGTGTCTACCTACTCCAGCTTTAGAGTCATCCGTAGCTTTTTATAAAAGGCAGCTTTGGACATTTAATCTTACTGTGCACGACAATGCAACGGGATTGTCTACACATTACATGTGGCATGAGGGAATCTCGGGTCGAGGTGCTAATCAAATAGCATCTTGTTTATTCATCCACCTCAAAGAACTGCATCAGGACATTTCTGAAGTTATTTTGTACTCCGATACATGTGGAGGTCAAAACAAGAATACCCACGTAGCCGCAATGTTTACATACATGATGACACTGAAACCCTCTTAAAAGAAATTCATCACTATGGTACCAGGCCACACTCACATGGAAGTGGATTTAGATCATGCCATCATTGAGAAAAAAAAGAAAAAATCTGCTATTCAAGTATATCACCCGCATGACTGGATGCAGTTAGTAAGGTCGAGCAGTAAAAAGTTTACCGTGCACGAAATGCAACAAGCGGAGTTCATGGACTTTGCGAGTTTGCTAAAAGGGCCACTAGTAGCCCGAAAAAAAGACACTTCAAACAATGTTTTTAAATGGCATGATGTGAGGTGGCTGTGCTACGAGGCGGACTTTGGAGTAATAAAATATAAAAACTCACTTTCCAGAGATGAAGATTTTAAAGCCATTAACTTCAGAAGGAGCACACGAACCGGCACCATAAATTTGACTGTTTCACCGATAACAAACAACCCAGTGCCAATAAGTATGGAAAAAAAACGAGACATAATTTCGCTATTACCTCTCGTACCGGAATGTTTCCACCATTTTTACAAAAATTTAGCAACCGCTGCAGATGCTAGGAACGTCGACCCTGATTTGCAAAGCTCTGAAGATAGTGATTAATTTTTTTATGGATTTGTTTTTGTTGATTAATGTTTAACGCATTTTTATACATGCTCAGTTATTAAAAAATTTAGTAGGTATAATAACTTACTTATATTGTAGTTTTGTAGTAGGTAAGGCGTATGACTTATTATTTGAGATCATTATGTGATATGACTTACGTGTTAGAAACACGTAAGTCATGTCTCATTACCTATTTATAAGCGGTCAAACAAACTAAAGTCAGATTTTATTATGTACTAATAAACATAGAGTAACTAGTTTAGTTTGGTGTATAGCTAATTACTAAGTGACTAATAAAAAATAATAATAAATACCATCTCAGTAGTTTTTTTTTATACCAGACATTAAAAACATCGGCCTGTAAACTTTTCAAGATACTCGATTATTGACTTAAGTGCTTGTGGCTTCCGGGTCTAGCCATATGGGATCACTTTGGGTCTGTTTTGTGTTTTGAATCCTTAATATCTCAGGAACTATTGCAGCTATTGACTTGAAATTTGAAATAATAATACATGTTGTGCGCCCGTACAGATTTATAGAAAAAAAAATGACCCCCCCCCCCCCTACCCCTAAAGAATGCAGAGCGATCGATGTGAAATGTACCAAGTGTTTGTAGATTTGAATCTATATTTTGAACGAAAAATATAGAGAAGTCTGTAATAATACTTTTTGAAATATGGTCAAAAAGGGAGGGGATAATTTTCCAAAGGGTGAACTGCCCCACCGAGTAAGGTCTGAAATGAAAGGTATTTATTTGTACATATTTAAACAGTTTTTAAAATTTCGATAGGTTTTATACTTTTCGAAATATTTCGAAAAAAGTCGAAAAATTTACCATTAACGCCCCCCCCCCCCCTATCTCCGAAGATTGCAGAGTGATCGATATAAAATGTACTAAGTGTTTGTAGATATAGGTAGATCTATATTTTACAGGAAAAATATAGAGAAGTCTGTAAAAAAAATACTTTTTGGAATATGGTCAAAAAACTGATTTTCATACAATGGGGGCTATTTCATTGAGACCAATATCAAATCATGCTCATGCTCAATCCTGGATAATCCACACAGCATCATTTAGCCACAAGCTAAGCAAAGCTTGTGTTATTGGTTGGTACTACTATGATAGCTGTTATACTTAATAAAGTATATATGTATCACATTAAATGATTTATTTTTGTGTACTTAGAAAAGGACTAGAACACCCGAACAAATAATCTGTAGATCGTACAAATATTAGTCCCGAGGCGAGAATCCAACCGCCACCTCCTGCGTCGTAAGCGGACCTTGGCCCACCGCGCCCGACGTCGTTAATATACTTACCTACCTATACGACAAAAGTTCAAAACCCTCGACGCGCGAGTTACACTCGCACTTGTCGTACTTGTTTTATTAACTTATTCACTAAAAAGCTTAGATTCGAACTTTGGGCATTTTGGTTATAGATCAAATTCTCGTAACACAATTTCGCTGCAAAAGCGCTCGCACGCAAATATGACCCGTATTATATAGGATTAAAATCCTTACTTTGCCGTAACACAGTTGTAAACTACCACGAAAAACCAAAGACCCTCATCATCTTTTAGCAATGTTATTTAATACTTAGTTATTGTATTATGTAGGTGCTTAAACAATGATTTATCAGTTTGTAGAAATAAATTTTCTATTCTACTACATATTTTATCGCTTATTTACAATAAAGAAAAATGTGGTTGTTTGTTTGTTTGAATTGAATAGGCTCCGAAACTACTGAACCGATTTGGAAAATTCTTTGAACATTAGAATCCTAAACAAATACCTTACAGTACAGACTCACATACATACAAAATATGAAAGCCTTATAACAAAATGGTTAACAGAAGTGCAGCGAGGCATGTAGGTATTCTTACGATACGCTTGCCTCAAATTCTGGTGAAGCTCGGCGCTAGCATCAAATCATCCACCTGTTGCTGATGTAAGATTGAGATTCAGATTCAATAACTTTATTTCTTTAGGCTTACAAAATAAAGCACTTAGACAAGTCAAATTTCATACTGTTAATATAACAAAAACGAAATAAGTTGTCCCAGGACCACCAGAAATATATATATTTAGACTAGTTTTAATAGTTCTATTTTGTTAAGTATCTACTGTAAATAACTTTTTTAGATTCGGGAATCTTTTTTTATTAATTGTTGTTATAGCGGATTTTTTTTAAATAAGTAAAACCTTTATCAACAAAAAAAATATAACTAAATTAGGGCTAGTATTAACAATTGAAACAATTGAGCTTACTGCAGACTGTTGCAAACAAACTACAGGTAGCTCAACTGATATTATGTTATATTACGGAATTATTTATGATAATAAATCATTTATTTAAGGCAACATAATAGTAGTAAACAAAAGTAAACAAAATAACAGTTATGGATTGTAAAAACCCTCTCAAAATTTTAACTATCTACGTAGTCTTGAAAAAATTAGAGCAATAAGTAGCCAAAAAATCAAAATTTTTGAATGCGTTAATTCATTTTCATATTTATTTTTATTATTTGTTATTTAAAGTGACATTTACACATTGTGTCAAAATATAAACTGTCCTTTTATCAATAATACTCAAAAAAGTAAGGGCATCTCATAGCTTCCACTGTCTGTCCATATTATAAAAAGAAAAGATTTGATTGTTTGTTTGAATTGAATAGGCTCCGAAAATAATGGAAAGAATTGATAAAAAAAAATCAAGCGGCGGCTTCATAATAATAACAGTAGTTGGATATATAACAAACGGTTTTAGTATTGGATTTTTCATGCGGATCCCTAACTTTATTTCAAATTTTGTATGATGTACCGGCTCAGATCTTAAACTGCATCTTTTTGCTGATATAAAACTATAACAAATCCTTGCTAATCTATGGAAATAAGTAACCGATATTATGGTGGTTTATAAAGTAATTGGAATTCAATATTAAAAGTTTTCTATCGGTAATTTGATAATTCTTCAAGTAACTTTGCTAGTCGATACTTCAGTTTGATGTTTTGAAACGATAATATTAATAATCTAACGAAATGTAAAGTATCCTAAATTATACCCTTTCCTTATCACTAAATATATATAATACTGGAAAACAGCGGTTACCGATAAGCGAATAGTGAACCCTAGCTTAAGGCATCGGCGACGGATGAATTTCCCTTACAAACGTAATATTATATAAAAATGATTAGTAATTTAAGCATATTTTCACCATGATACAAGCTCCGCATAATATGGTGCTTTTTCAGCATAAAAATTGTATAATTATATTTTTAATAAAATTTGAGAAAAAAAAGTAAAAAGAAATACGATACTGTTACGATTTATTGACATATTAAAGAAAATTTATCGGGTATTTATCGCGATGAATGACGAAACAAGTTGCATTAACCTAGCATTCTTACTTTCCGAGATTTTTTTTTTCTTTGAGTGACCCGGATTCATTGCTCTCGAGTGTAAATGCACCAAACTATAAACTAAATGAGCTACAAAGATTACAGAACAAAATTATTAAAATTCTATTTCACTATCCATATCTAACACCTACAGTTAAAATCTATAAAGAAACTAAATTAATGAACATTAAACAACTATATATTAATACAACCTGTTTACTTATACGTAAGATCCTTAACAAAACCATTCATACAAATATCACATTAATCAAAAAAAGCCAATTACATAGTAAATACAGTAGACGAAGAGCTGACCATCTTGTTTTACCTACAATAAGGACTCGACAGGGTAAAAAGACGATTACTTTCGAAGGTGCCGAATTCTATAGCGGGCTACCTGAAGACATTAAAGGTGCTGGAAGTTTTGGCGTTTATAAATCGAAATTGTACAGATATATATCAGAAAATGCAAAAATAACACTAACAATAAACGAAATTAAAAGACGAAAAATAACATAATATTAGGTCCTTACATATGAAATTGGCGTTTTTCGTACTGGCCACTTTAATCACAAATTTCTCCTCTTTGGAAGCGGATCCATCGCAAACCACGTCCGAGTTAGCTGCAGGCTGCGGTGTTAGTGATAAAACTGTTTTAATTCACTTGAAGCAAATTGGGAAGATTAAAAAGCTTGAAAGGTGGGGACCTCACGAATTGACTGAAGCAAACCGGCAAACGCGCGTCGACTGCTGCGTTACATTACTAAACCGGCACAATAATGAAGGTATTTTAAACCGAATCATTACCTGTGATGAAAAATGGGTTCTTTACGATAATCAGAAGCGCTCAGCGCAATGGTTGGATCCTGGCCAGCCAGCCAAATCCTGCCCCAAGCGAAAATTAACCCCAAAAAAGTTACTTGTAAGCGTTTGGTGGACTAGTGCCGGTATTGTTCATTACAGTTTTCTCAAATCTGGCCAGACTATTACGGCTGATGTCTATTGTCAGCAATTGCAAACCATGATGGAAAAGCTAGCGGCTAAACAACCTAGGCTGGTCAATCGCTCCACGCCACTGCTGCTTCACGACAACGCTAGACCACACACTGCGCAACAGACGGCTACTAAATTAGAAGAGCTTCAATTGGAAAGTCTAAGACATCCTCCGTACTCCCCGGACCTTGCTCCAACAGATTACCATTTTTTTCGAAATTTGGATAACTTCTTGCAAGGGAAAAAATTCAACTCCGATGGGGCAGTCCAAATCGCCTTCAAAGATTTTATTGATTCCCGTCCGACTGGTTTTTTTAGTAAAGGGATCAATGAACTACCTATAAGATGGCAAAAGTGCATAGAAAATAATGGTTCATACTTTGATTAATTAAATATATTATATTAAAAAATATTCGACTTTTTGTTCCTCCCATACAAAACGCCAATTTCATATGTAAGGACCTAATATTATAACTTAGCTTAAGTTTCTCATGTAAGTAACATATTTGTTGTAAATGAGAAATAAATAAAGATCTTTGAACAATGAACAACAATGAACAATACCTCTAGTATTTGCAAAGAGCATTACCTACTATTATTGAGATTTTTGACCCTTGCTTAGTCTCCATTTTCTCGTTGCACCCCATTTTGAATTGAAATGATTACTTGATTGAGTATTGAGACAAATCATACGAAACCTCATTAGTATAGCAATCGGCATACATACATTACATAGATGGTGACCATCTGATAAGCTTTCTTTGTTGGTAATCAGCTAAATGTAAGATTAGAGAAAAGGAGCTATGTGTAATCATTCTCATCAGCCTATAATAGTCCACTGCTGGACCTCTAGGCCTCCCCTGATAAGCGCCATAGATGGCATTATTTATCTATTTTTATATTGATTCTATTTTGATTTTCATTTAATATTTTCATCATTAATTGTGTTAACATTTCATAGAATTTTCCTTCTTGACAAAATTGGAGTGTTTGATTTGATTAAGTAAGCGGATGGTGGTCAGGAACACACTGATTTTAAATATCATACAGCAGTTCCTTTTTAAACTTACCAAGCGGAACATTACACGATTAAATTCAAGCAAATAAGGTACATTTCGAAGTGCGTTGTTATAACTCGGCGCTACTAGTGTTGAAATATTTTGGGCACGCAAAGTTACTGACGCAAACTTTTCGGTCATGCGTCACGTAGTCACAATAGACCTGTAAGGAGCTTCAAGTTCTCATTTGCGCACCCTACTACGGAATGTTCCTCGGCTTTATACAAGACAAGCTGTCCGCCCCGGCTTCGCACGTGTATTTAAAAAGCAATTATTTTTCATACGAAACCCTCATATTTTTATATTTTATAGCCTATGTTCATCACGGAAAATTAAGGCTTCTAATGATGAAAGAATATTTCAAATCGGTCCAGCAGTTTCGGAGCCTATTCAATTTAAAAAAAAACAATCAAATCTTTCCTCATTATAATATTAGTATAGAAAAGCGACCCGCTCCAGCTGCGCATGGATATTAAATAAACAAAATTTTAAAAATCATAAATTTTACTCACACTTATCTACTTTGACTAACTTTGATTTACATAACTAAAGTTTGTATACGGATTCCTAACTTTTCAAATGTTAAAAATATTATATGACGTAGCCTATGTTCAGCAGGGATGAAGTAGAATTAATTAATACTTTAGAAAAAATTAAAAGAAAATTAGAATTAATTAATTCTACAGTGAAATATTTTCTCAAATCATTGCAGTAGTTTCGGAGCCTATTCAATTCAAACAAACAAATATTTTCTCTTTATAGTGTAAGTATACATGTAAAAGAAGAAATTTAATTGAAAACAGCTTATACGTATCAGTAAAGAAAAAAAATAGGTCAAATTTACTACCTATTTGTCAAGTTCTTGTATTCCAAAGTAACAGGCAGCATTTTATCAATTTTTACTCTTTACTAAACTTTATTCATACTCTTTAGATAAAATGTTTTTATTGCATTCTAAACCTTATTAAAAAGAGAAATTATTGTTTAATAATTAATCGGTTTCCCATGGAATTCCTACGAAATATCATTTGTCAAACGTTTATACAGGGTTATAGGTAGATGATCAATAACCTCGAAGGCGAATTAGTTATATCAAGACTAACAACTTTTGTTCTACGACATTTTCCAAAACGTAATACATTTACAAGACAACCCCTTTCATTTCATCATCATCACCAGCCTATAATAGTCCACTGCTGGACATAGACCTCCCCTAATGAGCGCCATAGATGGCATCATTATGTGGGGGTTATTGCCCATAATCCCCACGCTGGGCATGCGGGTTGGGGATCGCAGTTCAGTGTAGTTGTTCTGCAGAAGTCGCTGCTGCCCGCCCCCCGGTGTGTTTCCCTTAGTCGCCTCTTACGACACCCACGGGAAGAGTTGGGGTGGTGAAATTCTATGCCGGCACCACACGGCCCTTTCATTTACGCAACCTCTTTTGTTTGTTATATACCGATAAATAAGTGCTGCCGCGTGCTTTTGCTGCGTTCATATTGTAGCTTAATTATTTGACCGGCTACATAGAGCTAAGAAGATGAAACTGGAAATTTACTTTTTTATTTGTTTAAAAAAATCATTGAATTAGACAAAGTCATGAACCAAATCTGTTCATCGTGATGTACCCAAGTCGCCTTAAAGAGGTTATTGATCATCTACCTATAACCCTATATATATTATATTGTTTCGTTCTTTATATTCTGGTTTCAAGTATGTAATATTAATTAACATTGTAACTTTGAGTGTAGTTTCAGTCGTATCCAATATACTATAAAATATAGCGTCTGGTCGAAGCGACGTGTGACCCGATAGCTGGTCAGTGTCTGACGCAGCGCATCCACATAGCTATACATAATGCCATACGAGGCAAATAAGTTTTTCAGGCTTTATCTAAGTATATTATTACTAATATTACTAAAGTGGAAAGTTTTGATTGTTTGTTTGTTTGTATGTTTGTTTGAATTGAATAGGCTCCGAAACTACTGGAGCGATTTGAAAAATTCTTTCACCATTAGAATCCTAAATTTTCCGTGATGAACATAGGCTATATAATATTTAAAAAAAATTAAGGATCCGCATGAAAAATTCAATAATTGAACCGTGCACTGTATATTAAACCTCTTTGTCTATTCCATAATAGAAAGAAATTTTAGTTTAATACCCGTGCGAATCCGCGGCAGACCGCTAGTAATAGAAAAAGAGGTTGAATATATAGCGCACGGTGCTTGCTTTTTCTCTACGGCCAGTGTCAATTATGGAGTGTCGAGTCAATGTCAAAAACCCCAATTCTGTTAAAAAAAGTAAGGATTCCGCATGAAAACTGTGAAACCCATCGTGTTAGTGTATAATTTCTGAAATTTTTGTTTAATACCCGTGCGAAGCCGGGGCGGACCGCTAACGCGAACACGATGGGCTTCACAGTTTTCATACGGACCCCTTACTTTTTCTTACAGCATTGGGATTTTTGACATTGACTCGACACTCCATTACTGACACTGGCCATAGAGAAAAAGCAAGCACCGTGCGCTATACAACCTCTTTTTCTATTCTGACGCGCCATAATAGAATAAGAGGTTGAATATACAGCCCACGGTTCAATTATTGAATTTTTCATGCGGATCCCTAACTTTTTTGAAAATATTATATAGCCTATGTTCATCACGGAAAATTAAGGATTCTAATGGTGAAAGAATTTTTTAACTCGGTCCAGTAGTTTCGGAGCCTATTCAATTCAAACAAACAAACAAACAAACAAACAAACAAACAAACAAACAAACAAACAAACAAACAAACAAACAAACAAACAAACAAACATACAAACAATCAAATATTTCCTCTTTATAATATTAGTATAGATGTAATATTTTAATAATTTCTGAAATTTTTGATAAATACCCGTGCGAATCCGGGGCGGACCGCTAGTTAACAAATAAAATTACAATGATCTAACTAAACAATAATAATTGAAACAATTGAGCTAACTGCAGACTGTTGCGAACAAACTACAGGTAGCTCAACTGATCCATATCAATACCAGTTGGAAGTGTACCCAAGATGCTGGCTGCATTGCCACGTTGAGCTACCTGTAGTTTGTTCGCAACAGTCTGCAGTTAGCTCAATTGTTTCAATTGTAAATACTAGTTTTTTTATTTAGTTACATCATTGTAATCTTATTTGTTAATAAACCCTGAAATTAAAAAAAAAGTTTTCGAATATATATTTTGTATCTTTAATGGATGATAAATAAATATACCACGACAAATAAGTTTTTATCAGTTACTGGCTTGTGTACCAATAAATACCCAATACATACCACGACAAAGTGTCCAACGTTGAATAAAATGCAAAATAATTTTATTCAAGAAATTAGGTTCTTGAATGTTTCCAGTAAAGCTAATAAAGTTCTTGTTTTTAGTGTACTACTTTTTTCGAAAGCGAGCATGATTTTTCCGTATATTTCACGGTCCCAGACTTCCCCCAGTAGCCCTGGAAAATCTCACCTGTATAGCCTGTCTGTTTGTAGACTTTATACAGGGGAAGCTATCCAGTAAGGTGTCGTAAGCTACATATGATAGCAGCGGACAATTCCTTCTATGAGAGAGAGATAGAGATGATTTTTAGCGAAAGATCTTTGTGATATAGTCTTATTTGCTGATGATACTTCGTTGATTTTTAAAGTTGACAGGAATAAAAATAATTATGACGATGTAAATAGTTCTCTTTCACAAATACTAGATTGGTTCACCGCCAATAATCTCTTACTAAATGCTAAAAAAACCAAATGCATAAAATTTATGTTACCCAATGTAAGAGATTTCCCTACTAAAATTATGCTTAGGGATGAGATCATTCCTCTTGTAGAGTCTTTCATTTTCTTAGGGCTACATATTGATTCCTCTCTTCAATGGAGACCGCATATTGATGCTCTCGCAGGCAGACTTAGTTCAGCTGCCTATGCAGTTCGAACAATTAGATATATTACCGAAGAAGATACAGCTAGGTTAGTTTATTTCAGTTACTTCCATAGTATTATGTCCTATAGTATTTTGCTATGGGGACAGGCGGCTGACATACAGACTATCTTTGTACTACAAAAAAGGGCGATCCGTGCGATCTATAAATTAAAGCCACGCGATTCTTTGAGAGAATTATTTAAAGAAATAAATATCTTGACAGTAATATCGCAATACATCTATGAAAATTTAATGTATACGCATAAAAACAGAGATAACTTTTTGAAAAACTGTGATGTTCACGCTAGAAATACAAGAAGTAAAAACAAATTACACATTCCATCATACAGATTACATAAGGTAGGGAAATCATTTATGGGAAATTGTGTGCGCTTCTATAATAAGCTTCCATCTGAAGCAACTGAGCTCCCTATTCGTAAATTTAAACAATATATAAAACAAAATCTTATTAAGAAAGCCTTTTACTCTATAGATGATTACGTTAATGATACTAATGCTTGGCCAGATGTCGCTCCATTCCACACCGACAATAGCATGTAAGAAAATGAATGTTGTGTTTAGTTACATATCCATATGTATTTTAATAATTATTGACATGTATCTAAATCACACTAAACTTAGATTTAGATAGGCAAAAAAAACATTGTATTAGACACATAAGTTATATATGAATGTACTAGTGGTTTCTTTTTCACTTCTTCCACTAGTGGACAAAAAATTGAAGTGAAGAGAAATCAATAACATATTTTATTTCTTTTTTATAATAATTTATCTGTTTGAAATTTGACTTGTCTAAGTGCTTATTTTGTAAGCCTAAAGAAATAAAGTTATTGAATCTGAATCTGAATCTGAAGGATTATTTGAGGACTTCTAGGATTTATCCCCACCCTAAACACAAGATCCAACACCTAATTAAAAAGTTAAAAAATTCCAAGAATATTATATGAATCTATCTATTTATGAATCTAAGAAAAATATGACGAACATTCGTTTTCTCATATATTTTTCATCTCTGATGCTAAGGCGGAACGACTTGGCTTCATCTATTTTTTTTTCTCAGGTAACTAACAATCTTTATCATAATATTTAATGAACTCAAATAAAGTTATTTCTCAAAATGTAACCAGAAAGGGATGGTGTTAGTGAATATTTAACAATACTAACTGGGTGCCCGCGGTTTCACCCGCGTAATTTCGGATCCCGTGGAATTTTCGGGATAAAAATTAGCTCATACGTAGTTTATAAACTATCTGTGTACCAAATTTCATCAAAATCCTTTTAGTAGTTTTTGCGTGAAAGAGTTACAAACATCCATCCATACTTACAAACTTTCGTAATTTTTTTAGAGAGTAATATCAGATGACATGATAAGGTCAAATAGCCAACATATCCGTTTCAGATACTTTGTAAGCTTTTGTCTATCATTCTATGCAGTAAAGCTGGCATACCTACACTCCGCTCGTTTTGAAAGGGTAGTAGGGGCGAATGACGCACGTTGGAGGTCACGAAATTTGTTATGGCAGTTTACGAATTTGCCGGGTCCGTCAATTTTGAGTGGTATGTAGTTACGAAATATCACTGAATATTGACATCTAACAAAACGTACAAACTTGTTAAAAAAAGATTGGATTAAATCGAACAACTTGTTGATGAATACGGTATTTCGAATTTCGAATCGATTACAATACTGAATTCAGTATGGAATTCCATTGTAGAAGTTAATCATGCAATTTTTAATTATTCTTTGAGTATTTTCAGCGCAATGCGCGGCTACGAAACTGAAAGACAGAAACACAAAAAATAATGCAGTTTTGAGTTCTGGACCGATCGATAAGGAGAATAAATTTCAATAATTTCAACGATCAGAATTGGAAATTGTTGCCGCCATGACGCTTGACCTTGAGTTTACAGTGCACTCCTCCCATATTTCCAGGTCAGGGTCGTGGATAGGAGAATTTCATTGCTGGCGCGATCACAGCTTTATTCGAAATAAGTTTCTCCAATTAAAGTATTGGTTGCTATTTTCATAATATTTTATTTTAATATTTTTAAGATTAATATTTTTTTAATAAATTTCTTCAAATATAATTCAACCTACCTAAAAAAAGCATCAACATAAGTACTTACCATGCACACAGCACCATCCGAGCCCCATGTTAGTGTTGAATATTTTATTTCACCCAGTTACTTTATGTGTTCTGAAAGAGCACGCAAGATCAAATAGTTACATAATTTAAAAGAGTTCGGATTAAAGGAGTGCACTTTGCAACGGCTCACGAACAACTGTCCAGAGGCAGCGCATTCTCTTGGAAACCCACCCGCCCACGAACGGCGCAGCCGCACAGCGCGCCACTATTTCCACTGATGCCGCAAGAACACCCGGCCCAAGGCCTTACTTACATACCCCGGCCACCCAATTAGTCAATCACCACTATTCAAATCAGCTATCAACTCGATTTAGGAATTCACAAATATTATAAGTTATAGCACTATATAAGCAAAGGGGTGGTGTTCGCCGCGGTCCTCTCGGCCGACTGGCAGTGGAGAGTGCGCGCTCTGCCAACCTTGACATTACGGCCTTGCACGGGCTGCATCTACACCTATAAGCCCGATTACAATGTATGCTGAACATTCTTAGACTTTTATTCAAATTTATTTATATATTTTGTTTCATGTTCATCTGCTACTAGCGGTCCGCCCCGGCTTCGCACGGGTATTTAACAAAAAAATATTTTTTCATGCTAAACCCTAATTTTTTTTAATATATTCTATAGCCTATGTTCATCACAGAAAATTTTGGATTCTAATGGCGAAACAATTTTTTTTTATCGGTCAAGTAGTTTTGGTGCCTATTCAATTCAAACAAACAAACAATCAAATCTTTCCTCTTTATGATATAAGTATAGATTTAGACCCATGCATCCTTATTTAATGGCTCTTACGTGATTCACTGGGTTTACAATAAAATATAATAAATAAGGAATAAATTATTGAAGTTAAGCAAAATCAAAAATCAAAAGCAAGTGCTTTATTTCCTTTATACATTACAGGACTCTTCTACACGTTACTAAATACAAGTTAAATAAGAAATAAAAATGGGAATTAAGGTGATCACTTTGATTAATTGTTCACTTCCATCGTTTTAAGGTAAAGTAAAGAAGCGAACAAGAAACCTTTACCTTGTTAGATTGTTAGTTTTAGGTCGAGCATAACTCGTCCCAAACTTTTTTGTCGTCTAGGTAATCTGATAATTTATAGTAAGCCTTTTTGCAATGAATATTTTTGACAATCCGTTTGAATTTATTTATAGATAGTTTTTGCAACTCACTTGGAGTTTTGTTGTAGAAGCGTCTACATTGCCCTTTAAAAGATACATTAATCTTATGTAGTCTAGTAGTGGGCACAGCCAGATTGTTCTTATTTCTAGTATTTAAATTAGTGTATCGCTATTTTTAATGAACTTATTTATATTTTTATGAGTGTATCAAATTTTTAAAAATATATTAACATGTTACTTTCATTTAAACCACCTCTGTGGCGCAGTGGTGTGGCGAAGGTCCGCCTGAGGTTGCGGGTTCGATTCCCGCCTCAAAAAATATTATTATTATTTGTTTGAGTTTATTGTACAAACACAACTATGACCGTAGATGTCGTGGCGTGTAGGCCTATCGCTAAGGGGCAAGTATAATTATTGTGTAATTATTGTTTGAAGGTGCTACGCCGTAACAGTACTACGCCGTAGCAGCGCTACACCGTAGCACTCGTTTAGCGAGTGTTACATAGTGGTCTTTGTATTGAAATAAACCTTTAACTGGTGACGTAGGGCCTCACAGGCCCGAGAGCACTAACGAAACGTTATTTCACCCCTTTCCCCGCGCGTCCCGGGTTTGTGCGTCTCAGTAGCTTCGAGTTTAGTTGCGCCCACGCCGTGGACAAGGATAATAGTGTTGGCAGGAGCAAAATCGGTGAGATATGCGTATTTAAAGTTTTACTGAGGCCTCTCAGGCCCTATGTCACCACTTACGTAACTTTTTTGTCAGTGTTGTTAAATTGTTATGTTTGCAGGTACACGCTATAATATAGCGTGTACCTGCAAACATAAAGGATGGATGATACAGAACTGCTTAGAAAATGGCGTAGAGTACTGGAGCAGAGAAATTCAATACCAAGTACTAGTAGACAAATTATACCGGGAACCAGTTCAAATGTCGATCAACATATCGAAGAATGGTTGGGGTGTGAAGATTTAGTGGTTCGGAAGTTGATGATTTAGGAGAAAACTATGTTCCAGAATAAATTGACCAGAACTCAGACACTGAAGAACGCGCATCTGATAATGAGGAGCTTGAACCACAGCCAAATCAAATCAGTAAAAATTTGTGAAGTTTAGCCATTGTCAGTTTTGTGGTTACAAATTTGATAAGAGATATGTTATTTTATAAGATGATTGAAGTCTATACTAAGATTTAAAAATGTTATTATCAATAAGAATGTTGATTTTTGTATTTTATGACCAAATGTTGATCTCACGTCGTTTTTTTGTGATAATTCGAGAGCTAATTTTGATATGTCTGTTCTTAAATAAAAATGATAATTAGATTACACAAAATCGTTTTATTGAATACCTCAATATTCATATGAAAACAAATAGGTAGGCTACAGTCATTAACATATGTACATCGTGAATTATGCTTTTATTCATCCGAGGCCTGTCAGGCCTAACGTCACCACTAACGTTACTCAAAAACCACGTCACCAGTTAAAGGTAAATGCTGTATTGAAATAAAATGTGAGTATCTGGTGCCGCCAATATAAATTTATTTATTTACTGTTCCATCATCATTGACCATATTGTCTCATACAGCCGATTTCAATAAATATATAATGATTTAGATCAGCGATGGTACGTTGATCGCAACCAGTCTACATTTATGTGTATCAGTTATCTAGTAACCATAACACAACCTCTGCTTAGCTTGGGGCTAGATGATGCTATGTGGATTGTCCGGTATTATTTATTATTTAGCCTAACCACTACATTATAATGTAAGATGTTTACAAAATTTTCAACTGTCATTAAAAAGAGGAGGACATTATTAATTTTGCTGTGTTTTTGGGTAGATGTGGATCGACAAAGTGTAACTGATATTTTTTTTGATACATATAACATTTTAGTTACTCAGAAAGAGAAACAGATATATGATATTTCTTGAATGTTTCAGCATATATCTGTCTTTTTTGAGAAATATTTATTCGTCATTCATTGTATTTCTTTAACTTGTGAAACCTTTTTTGTGCGTCATTGATAGAAGAAAATTCTGAAATTCCAGTCGCAGTCTCTTAATCCCTTTTAACACAATGCGATTCGGCGAAGGTATTTCTTCACTTGTTGCTTCTGGAGTTGGTTAACTTTAATGTATATAATGTATTTAATACGTTAGACAGGTTAGACCTGTAGTTGTCATGTCAAGTCATTACGTTGTAAGGGCATTAAAAAGCATTGAGCATTAAAAAACATCATTAAATAAGTGGGATACAATGAAGATCTATTTAGGAATGTAAATTATGACAAATAATAATATTATGTACTGATATATAGAAAATATCTAATAATTATAACAACAACAACAACAACAACAACAACATCAGCCTATATAAGTCCACTGCTGGACATAGGCCTCCCCTAATATGCGCCAAAGGTGGCTTTATTCATCTGGGGGTTATTGCCCATAATCCCCACGCTGGGCATGCGGGTTGGGGATCGCAGTTCGGTGGAGTTGTTCTGCAGAGGGCGCTGCTGCCCGCCCCCCGGTGTGTTTCCCTTAGTCGCCTCTTACGACATCCACGGGAAGAGTGGGAGATGGCCGTGTGGTGCCGGCATAGAATTTCACCACTCCCACTCTTCCCGTGGATGTCGTAATAATTATAAATGTAATAGAAAAATTGCCTTTGAAAAATACGAGGTTTTTGTAAAACCATAAAGGTTAAAAATATGTATAACAGAACATTATGTTATGTATGTGTCGGAGGCTGATCTCCTGAATGTTTTATATGTCTCAAATAAGTTCGCCCTTGATACAAAAAATATACAACACACCGAGAAGTTAACTCATTTTCTGTAACATCACAATCGACTACTTAAAGTTAAGTTTCGCGATGGGCGGGATATCTTCCGATTCAAGCGGAAACTCCAACAAGTGGTACGCACGAAATGGGGCGAAAGCGATTGTTCATGCTGTTTCTTTCTAGTTTATGAATATATTTTTGTTAAAACAAGTTGTTACCGTGATATGGCAGTAAATTGTGCTTATAGTGTATATAATTATAGTGTATTTTATGTAAACGATCTAGACTACTAAAAAAAAGGTATTTCGTTCTATTTTGAGGCTCAAAATATGTAACGAAGTTGTATGTTATATTACCAAAATAATGTTATTTATTAATGAGGAAAAAAGAAAATTACAATCAGAGTTCAGTAGTTATTGATTAAAAAACCATTAAAAATTATTATTAAAGTTTCATTAAAAAGTCAGATGTTAGTAAAACATATTGTAAGCTGAATTCATGACCCAATTTCATATTAAAACGATAGAAGATGAAATGATATAGATTAATAAAAATATTGTAAATAATCCTAAACATAAACTCGTGAACAGCAACAGAGAGGTTCATAAGTTATGGAGTAGGGAAATGGGCATAATTATGGATGAGCTGATAATATTTTAAGTTATTGACGGAATGATCACTTTTGGTGCCACCACATCGTCAACAGCAGCCCTTGTAGACCGCATAGGCCTCCCTCCATTGGCAACAACATTTATAATGGAAACCCAAACCAAGAATTACAATTACAATAGGCGGTCTTTTCCCTGAAAGTGCTTTTTACCATGCGTTTTACCAGGAAGGTTCTAGTACGTGTCTATATCGACGTAGGTAAACGGACTATTGTCCTAAGTCAGGTGTCAAGGTATTGTAAGATTGCTTTGTACATTTACAGATGATCACCTCCTGAAACCATTATATAGGACATAGCAATGTAATAGTCGTTATGGGGAGGGACTGAATATTAGGTCAGGTAATGGAGTGATAATGTCACCAGTGTACCGTTGACATAGTAGGTACCTAAATAACACCTAGCCTGATTGGGTCAAAGAAAAGCAGATAAAGATTATCAAAGAGATATTAAGGGAAAAAGGACCGAACTGGCACTCTAAAGCGCCTTCACAGTTCCGTGAACTGTTTTTGAAGCTACTCCAGCCAGGTTAGCGTTCCCGTCCATAACTCTTTCAAAGTCATCTTCATCCCTTGTATAGTCTCCCTAGCTATGTAATGGGTTCTGCAGCACAATTTAGATGGATTTGCGAGCGCATAACTCATTAGCATTACACCATTCTGTTGTTCATTTATTCGTTATCAAAATGCAGCCAATCAACGGCAAAAACAGTATAAGTAAACATTCACGATCACCTCTGAATGAATCAAGTGACCCGAAGTGATACGTAGTTAGAGTTAAGCTTTTGGCATCCGGAAGATGAAAAAGGCTAATAATGTGACACACGTGGGACACACCTAACGCTAAAATTCAGGCAGTAGTAAATGAGATGAACCAAATCAGAATACGACTTATATTTTCATAAACTGTTTAATCATATTCCAAAAGCCATTTACAGGAATTAAGAACTAGTGAAATTGGAAATAAAGACCAATTTAACATATTAGCTTAAAGTAAAGAAGTGAATAAAGAAAAGCAGGAGGTAAATGAGATAGAAATGAAAGCGGCGTTTATTTTTGTTGTAAATTGTAAGTCAGTAGAAAAGTATTTCTATTAACAGGATATAATAAGGAACTCCTTTGATGAAAAGACACATAGAAAAAAGATTAAATTTATTCACAAAATATAGTGAGTTTTAACATTGTGACTCCTTATAAATAGATAAACACGATATTCACTAAATATTAGACTTTAAGAGAAGAAATGATTACTATACTTAAAGATAATCGTATGTCGCTCAGTCGTTTGCTCCGTCAGCAGACGTGGATTCAGCTTGAACGCCAGGGAGTAACTGAGCGAGCGCGGCAATTTATAAACCGCCCCCACTGCTATCCAACCTCCAGTCGTCAATGCCCGTGCTTTTACTGGACTACCCACACTACACACTACACTACAGCTCTGAGTTTGCATATACACCATATATACTGCCTGAGTCCGTCGTATGGTTTTAGCAGGGTTGTGGTAGTTTACTTGAAACAATAAAAGTTCAGCAGTGATAATGTAGGATTCTAATGGTGAAATAATTTTTCAAATCGGTCGAGTAGGTTCAGAGCAATTCAAACAAACAAACAATCAAATCTTTTCTCATTATAATATTATTATTAGTTTTTTATTATATATAATTAAGAGTATTAGTATAGATGAACGATTTTCTTTGAATGTTGACTTGTGTTTCCTTTTTTAGTTAATTTTATTTTTCCTATTATTTATATTGCTGTTTATAAAATCAAGCGTAAGGGAATTTTATGTAGTTTAACCTAGTTTAATAGATTTTTACATATTATAATAAACTGTAACGGTGTGAGGCAGGGGGATGTTATATCCCCGAAACTGTTCACGAGCGCGTTAGTAGATATGTTTAAGACGCTGGACTGGAAAGACAAGGGCATTAACATAAACGGCGACTACATCTCACACCTGCGATTCGCTGATGACATAGTCTTAATGGCGGAGTCGCTAGAGGAGCTGAACCGGATCTTGGACAGTCTAGCTTCAGCCTCCCGATGTATCGGTCTTGGCATGAACTTGGATAAAACATGCCCACATTGATCCAAGACCGGTGATCGTACATGGTCATCCTTCTCGAAATTGTTTCTGAGTACACTTACCACGGGCAGATTTTGCAATTGGGTAAAAACAATTTCGAGAAGGAAGCCAAGAGGAGGATCCAGCTAAGCTGGGCAGCGTTCGGAAAACTACGTCGAGTCTTCTCGTCATCCATACCGCAATGTTTGAAAACGAAAGTTTTTAATCAGTGCGTCCTACCAGTTATGACCTACGGAGCAGAGACGTGGATACTCACGATAGAGTTGGTCCACCAGTTCAATTTAAAGTCGCTAAGCGAGCTATGGAAAGAGCTATGCTCGGAGTTTCTCCGAAGGATAGGATTCGTAACGAATACATCCGACAGAGAACTAAAGTCATCGACTTAGCTCAGAGAATTAGCAAACTGAAGTGGCAGTGGGCCGGCAATATTTCGCGAAGAACCGATAACCGGGGTAAACGTGATCTTGAGTGGAGACCGCGACTCGGTAAACGTAGTGTAGGACGCCGTCCTGCCAGGTGGGATGACGATCTGCGATAGACTGCTGGCAGATGCTGGATGCGAAAAGCCGAAGACAGGGCGCTATGGCGCTCATTAGGGGAGGCCTATGTCCAACACTGCCGTGGTATATCTATAATGCCGTTATCTACCTAAACACAATTTTTGGTTATGAGCAAAAAACGCGGGGAAAATTTAAACCTATGTAACTTCTCGGTGACAACACCAATTTGAAACCTAAAAGCACCAAAAAATACATCAAGTAAAATACTTTTTATTTATTCTTTTGCCATATTGTACAAATAATTTAATTATATAAAAAAACGCTTTTTTCGTTTTAGTTCATCATCGATCTTCTAATTTTTTACGAATAGATAGACTAAAATGCCGTTAAGTATACCTTAACGGCATTTTAGTGTTTTTTTTTTTAAATAAAAATATAGTCTTTTAAAACACTAAAATAAATCTTTTAAATGTTAAGCTAAAACATCGTTAAAGTACATAACGCTGGTTTAGCTTACCATTAGGTTATACAGAACTGACTCATGTTAGACTTTAGTGCCGTTATTGAATTTTTACCGCATTTAAGTCTAGTAAACTACAATGTATAAGGAAAAAGCTGATTGATTGTTACGCTAAAATGGTGTTAAACTAAGAACCTTTTACGTTAACGGCATTATAGCGAAACAATAACAAAAAATATTAGAATGTAATATACAAGTAACGGAAGTTAAACCACTAAATAAAGACATTTTTAATAGATAAAAAACCAATGTTTTTTAAATCACAATATTTATTTAAATTTTTATAGGTATCTACTTAAGTAATTGAGCATCTTATTAGCTTTGACATAACTTAACTTAAAACTAGATTTGTTAGGAACTATCAGTTCTTTACTAACATTAACTTTACTACAAATATCACATCAATTAGGTGAGTAATAATAGGCACTTGTACTTTTAATCAAGGTAACATTAATATTAATTGATCATAAACTGGAGATCGTCTTTAAGTCTTTGTGTGTATAATTAAAAACAATAACAAAATTAAAATTTATGAACTTACAGATCAAGTCAAATGTTCTCTTCAACTTGAAATCATAATTTCCATAGCCTTCTAAAATAATATTCATCCAAGAAAAAATAAAAAAAAATCCTTAAACAAAACTCCTTGATATTATTTCAGTATAAAAATATCTCAAAAAACTTGGTATCAAAAAACTTAACACAGTAACTTAAGCAACAAAAAAAAACAATTTTTATCAAAATAACATTATTATAAAAAGTAGTTAAAACATTTAATCAGTCTCTCAACTTATGTACATTATTGTTTATTGTTCATGACTGTATGCATGACTGTCAGAACTTGTACCGGCGCGGCACTTGCATTTTCTTTCATTGGTAAACTTTTCCAAAATAACAATTTGTGAGGGGGATTTATGCTCGATATTTTTTCAAGTATTTATATCAGCTTTTCTTTTAGGTTCAACACATTTCGGTTCAGTTCTGAATTCAAAACATATTATATAACATGATTATACGTGGGTTTTTTAAATATTTATTATTCATGAAACGAAGACAAATATAATTACATAGAATCTTCGAAATTGTTCTTATACGTGAGATCATAACTACCACGGGTAAAACATACCTCTACCATATTTTTTATATAAGCCTTTGGGTTGGATATTTGGATTCTTCTTTGTGACACGTAATTCGGTATATTCAGAAAATTTTCAGGTGACATAGACTGTACAATAACTCTTGACTTGTTGATTGAACATACACACTACTAGAAATTTCTGAGGCTTTATCGTTAATTTGTACTTTGAACTGTAGAAAAGTAGTTATTTTTACTGATAGTCGAAGTGCACTGCAACACATCGCTCGATGTACTTCGGATGTCCGAGGTGCTTCGTTGGCGTATGAAATTCTAAGAAAAGTTTTATTTCTCTTAGAAAACGGTGTATCTCTGAAGTTACAATGGATTCCATCACATATAGGTATTCAAGGGAACGAAGAAGTAGAAAAGTTAGTCAAAGAAGCTATTAAAACAGGGTCAGAAATTTATGTTATGCCAGAAATTTCAGAGATATTAGGTAAATATAGGTATAAAATTTTTGAAAAGTGGTAGTCATCCTAAGATTTAATATCATTTAATAACGGGATTTGGTATAAAATATTGCAAGAACAGCCTGCGTATATACCTTGGTGGGTGAATAGTAAATTAAAAAGGAAACATATTGTAATGGCTCATAGATTACGTTCCGGGCATATCCCCCTTAATAAATTCAAATATTTAATGAAAATCACAAACTCGCCCAATTGTGACACCTGTGGCGTCCTAGAAGATATTGTGCAGTATCTTCTAGTGGAGTGTTAGCGGAGCGAGTCTATGAGATCAGAACTTAGTGATTTGTACAATTTTAACTTATTAGATAGGTACTGGTGTTATCCAAACAATTTTAGCCGCACCCCTGAGTGATGCGGCAGTAAAATTATTTCGGTTAGTTTTAGATGTTATTTAATTTTTCTTTTATAATAATTATTTTGTGAAAAGACGGGACTGACACAGTCATAACAATGACTCAAAGTCTAAATAATATAAAAAAAAGAACATACACACTCTTTAAAATCAATGAAATCATAGAGCTTGCCTTTTTTTTTTCATGGCCAACCCTACCTGGTAGTGCCCTGAGCGAGATTAGTTAACGGCAATATAGCGTATTATTGTGAGATAACGACACTCAAACCTAATTTTTAAAGACAAACATTTTTTGTTTTATTTTAGAAATGCCGTTACTGGCTCATAAATTTAAGTATACCAAATGTTAAGCTATAATGCCGTTAAGCTTCGTTAATCACATTTAAGTCTAGCTCTTTCAGTTAACGGCGTTATTGTTTAACAAACTTAAACCTCTATATTAAAAAAAGAATTAGAATTAAGAAGTTATTGAACTTTAGCGGCTATTTTGACTCGCAAAGTTACTTAACGGCATTTATGCATATTACACACGAGAAAAAAAGACGTATAACGGCAAACTTGTTATAATTATTTTCGAAACTATTGAAGATATCAAAAAACCGCGTATACAGATCGATAGAGGTTTTTTTTTCTTATTAATGTACCATCAAAAGTTGAAAATCGACCAGATGTCACTTAACGGCATTTTTGTTATACCACGGCAGAACAGTGGACTGACATGGGCTGATGATGATGATGATGATGATCTTTCATGATATACTTTCGGAAGTAGCCAGTTTACCGAACTTAGGAGATCTACATCAGGTCCTGTGAGGACCTTATAAAATCTCCCATGCAATTCTTTGTTCTCCCATATTGTTTTCCTGTCCTGGACGCTCATCACCATAGATCTCTGCCTCTCGAGCTCTCTATCGTGAGTGTCCACGTCTCAGCTCCGTAGGTCATAACTGGTAGGACGCACTGATTAAAAACTTTCGTTTTCAAACATTGCGGTATGGATGACGAGAAGACTCGACGTAGTTTTCCGAACGCTGCCCAGCCTAGCTGGATCCTCCTATTGGCTTCCTCCTCGAAATTGTTTTTACCCAACTGCAAAATCTGCCCGAGGTAAGTGTACTCAGAAACAATTTCGAGGAGGTGGCCATGTACGATCACCGGTCTTGGATCAATGTGGCCATTGATCATGATTTTGGTTTTATCCAAATTCATGCCAAGACCGATACATCGGGAGGCTGAAGCTAGACTGTCCAGCATCCGGTTCAGCTCCTCTAGCGACTCCGCCATTAAGACTATGTCATCAGCGAATCGCAGGTGTGAGATGTACTCGCCGTTTATGTTGATGCCCTTGTCTTTCCAGTCCAGCGTCTTAAACATATCTTCCAACGCGCTCGTGAACAGTTTCGGGGATATGACGTCCCCCTGCCTCACTCCTCTGCGCAGTTGGATTGGTTTACTCTGCTGGTCCTGTACTCGGACACTCATAGTGGCGGTTTCGTAAAGACATCTCAGTACCTCGATATAACGATAGTCTACTTGGCATCGCTGTAAGGATTGTAGAACAGTCCAGGTTTCAACGGAGTCAAAGGCCTTCTCATAGTCCACAAAAGCCAGACACAGGGGCTGATTATACTCTTCGGACTTCTGTATAATCTGCCTCACTGTGTGAATGTGGTCTATGGTACCATATCCTCCGCGAAACCCAGCCTGCTCCGGTGGCTGAAACTCGTCGAGTCTCCTGGCGAGACGGTTCGATATAACTCGTGAGAATAGCTTATAGACGTGACTTAGGAGATAGGTCTATAGTTTTTAAGGAGGGTTTTATCTCCCTTCTTAAAAAAGAGCACCACCAAACTCCCACTCCATGCCTTTGGAGTTCTCCCACTGTGAAGGACGGTGTTGAAGAGGCTCTGTAGCTCCTGTATTACAGGGTATCCTCCAGCTTTCAAAAGCTCTGATGTAATTCCGTCCTCACCGGGGGCTTTTCCATTTTTAAGCTGCCTCAGAGCTAACACGATCTCGTCTTGACTGATGTCTGGCAGTTCGTCGGTATAGTGGCGTATCAAGGTGGCTCTAGAATCGTGGCCGTCTCGTTGGGAACGGGGAGCATGAGCAGCGTATAAACGGCCATAAAAGTCCTCTATCTCGGCCGATATCTCCGGCTTCGACAATACGGTCCTTCCGTCGTGCGTTGTAAGCTTCGTCAGGTGGCTCCTGCCAAGCTGCTGAGTGAATACTTTGGACCCTCGGTTTCGCTCTATTGCCTCTTCAATGAGGCGTATATTGGAGCTCCGAAGGTCGCGACGTATCATCTTCGCAATTCGCTTGTTCAGGTCTGACCTTTCCGACGAAGTCGCTTGGGTGGTTTCCCGTCTTTTTGTCATCAGCCCAAGAGTCTCATCCGAGAGCTTGGACGTCTTACCAGTACGCTGCATTTTGCAAAACTTGATGCCCTCGTCCCTCAAAGTTTCGACCAGATTGTGTAGGGTCTTGTCAGCGTCATCAGTGGGTTCCAAGGCAGCGAATCTATCGCCGAGAAGCTGCTGAAACTTCTCGGTGCCCGCCATGATTCTGATTGAGTTCGGTCGGAGCGTGGACTTCATCAGACGGTTTCTTTCAAGCTTCAGATTGATATTCAGAGAGCCTCGAAGGAGTCGGTGATCAGATCCGGTATTGAACCTGTTGATCACTGAGACATCTCTGAATATATGCTTGCTATCCGTCATGATGAAGTCGATCTCATTTTTTGTCACAGAATCGGGACTCCGCCATGTCCACTTCCTTTGGGGCTGTTTCTTAAAGAAAGAGTTCATAAAGAACGGCCCCTCTTTCTTTAGGAAGTTGACGAGCATTTGCCCCCTGTGATTTCGAACTCCAAAACCATGCGGGCCTATTCGGGATTCACTGCCAGTCTGGGTTCCCACCTTGCCGTTAAAGTTCCCCATAACAACGTTGAAGTGAGCCTTGGTGGTGTGATGTAAGGCTTTGGATATGTCTTCGGTGCGTAGACCTAAATGACCTTCAAGCTGTAGCGCTTAGACAGCCGAAGGATCAGGTACGCTACCCTGGTCGACACACTGGAGATTTCTTCGACGTTGTTAGAGTGGGCCTTATTGACGAGGAAACCTACGCCACCCTGGGATGTTTTATCACCCTCGCGAAAGTAGAGAAGATGGCCCGAGTCTAAGGTTACAGTGTCCTCCCCCTCTCTACGGACTTCACATAACCCTAGAACATGCCATTTAAAATTCTCTAGCTCCACTTCCAACTGCGCTAGATGGTGATCAAGCCTCAGAGTGCGTCCGTTAAACGTTGCCAGGGTCAGTGTGTGTGGGGTGTGGTAGCCTAATGTAGCCCGGAGATTCCTAGCACCCCTGCCCCGTCGTTACCGTGGCCGCTACCATGGCCAGGAAAAGCGAGGCGGCTGGGAACTGGGGGCCATTTTGTGGCGGTTCTTATCATTGGGGGTATTGCCCATAATCCCCACGCTGGGCATGCGGGTTGGGATCGCAGTTCAGTGGAGTAGTTCTGCAGAGGGCGCTGCTGCCCGCCCCCCGGTGTGTTTCCCTTAGTCGCCTCTTACGACACCCACGGGAAGAGTTGGGGTAATGAAATTCTATGCCGGCACCCCACGGCGTAATGTCGTCATGAAAGATGGCACAATCGATATTTGTCGAGCGTATCATCTCCCTGTGGAGACCCTACGTCATATACTTTCAGGTTGTTCGCATCTTTCTAACTCTCAATACTTGCATAGACACAAGTAGCCAAAATTATTCACCAGCAACTTGCTCTCCGATACGGCCTTACTGGTTCGGAAGTCCCGTACTATAAGTATATACCTGCACCAGTTCTCGAAAATAGCCGTGCCATGCTCCATTGGGACCGATCTATCATTACTGACAGAACTATTCTTGCGAATAAGCCTGATATTGTATTGATAGATCGGTTAGAACGGAAGGCGGTGCTCGCTGATGTCACTATACCACATGATGGTAACCTCGTTAAAGCTGAGAAAGATAATCTTAGCAAATATCTTGACTTAGCTAATGAGGTTGTCGGCATGTGGGATGTTAATTCAGCGACCATCGTTCCGATAGTCGTTTCAGTTAACGGCGTAATAGCGAAGAGTCTCGACCAATATCTCAAGAGACTCTCGTTAGGAAGTAGGATCAAGGGTCAGATCCAAAAGGCGGTACTCCTGGACTCTGCGCGTATCGTCAGGAAGTTCCTCTCTCTGTAGCCCTAGTCATCGGCCGCTTGAGCCTAGCTTCGCGGTCGGTGATCCACCGTTTTGATATATTTTTACTGTAGTTATTTTATAATAATTTTGTTGTATTTTCTAGTAAAAAATGTATTTTTTAACGATAGAAAATACAATTATTGAATGAAGTGGAATAATAATAATAATAATGCTGGACAATCCACACAGCATCATCTAGCCCCAAGCTAAGCATAGCTTGTGCTATGGGTACTAGACACAGAGCAACGCGGGCCCCCGGCCGGCGGACCCCGTGTTGCTTTATGGTACTAGATGACTGATATACATAATACAATATTATTAAATAGATAGATATTTTTTATTATACATAGAAAACAACCAGAACCCCGAACAAATATCTACAGATCGTACAAATATTTGTTCCAAGGTGGGAATCGAACCCGCAACTTCCTGCGTCGCAGGCGGACCTTCGCCTTATATTAGTATAGATATATAATTATATATATATATATATATATCGATATAGATATATATAGATATAGATTGTAGATGACTAGCCCATAATCACATTTTCGTCAATATCAGTTAAAATATCCTTTACATTGTGGATCATAATTATTGCAGAAATTTAATAACAGTAGGATATTAGGTATAATTATGATTAGATTAAACATTTTACATAACAAAAAACTGTTGTGCATACTATCTAAAAGAATAACTTATGGCTAGCCACAGGTACTAACATGTGGCTAGGAAATAGCTAGTTGATAATTTATGAATTATATCCATAAAGACTAAACTTAATTTAGTTTTTTTAGTTTAGTTATTAATTTAGTTTTTTTAGTTAATTTAGTTTAGACTAACTCAATTTAGTATTCAATTATTTAGTTACACCATGATCATGGCATGAAACTGTACTGATATATCGGAAAACTGTAACCTCAATCAATTTGATGTATATATATATATATTTAAATCATTAACTGGAGTATTATTTAATATTATTTGCAACTCAACAAACTTAGGGTAATTTTCGGATAAGTTTTAAAACATGTTGGTTTCAAATATGCATTGTACCACAGTGCACAATCAAATAAAGTACCAATCAAAATGACCACCTCTGTGGCGCGGTGGGTGAAGGTCCGCCTGCGACGACGCAGGTGTTTACGGGTTCGATCCCATCCTCGGGACAAATATTCTACGATCTGCAGATATTTGTTCAGGGTGTTCTGGTCGTATAAAAAAATATTTAATTATTTAATACTAGCGTCTGCCCCGGCTTCGCACGGGTATTTAACAAAAATGAAATTTTTCATACGGAACCCAATTTTTTTTATATTCTATAACCTAATGGTTCTAATGGTGAAATAATTTTTCAAATCGGTCCAGTAGTTTTGAACCTATTCAATTCAAATAATCAAACAAATAATAAAATTTCACCTCTTTATAAGATTAGTATAGATATATAAATCATATAATGTATTTTATCAGTTACCTACCTACCCATAACACAAGCTCTGCTTTGCTTGGGTCCAGCATTATTTGTTCATGTACAAAATCTAGATGCGATACATTGTGTGTAAAGGTGCGCGCGCTGATTGCCTTCTCAAATGACCTCGAGCTATCGATTGCAACAAGCGGCGCAGATATCTAGGTAACAACTCGCAAGCCCTTACCTGTGCTCCTACATATACTAACTTTACTATGATTCAGAGCAAGGGAATACTTGAAAGTCTCAGAATAATAAAACTTTATTAATGTAACCCAATAGTAAAAAATTATAATTGTAGAATCTTTTGGTTCAAAGCCTGGGCTGGCCGCATTTTAAAAATAAAAATGCTTAGGTACCTTAACTAACTAACTACCTATTTAGTAAGGCCCTTTGAGCTGAACACAGGGCACTATGGCGCTCATTAGGGGAGGCCTACGTCCAACAGTGGACTAATGTGGGTTGATGATGATGATGATGAAGGCCCTTTGATGTACATATTAGTAATCTTAGGTATCTGTAAACCACTTTATCTTTCGTAACATAATATTTACGCCATGCATTTAACAATGACGTCATTAATCCAGTATTCGTGCGTAGCGCCGAGTGTTCATTTAATTCATTCCGATGCAACTCATTTAATTATTCTTCTTCAGTAAATTCAAGTAAAGAAACATTTTCTTGCAAAACGAAGCTAAGCACCGATAACAAGTTAAAAGTATTGTGTAGCGCCTCTCCGTATCAACGGTGTTCTTCCAACACAAAATAGGTTCGTAGTTAACCCGCTTACATTAATAATGAATTCGTCAAACTACGATAGTTTTTATAGTAAAACATTTACTACCTATTTCTGTAGGGAGCGGTGACTTTGGCATCAATCCTGATAGCCAGAACAACCAGAGTCCGGATGAGGGGCTCTATTACCCGAACCCCGCGCCGAGGCCTAGGCCCGACGACCCCCACATCCCCCTGGAGAGAACCTTCATCGAAGGGACCGATGCGGATATCGAGTAAGCCACCTGATGCATTGTATAGGTCGTGTCACGTAAAAATAACGCTGAAAGAAAGTGGAAAGGTTATATTCGCGCACGATAGTAGTATGCCAACTTGCAAGTCTTTTTATAACACCCTGGTCAAAGCTGTCAATATCCGTGATTGGTTTTGGTTTAATTCCTAAAATTAATTTACCAGGAGTTTGGAAGACAGTAAGAAATTCAGAATCTTTTGTACCTTTTACAATTCGTCGCACCGTAGACTCCGAAAATTTGTTACCTCTGCCGTGCGTTTTATACACTGTTTTCCAGCAACCACAAGAGTGCCAGCACATGTCACGCTATCCATGTTTTAGGACACTTCGCTATTTAACACAAGCACCAAATTAGCGCCACTCTACCCTATGAACACTAGCTATGTAGGTTATAGTTTAATACAGTGAGAGCTGGTTTCCCCATCGGCTAGTCGTCACTAGCACAACCAATTGGAAGGCCTCAGGCTGACGGGCGCTGTCCAGTGCATTGTATGCCCTGCGGTGTAATGCTAATAAACTGTTGCCTTTGATATTCCTGATTACACTGCGATGGTGAATTCATCTCTAAATGTACACAAATTATAATTAGGTAACATTTGTACCAACTTAAAGAGGAGGCGTCGCTCTTAAGGGTAACCATACTTATCCAGTGATATACGACCAGTGATATACGTCTATTTACTATTGACAAACGTCTTGCCTAAAATTCCAAAGAAAGGCTCTTCAGTGGTGTCCTGTTTTTTATCTAGATATTTTCTCTTCCAATATTTATTTCCTGAACGTATTATGTGTAACAAGAATCTTGTGACCAAGCTAGGAAGCCGTTACCAACGCTGCTTTCTTTGACTGATCCTATAAAATACGGAAATTGAACATAAAATAACTATCTAAACATTTATTTAGTCAATAGGCAAAGGGAAAAAGATGATCGTAACCCGAATCACTCTGTCATGTTGCCAAGTTATATCGGTAATTATAACAAAAACTAGACATCAATAAATGCTTGATATAAATGTTTTTTATAATTATGTGTCCATTCTCAGATGTGACCAAGTAAGGGTTGCTGATATAACCAAGGTAGCACAAACTTAGTTGCCAATCATTGAATGGTGAATTCAGAAATTTCAGTACAGAATTCTCGGGGGCATAGGTTTTACTGGCAAGTACTTAATACTTGGTGACGGTATGTGAATGGACTATTGTAAATTGTAACGTTCTTGATTGTCCCTATAGCTTCTTTTAACCCAAATGCTTGTGTACTCATTTCATTCTTCCATCAACCTAAGTAACTAGATGACCTACTGCTATAATAGAATAATGTATTTTTATCATTATACGTAGTTTAGCTAATTTTTCCGGTTCGGAAGTGAATTATTACTTCTATCTTATCTTGATTGTAGGAACAATAAATATGCCTTTAATATGCCTACACACACTTGTAAGTGAACGCTTGTTAATAAAGCTGCAACGCTCTTTGATTTAATAAAACTCCAATAAAACCACAGGAAAAATCTAGTTAACTTTTCTCATAAGAATGGTTAAGAATGTGTTTTGCATGAATTTTCATAGCACCTACCTTCCTTGTATGAAATCAAATGAAAGTAAACTGTCGCTGTTGTATACAACAATAAACTGTCAATATTATGCTTCGTAATTGTACGTCTAAATGTTCAGTATAACAGCCGGTTCACACATGTATACGTCTGTCACAAAAACTACGTACACGATAAAACGGAACAGTAAAACGGAGACATGTGTGAACGGGCCGTAATGTTGTTAGTTTAGATGCTTATGGATATTAGAAAACTTATTTATCATTATAATTATGTAATATTTATATTTCATCTTATTTGAGCATAGTTGATCATAAAATTTGCCAGATCTGGGTATTATTTGACACTTATAGATGTTTTTCACTTATAAACTACCAATTTTATAAATTTTTGCTTTATGTTTTAGGGCGGGCATATAATTATGCTATTATTTATAAAATTAATAAGCATTAAATTGAATCTTATTCAAAAACAATTGGACAGTTATAGCCCTCGCTCGATGGCGAGTCACCTACCACGTTTCGTGGGCAAGAAGAAAATATTACTCGTTTATTATCTTTTACTCGTGATTTCTTCAGATTAAGGATAGGTATACTATCCTAAATCTTAAGGTATCCCAGTAAAAAAGTGTCTCACGTATGTCGTCGAGAGGTTTTTTTCTTTTATAATTTTGTTTTTAGATAGCTACCAAAACAAATAGTAATATTTCCCGTTCGCATTCCTTGGAAAGTGACTCAAGGCCAGACTCCACCAAACCGGACACAATGAGTGAAGAGATGTGTTTCAAACAATCAATAGGATGTCGTTATTCACACATCTCGTCTCTCAACAAATGTTCAACGCTTGCCGCACACAAATCAGTTCCGCAGACACACACATCATAGTTCCAGTCTAGCCAGTACCTGAAACACGTCTCTACTCCTCTTAGTTATTTATTTATCACCGTACATCCCCGCTTTGGTTGACTCTGGCCCGAACACTAAGCAATGGCTATACTTTAAAGTACAAAACAAAAACACAAAATATATTATTGGAGTTTTTATTACTCAGTCTGACAAAAAAACGATATCTACGCAATGAATACAACACAAACAACGTTGCTTTCATTAAAAGGATATGTATATACATATATTAATTTACTCGCCACAGTAGTTTTGTCTGTTAACATTCAGCGAGTGATTGATTATGTGCAACGTTGTTTCGTGTATGTATGTCTGTCAATGTCACTCGAAGCTGTGGTGACCCTTGTGCGTTTAGTTTAGTTTTCGTACATTTTGCGTAGAGCTTACGTAGCAATGGCGTAGACCGTTCGTAGATATCACACTGACGACATTGAAAGCGATCGCGTAGAGGTTTCGTAGCACTCGCAAAGTCCTGTGATGTGACTTAAGCGGCGCGTAGATGTAAGCAAAAATAACTTTTGGCTACATTTCTCAGTAAGGAAAACTTATCTTGTCTGGTCCGAACATAGGCTCTGCAAACATTTACGCCTGCACACACGTGAAAAAAATGGCATCGCCAGATAAACAAATCTACGTTCAGAAAATATCTAATAGACATAATTTCTCATAGTTTGAGAAATTCACGTCATCATGATGGTCTCCGGTTTTTTCCAGATTAAAACATAATTAGGGCATTTGGAACAAACCTGTTTCTGACCCGCTAAGACAACGCTAAGAGTTAGATTCGACGATCACTCGCTTTCGTTGTTGTGTCCACATTGCGTCCATACCAAACAAAGTACTATAACAGTTATTCTATGACAAAACGAACGGATGCAAAACCGCGGGCGTAGTCAAATAAAAATAAAAGATCCTTTTAATGCGAATTTCGGTCTTTTCAGTCTTTTTTTAAGAATCATTCTATTGGTTTCTGTCTTTTGCCACTTGGAACTTGAAAATTGATGTTGTGTTTGATATTCTCCAATAAATTTTTTCTTGGTCTGCACTTACTTTTCGGTTTTGTGGAAGTTGTGAATGCATTTTTTTATTACAACATTGTCAAAATTATCAATATTATTCAAACGTTTTGAACTATATCTTCTTTTAGCAGGTGTTCGGAACAGTGAAACTTACCTTTATTAATATATCATAAAACATTGCCTTCATTGCAATCCAAATATAGATTGCGTGCGTTAGCAACTCTTGAAACATTATCTACCTATACATCTTTTACGTCATCTTCATTTTCTTCTTACACGTACCGAGTTAAATCATAAATCAATTTTACTCGCCTGGTGATTTAAAGCATTTTTATACTTTGGTGGCATAGTTGGCTAAATAAGAGCCCACTTCAGTTGAGAATAAGGCACTAGCGGTGCTGCTCTGCATGCCGGCATCGTTTCTCTTCTTGTCCCCGCCGCGGGACGTTGCTTTCGAGGCTTTGCAAATCACATCTCTTCCTCTTCAATTTTCTATTTTCTTTGCATTATTTTATAATACATACTCGCGAGTAGTATACGGTTTTGACAATGTGGCTGTACCCATAAATATCTCGAAAAGTTCAATGAATGAGTACGCCGCAACGGAATAGTATTTAAATTTACATGTTATCTTTATTTCTTTTAAAGTATCATTATAATTTTTTAAGTATCACTAGTACATATTCATACAATGTATATTTTAAATTGAGAATCTGATGTTACCATTACAAATATATAGAAAAATAGAATGCATTTTAAAACCAGATATTAAATAATTATAGCCAAATTACAGTTATTTTTCTGAACTTATTACGTTCCACATTTTGGCGACAGTACGTTCCACATTTTTAAAAATTACTTATTGCCGCTTTCACCGTTCGCTGCCAAAACTAGATAACGGCATTTGGATATAGATTTTGACTAGAGTCTAATAGATAAACCTAATTTAGGATCTAAGACGGTTCATACCATAAAAACTTTCATCCTTTTTATGAGTAAACGCTATTTTTTTCTAAAATAGCGTGTCTGAAAGTAAAATAAATGTATAAAAACTATTTTGTTCTTTTAACCTTTTCGTTAATTTTTTTATAAACATTTCGAAATTATCTATCATTTTACAAACGGATACATTAATTTATTTGTATAAATCCTACTAATGTTTTAAAAATAATAGCAAATGTTTAGCCGAATCAACAACAAAAATCTCGAACAATCCGAATGAGTGTTTAAGAATGTTTGGCCGTAGAAAACACCAAAACTACTTAATAACCTGGTCCAGCAGGAAATTTGGAACCTGAAAATCTGGACCAGGATACATTTAAGGTATTGTGACATTTAGGCTACTCTAAAAAAGTGCAAAGGAGCTATTCTAGAAATAAAGGAAAGTTACTTACACTGCAAGAACACAAAAGACTGGTATGATTGCAAACAGGCTTCCATAGTTTGCTGTTGCTCATTTTATACGGAAGAGCTCTCCGAAAATGCGGAGGCGCGAAGCCTGTGAAAAACAAGTGCGAGTGTAACTCGCGCGTCGAGGGTTTTGAACTTTTGTCGTATTAGTAGGTACCCTATATTGACGACCTCTTGGCGCGGTGGGCCAAGGTCCGCTTACGACGCAGGAGGTTGCGGTTTGATTCCTGCCTCGGGACTAATATTTGTACGATCTGCAGATTATTTGTTCGGGTGTTCTAGTCCTTTAATACGTACACAAAAATAAATCAAAAAATGTAATATATAGGTATTACATTTTACTTTATTAACTATAACAGCTATCGTATAGTACCTATAATACAAGCTTTGCTTAGCTTGTGGCTAAATGATGCTGTGTGGATTTTTTGGAGCACGGTGGAATTCCTTACTTCAATAGTTTTATTCCTAAAAATTCTTTTTATTTTTTTCATTTTCCGCTACTGATAGTAATTTTACTTCTACGCTATTCACCCTCCTAGGGCCCGGTGCTAGATTTTCCTTTTACGCATCGTTTTGATTTTTACACATTAATCCGTTTTTTGCCGGCCTCGAGTCAATCACAAAGTAATTATTGGTTTATATATAGCTAAATGAGCTAGACCATATTTAGCAAAGTTGAACCCAAGAGCTAGTTAGTATCTGGCACATCGCAGGCAATGCATCTAGCGAAGACACTTCCAATTGTTCGGTTCAAATCTCTTATTAGGTCAAAAAGTGTGTTGTTATAACACCAACCCACCACGGCGCGGTGCTAGATTGTCCTGATCAAAACGATCCCTTGTCGCAAATTGGTTATCGCAGAAGACTCAACGAGTTAAGTATATTTACTAAAGAGTAGAGTAGGTTTAATAACACAGAAGGAGCTGTTTCCTATGAAAAGAAGAATTGTTTTTTTTATCATCGTATATCTTTGATCAACGTCAGCCCTACAATACTCACAAGATGAATCAGGTTGAAGCTTAAATCCTGATAGCCACGTCCAACTATTCCATATACCTAAGTGTAAAAACTTAATGATAATAATTGATAGACCGAGCTAGGTAAGGAAGGTACAAAATAAAAAGTGTTAAATAGCCACGATGAAGTTGGAACTATGACCTTATTACAGATAGACCTCCTTGCGACAGATTATAAAAACTTATTATAATCATGACAAAAGTAAAGACAACATTTGCAAAGAGTAAAGTAATATAAATTATGTCATATGCAACAATCAATTTATTATGTCAACGCTCATTCAGAATTTAATTTAATATTTTCCTATTATAGTAAGGAACCAATCGAAAACCAGAATTTGACTCAAAATTTATAATCTCTTTCAAAATAATATAAAAATTTAATAAAGTGTTAATAAAACTATTACAGAATGATTATGACGTTTGTTATAAATGGCTGCAAAAACAGACAAATTTTAACGACTGTTCCGTTTCTAAGGTAAGTGAAAAGTTTTGCTACAGCCTTATGGTGGTTTATGGTGTACCGATACACCAAAACATCGGCCAATCTCCCCGATCTACGAGTACTTTGATGTTACGAAGCCGGCACCGTCGAGGCAGAGTCCGATAACCGACCGTGCGGTTATCACCTTTAGGTTGATAATAAGCTGTCTACGCAGGTCAGCGACTTCGCTTTGTAGTCTCCAAGGGTTAGCTTATTTTGACACTATTTTGGCGGAGCTCTGAAGATAGAGAAAAAATACCCTTATGAACAAGGTACTCTAGGTATCTAAATAAACTATACAAAAATATTAGAAGAGAATTAAACACTTAAAAAATAGACTATAAAATCCCCACAATGTGTACATGTGCTGAGGTAGGGGAAAACCAGCAGTTGAAATGTCTGATAATTTGTTACGAAAATTTTCTGCCAAATATTACACAGAATAATAAGAAGTCGCATATAATTCTGATTGGCCGAAACAATGAAATTACATAAAAAGGGATGCGGTAAAACTGATTCTTCTATCGATGTTTTAGCGAGTCTCATAATATTAACGATTTTTAATTCAATAATGCTCCTTTGTTTATATTTTTTTATTTAATAATGCTATTTTGTTTATTTTATGTAACATAAAACTAATAATAATTATCAGTACAATAATACTAATGTAATATACTAATATTAGTTATTATAAATTTTCTTTAAAATGTCAAGACGAGATAACGCCTTACTTCGTCGGAATCCAGTTTTCTCGTCTTGTAGTTTTTACCCAGTTATAATATCTTTCAATATAATGTTGTGTTGGAAAAAAATGTGACTTGCGAAATAATAATAAATCCTCGAAGTACAATAAAATTCTTACGGGACCATTCAACATACATACAATCACAAAAAACCTAGGTATAAAAAAATATTTCAAGTGGTAACATGAAAACAGCAAAATTTGTGACTTTTCATCTTATCCCATTGGCCATCTACAATAGTTCAAATATCACAAGCAAAAAAATTTACATGTTAATATTGTGTGATGTTATGCTGGAGCTGTAATATCGATATCGATAGCCTAAACCAGCTTGGTCCTTCTCTAAATATCTATGTGCTCAAACACCGAGGAGTTGCTGATATCCGCGTTTTAGTATGGCGCCTCTACTGGATACGTACTCGATGAGTATAGTTTTGGACTTACCCGAATGGCTAAGCCCAAACCGCAACCTCCTGCGTTGTAAGCCCACCGCGCCTAACAGGTTGTCAATATACGTACCTACCTAAACGACAAAAGTTCAAAACCCTCGGCGCGCGAGCTACACTCGCACTTGTCGTACTTGTTTATAGATAGTCTGCTCTAAGCTTTCTTTGCTTGACTTGACTTTTTTAAGCCCCCATGAGCCTTCTTAACTTTAACTTTCAAAGCCGCAGACGTTTTCCTCCTGCCCCGGTGTAACGGGGCAGTTAATGAAGCAGGGCAGTAAATGCGTTATGGAAAAAATATTTACTTGCTCTTATTTACGGTTTTGGTTTTGAGACGTTCGACTGGGGCCCCTTTTCTACTGAAATAATCACATCATTATGCCTCTGGTATCGTCACATAATCACACGATACGTTTGAGTATTCTTCCAGCAGCGGAAATCTACAGATAAAGATGGAGAGCTGCGTCTCAAAAGTCGGTGCGGTGAGAGCAGCGCACGCAATATCATAAGTATTTTTGATCTAAAGGTTCTACTTGAAAATAGATCATAGATTAAGAACTTACTTGTAGAACACCCAAAAATCTAAATCAAAATTTCCTTTAGACCTTACAGGACTTTTGGACACATCACCCAGTGTCAGTGTCCATACATATTTTACTGCAAAAAATAAAAACATGATTAGTTTAGTTTATTTTTCGTGGTTCCGTTCAAATAGAGACAGGAAAGAATGAGGTTTCCTTCGATGAAAGAAACTACAAATGACCAGGGACTCGCGTCAAGTGTCTAATTTTAAACCATCATAATATAAAGCTGAGTTTTTTTGAGCTACTAAGGGAGAAGCGTGGAACCCCGTGGAACCGTGAGAGTTATCGAAAAGTAAGGAGTTATGTGCTAAATGTTCGACGACTTATGCTTAAAATTGTTGGTACTTACACCTTGCATTTATATCTCTCAGTGCAACTGTAGTTTCTTTGATCTAATTAATGATTTTAAGTAACATTTGAACATGTTTATGAAGATTGAATGGATCATACTTACATTTTACTTCGCCTGAAAAGTTAATAGGAAGTACCTAAGTAATAAGTTCTACCTATTAGGCATGAAACTATAAATAAGTACGGAAGGAATATAAGAAAAAAATAAAACGAAGCACTCCAATCAAGCAAGCATGCCAATCAATCAAATAGTATGCTGGCCATCGCCATTACGGCTATAGACACCAACTGATGAACCCTATTGTAACAAACCAAAATAAATGGAAAACGCCGTCTTGTGTGGTCAGATGTTGCAAAAATCGCAATGGGTTTGTCAATAAAAAACACCGGATCACATTTCGTAGATAAATTGCTTATATCACCAACTTATTTTATTGATTTGACGCAAAATTATTATCAACTTATAAATCAAACTACAAGCACAAAATCACGCCAGTGCTGCCAACATGTAAACATGTAAATTTTCCAGTAAGTATGGGATGACATTAAAAATGTTTTAATTCTCATATTTTATTGACTTTAAATTATGAATCAGGTATATAGGCATTTCTTTATCATCCTGGTTATACCTATAAAATAATATATATTAAGTATTCGAAATATAATTAGGATATTGAATTTCAGTTTGTAATATCTATACAATAGCTTAGCTTTAGGGATACGAATTTCGAAATATGTTTGTTTTTTATTTGAGCTAACCTCCAAAATAGCTGAACCCATTTGGATAATACTTTTACTGACGATCATGCTACGCAGATGTTATATCGAGACTATCGATAGCCGTGGGGCATAACTAAAAGTCAATATTTTTTCAGATTTCCGGGTGACGAAAATAGTAAGTTAAATTGAATTCGCGAATCTCATAATTAAAATAATTTGAATCCCACTAAATCTAGTGTAGCATGCAGTGTGCATGAAGATTTTTCATGTAAAAGCATGCGGGCATTATATGTAGATTTTTTATTTATAATGTATCAATAAACAATGAATATGAGAATAATGTATATTTTTTCACATAACATTTCATTGATCTTCCCAGTAACAATCATAAGATATGGCTGCAAATGTACATGTAAATACTTATATTTTTTTTATATGTATATATTGGTTAGGCATTTCCATAGGAACAACGTATGCGAAGCCGCAGGCAGAAAATGTTGTCAGCCAGTTAATAGGCACAAAGAGTAATTTATTCAAACTACAATTAGACATGGAATGAGACTTTGGATGTATATCTTTGTTACTTCTGCACACACACTCAGAGGCCTGAACAGATTTTGTTGAAATTTCTTCGATTAGCAACTTTCCCGGGATTAAATAGTAACTACCCCAGTTGCTATTTAATCCCGGGAAAGTACAGTGTTCTGTTCTGTTCTTGTGGGACAATAAAATTCACTGCAGTTTGCACCATAAAGCGCTGGCGTAAATTGAAAATTATAAAAAGTAAGTCTAATAAACACGATTACCGTGGCTAAAGCAGTAGCTAAAATGATTTATTATAATTTACATATTCATATTAATAAGTAAACAATTAGGAGGAATATTTATAAAAATTATGGGTAATTTTTTCGGGTTCGTGGCTTAGGCCCCCAGTGGTCGACGCACCTGTGGTTGACGCCCCCGATTTTATTAATTGTATTATTATTATGATTTGCACTTTTGCACTTAGTACAGTAAATGCCAAAAGTGTATCTTACAAACCGTTTTAGAGATAAGCTCAAATGACTTTTAAGTAATTGTACTTTATCAATAAAATACTTCTGTCTTTAATCCTACTTATGTTATAAATGCAAAAGTTTGTAAGTAGGGATGGATGGAGAGATGAACAATGGATGAATGTTTGATACTCTTTCACGTAAAAACTCCTGAATTGATTTTTGCGATTGGGAGGTGGTGGGTGATTGGTTGCGTGTAGGGGTTGCATTATCCGCAAAATTTTCGTATCCGGATAATTCGGATAGTAGTGAGCCTTACTATCCGGATATCCGGATATTTCGGATAATTCGGATAATTGAAAAATATACATAAAAATTAAATTACAACAAGGAAAATGGGTTTTTAAAGTAAAAGTATTTATTAATTTATACATAAAAAACGTTAGGCATGGTGACAGTAACTAAAAATCACTAAAATTATTTATTTGTTTAGTAAAACTTGGGTCATGGCATCATTATGTGGGGGTTATTGCCCATAATCCCCACTAGTTATCACCAATAATCCATCTATGGCGCTCATTAGGGGAGGCCTATGTCCAGCAGTGGACTATTATAGGCTGGTGATGGGTGGATGGATGGGTCATGGAATACAAAACACGCATTTATTTTTTATTAATAGAGAGATTGATATTTATTTTAATAAAATAAAACTACGAAATACGGCAATCTGCCATGATAGGCTGAACACCAATCAGAGCAAATGACGTCATCTCTGAGTTGACTATACAAGCATCTTGTTTCGTTAGCAGCACTGGTTATCTGTATTATTTACGATTCAACTTTGTTTTCACCGAGTTAGGTCTATTGGTTTTATTAAATCGAAAGTGAAATAACCATGTCACGATGGAACAAGGATTCACTAAGGTTTTATGCGGACTTGTGACACCGATCCCATCAAATGATATTCCATAAATTCTCCATATCATTTGGCAACTGAAATTTGAATAAAATACATAATAAGATAACGCGAGACGAAACCTAACCTCAAAAAAGTTTATTTATTATTATTAAATTTAGACCTCAAACAAGATCATTATACCACATACTATTTTAAAATTCCTGCAAAACAAAATAAAAACTTACGTCAAAGTGATCTTCACAAAAATAAAGGTACTAGGCAATATCGCTGTTGAATCCCGCCTTGCAAGTTTAAGCCACTTGTCCCGTATGGTTTTCTTATGCGGAACGAACACAAATAACTTATTAGGAGTTTTTATTGATGTATTCTTATACTGAGGGACCGCACACCACTTGTACACTTTCTAATTCATATTTAATAACACAAAATAACAAAATTATTCAATGAACGCCTAGTGTTTACGTTTAGTTTACTCAGACGTGACGTCACAAGCGACGCCATGACACGGACAAGCGTTTTGGTGCGAATTTTAAATTATAAGACTAAATTGTTAGTATTTTCCTACTAAACCTTTAATTTCTGCAGAAAAATGTTATTCATTGTAAATAAAAGGTACCATGTATTTTCGAATATAATAGAACAGTTTTTCAAAATCTGTCATCATGCCTATTCGCAAAGAAACTGAACAACATAGAGATTAAAAATAAGAGTATCGATCAAATGGGTTGAAAACCTAAAATATCTATGAAATAAAAACGGTTTACTTCTTTCCATCGAACTTATTTTTTAACATAAATACGAATCCTTCCTCCGTAACGTAACGTAAATCAACTTCCTGTTTTATTAGATAGGTACTCTAAAATGATTTAAACAAAGAAACAACACAGTCATGAGATCAAACTTACAAGTGTACACACACAAGTTTATGTTATATATCAATCAAATTAAATAAACATCTCTTTCCATCGAACCTCGGTCTGTGTCGGTGTCGTCGAATCACTGACCAACCAGTGTCAACGATAGTGTTGCGATTGCGCGCTACCTCTAGTGTAGGTCTTGCTTGTTTATAGCTTCAGATTCAGAAACACGCACGAATTAATATAAGTTTATTTTAACAACACAAAGTATTGTATGCATTAAATATGTATAACATTTCTAAAATGCTGGATGCGTTGTAGTGTTGTGTCGTGAATAAGAAAAATCAACTGTAGGTAACTATCCGTATTATTCGTATTATCCGGATAAAGGAGCTCCCATTATCCGGATAATAAAATTAGCGGATATCCGGATAATTCGGATATCCGGATATCCGGATTGCAATCCCTAGTTGCGTGACGTTGGTAAACGGCCTGACGGTTACTAGTCCTTTAGACATCCAGACATTTTATTTAGAAATATTATTGCTAAAAACATTCCTGTTAGCAGGCGAAAGAAAGCGACAAGAAAGAATGAAAAAATGATAGCCAATTTGAATGAGTAGTACAAAAATAAAAAAATTACTTCGATCATATTTTTAGTACAAATCTGCCAATAATCTGCTGAACAAATCTGCAAATATGTGGAAATCCGAGCAAAAAAGTAATAACTAATTATTAAAGAAGTAAATAAGATGATTTTGGTTGTTTTCTGTTGTTTGTAGACAATTTTAGTTCATATGTATTTATTTATATTTTTCATTTGTTATATAATAGTTGATTTTTTGCTGTGCTGTGTGGTGCCGGCATAGATGCTGTGTGGTGCCGGCATAGAATTTCACCACCCCATCTCTTCCCACGGGTGTCGTAAGAGGCGACTAAGGGAAACACATCGGAGGGCGAGCAGCAGCGCCCTCTGCAGAACAACTCCACCGAACTGCGATCCCCAACCCGCATGCCCAGCGTGGGAATTATGGGCATTAACCCCCAAATGATAGTGCCATCTTTGGCGCTCATTAGGGGAGGCCTATGTCCAGCAGTGGACTATTATAGGCTGTTGATGTTAATGATGATGTTGTAGTTGATTATTTTTGATAATTATTATTAAAAAGGTTAAAAATTACATATTAAATAGATAATGTTATATGTACCTAGGTACCTATGTTATATTGATAATGTAAAGAATTTTTTTTTAAACTTATTACGTACTTTACACTATAAAATTTTAAAATAAGTTTGTTTGTTTGGATGTTTGTCCGTCAATCACGCTGAAACTACTGAACGGATTTTGATGAAATTTGTTATCAGACAGGGTATGAGCTGACTTGGGTGATATGGTTATGATATAATATATTACAAGCTTATGCCTTTTATGCCTGCCAGTACATTTGATAAAAAAAATATTCGGATTAAAATAAACTGACCGGGGGCGTCGACCACAGGTGCGTCGACCACTGTGGGCCTAAGCCACGAACCCATTTTTTCTTCTGTTGACTCTCTATACACTGACACTCAATGTCATTCCGCCATTGCTAAGATTCAAGTTTGTTTGACAGGATTCTATCCGTACTTTTCATAAATCCATGCTATTAGGTACCTATTCAGGCGAAGTAGGGTGCAAAATTAAAGAAAATAAATATATCATAGAGCGGTAGGTACTTACCTGTAGGATAATATGCACAACACATCCCAACAAACAATTTGGCGTCAATTAGAGCTTATTTTAGACCTTAACGTGATATAAAGGTGCTATAGCAGCAGCAATAACAACTTTTGGCAACATAAGAGTGTAGTCTAACAAAATATTCCACTGTGAGCTATACAGCATAGTTTTAAGGGTAATAACAAGATGAGTTTAAAGGTTAAAGACATACAGCAGCAATTTGTAACGCTATAATACAGGCTAAGCATCTTGTTTTATAGCTGTAAGTGAATCTTACAACCATAGAATCTAAATAAGAAGTAAGCACTGACTACAACCCCCCAAAGTGCTATGCAAGCGCTAGCGAACTCTTGCCAAGAACTAAAAGTTGTACAAAAGCAATAATTACTTATACAATGGTTATTATAGCACCAAATACCTAAAGAGGTACAATACTCTCTTATATTACTTAAAGTTGTAACAGTGGGAACATTTTTCGCTATCATAGAACTTCTAGTGCCTAATGTCACTTCTGTATAGGTTTAGGTAGAGTAATAGATCTCAATACCTCTTCTGTAACCCTTATTTGTTCACTTGTTGATATCAGAGCAATGGCGAAGTGATAGTAGGTACTAGAAGTAGTCAAGCGGGAGTTTTCTGCGAAAATGACAATCTGGGTCCCGTACATAATTTTCTAAATAATAAATCAAATTAAACACAATATTTCAATCACATTTCTTTTATTCTTTTATACAAAGTAAATTAACTTAGTTTTTCTTTAAATGAATCATATTCAAATATATTTATTTATCACACTGAATCCTTATATTTGTCATTTAAAAACTATAAAGCAAAAAAATTATCTGATAAAGATTCATGAAATTCAGCTTATCATCAAGATTTATAGTAATAAATCAATAAAAATATAGTCAAGATCAAGAGGTTATTAATTTGTATCATATCATTCACAATCAGACCTACAGCTTGTACTAGTAGGTCTCTTTTGCAGAGGCCGCCTTCCGACTTATCAAGTCCTTTATCAACATCATCTTTCTCTTTGTTTTTTTTTTTGTCAAGTTTTACACGTTTTCATATCGTTATAACAAAAAATCTAATTCGCGTTCAGCTTCTGCATAAGTTGAAATATTTCTTATTTTTACTTGACACTTTATTCGTCGCCCAACAAGTTGTAGTAAGGTGTTTGTAGATTTTACAAGTTTTAACGCATTGCATTTAGGCCATTTTAGTACTATTATTATGTTTCCATGGATCCGATGGAGCATGCAGTACACAGCACATATTTTCCTTTTTCTATAGTTTGTACAATTGTTGTGTACGGCATTTTGAAATTAAAATACAAGTTATTTCATGACGTCACTGAAAAGAGGAGATGAAGGAGGATGAAGGAGATGAATGAGAGGAGAGAGAAAAGATACAGTGAATAAAATATATACATAAAATTGAATCTCCTATGCCGGCATCCTATCATAAGTACTTATAAGCCTAACACAGAAATCTATATCTGATTTCTAAATAATTGATAAATTTTAAACATAAACATGATATAAAGGACCTTTTTCTTATTTTTGAGTGGTTTTAAAGTAGCAGTATGCGTTACTTTCGCGTTACTGTAAAATAGAAGTGTAATGAATGTCACTCAAAAAGCTACGGACAGACAGTACTACGGATCCCTAAATTTGTTTGCCCACCATTTAAAGGTTGCGAATTGATCTGACTAAGGTTATAAAAACAGAAGCAACTATGATTTATATAAAGTATTTTACTTATGCTTCATTATGTGTATTAATTACGACTAGCACGATACTTTAAACTGGAATAAACAATGTTTTATTCGATTCTTCGAAAACTTTTATGTTACTCCATATCTAATACATTGTTTATTTTCAGTAAAGAGACATTAGTCATCGGGCGCTTGAATAATTTGTTAATAATACATATACTTAATCACAATGTACTTACGTTCGCAGTGAAAAATCAACCTCTCCTGTAGTCAATAAGTTGGAACTAAACGATTTCATTTCAGTTTCACAAACGAGGCGCCCTTTTGGATTAATAAATATCTAAACATTTTACGCACACAAAACTAGAAGTAATTATTCTGTTGATAAAAAAAAGAATATCGTGATGTTAAAATTTAAGAACCTTATAGCTCTTATAGATACCTTTTGGAGCTCAGAGCGTTAATAATCACCCATTTGCCACCCTCATTCCACCTAAAGACATAGTGAGTGACGTTGTAGTTCTGTTGTTCCCCTTAAAGAGTTAGTAGTCACCTATTTGCAGCCCTCAAAGCACCCAAAGAGTTAATAAACGCTATATTAATCTATTGTACCACTAAAGGACTTAACTTCCGCTTATTTATCGCGTTTTTATCTCTTGTAGTTTCAGTTTTCGCTATTATAGCTCTCTAATAGCTCTATTATACCTCTAAACCAAATCTGTAACTCTGTTGTACAGCCATTAAATAACCCAAGGCGATATAAAAGTGTGCCCAATTCGGGGGTATAGAGGAGTTATAGTGCGCTCTAACTCCAAATAGTAACACTTATTAATAACTGTAAGATCTGGTTAGCGCTCTTATACATCTAATATAGCTCTTGTCATAGCGCCTAAGTGTTAGTTGGGATATTCAACCATTATGTAACGTTCTTGGGAGAATATTTTACAATTTATAATTATATAACAGAAGGATTTCTGCCAGTTTTTATGTCTTCATTGATCAAAAAACAGAAAATAGATTGTCACTTTGACTCGTTGTCGTGGAGAAAAAGGCAAAATGTCATGCCATCGTGAAAAAAATCCTGTCTATTACTACTCTTTGGACTCCTAGCCGAAGCGCAAGTGAGAAGGTCAGGATTTAGTCTAACCGGACCCTCGGTAAAAATAAAACCTATATAAAACATGAAACACAATAATAATTAATGTATGATTAAATGTATGTCCGTACTCGTAGCATGAACTCAAATCGTGTCAAGCTTCATTCGAATACGTACCTAAGCGGTTTCGGTGTGATGCGCGGTCAAGGAAGTTAACTTTTGCTCTCCCACGGGAACCTTACTGAGTTCCAGGATAAAATACATTAATTATGTCCTCCCCCATAGTATGGACTCAGATTGTGGCAAGTTTCAATCGAATGCATTCAGTAGTTTCGGCATGATGCTAGGTTAAAGAATTTTGCTCTCATTCCCTCTCCCAGGAGAACCTTACTGAATTTCAGGATAAAATGTATCCTATGTTCTTCCTTGTAGAATGACCTCAATCACGCCAAGTTTGATTCGAATGCATCCAGCAGTTTCAGCGTAATGCACGTATAAATAATTTTGCTTTCATCCCCTCTCCCAGGGGAACCACACTGAATTCCAGGATAAAAAGTATCCTATGTCCTTCCTCGTGGTATGAACTCAAATCGCACCAAGTTTCATTTGAATACATCAAGTAGTTTCGGCGTGATGCGCGTTTAAGAAACAGACAGACAGACAGACAGGCAGACATGAATAAAAAAAATACAGTTTTGTCTTCAGTATCGATAATAGACTGCTCTCCAATAAAAATTTTCAAAATATCTTCAATGTACAGAATGTACAGAATTGGTCCTGTTACAGTTTTATTATAAGTATAGATAGATAGATAAAGATAACTTTTTTATTTATGAACCGATTTACTTGAAACAAACACTAAATGTTAATTGGAAGTTTACCATAACATATTTTTGAAAACCCCATCTAAATCGGATAAGCCGTTTCTGAGATTAGCGCGCACAGACGCACAGACAAACAGATAAACAGACAAACAGATAAACAGACAAACAGATAAACAGATAAACAGACAAACAGACAAACAGACAAAAATTCTAAAAATCATTGTTTTGGGCCCTATTAGCGTTAATAGAGGTCCCTATACTATTTTTTCTAAAATATCTTCCATGTACAGACAGGGTTTCTTTAGATTTTTATTATATGTATAGATAATATTATTTTTTATTATCTATATTATGCCGTGTGGTGACGGCATAATATAGAATTTCACCACCCCAACTCATCCCGTGGGTGTCGTAAGAGGCGACTAAGGGAAACACACCGGGGGGCGGGCAGCAGCGCCCTCTGCAGAACTACTCCACTAAACTGCGATCCCCAACCCGCATGCCCAGCGTGGGGATTATGGGCAATTACCCCCAATGATAAGAACCGCCACAAAATGGCCCCCAGTTCCCGGCCGCCTCGCTATTCCTGGCCATGGTAGCGGCCACGGTAACGGCGGGGCAGGGGGTGCTAGGAATCTCCGGGCTACATTAGGCTACCACACCCCACACACACTGACCCTGGCAACGTTTAACGGACGCACTCTGAGGCTTGATCACCATCTAGCGCAGTTGGAAGTGGAGCTAGAGAACATTAAATGGCATGTTCTAGGGTTATGTGAAGTCCGTAGAGAGGGGGAGGACACTGTAACCTTAGACTCGGGCCATCTTCTCTACTTTCGCGAGGGTGATAAAACATCCCAGGGTGGCGTAGGTTTCCTCGTCAATAAGGCCCTCTCTAACAACGTCGAAGAAATCTCCAGTGTGTCGACCAGGGTAGCGTACCTGATCCTTCGGCTGTCTAAGCGCTACAGCTTGAAGGTCATTCAGGTCTACGCACCGACCTCGGCACACTCGGATGATGAAGTGGAGGATATGTACGAAGACATATCCAAAGCCTTACATCACACCACCAAGGCTCACTTCAACGTTGTTATGGGGGACTTTAACGGCAAGGTGGGAACCCAGACTGGCAACGAATCCCGAATAGGCCCGCATGGTTTTGGTGTTCGAAATCACAGGGGACAAATGCTCGTCAACTTCCTCGAGAAAGAGGGGCTGTTTTTAATGAACTCTTTCTTTAAGAAACAGCCCCAAAGGAAGTGGACATGGCGGAGTCCCGATTCTGTGACAAAAAATGAGATCGACTTCATCATGACGGATAGCAAGCATATATTCAGAGATGTCTCAGTGATCAACAGGTTCAATACCGGATCTGATCACCGACTCCTTCGAGGCTCTCTGAATATAAATTTGAAGCTTGAAAGAAACCGTCTGATGAAGTCCTCGCTCCGACCGAACCCAATTCAAATCATGGCGGGCACCGAGAAGTTTCAGCAGCTTCTCGGGGATAGATTCGCTGCATTGGAACCCACTGATGACGCTGACGAGACCCTACACAATCTGGTAGAAACGCTGATGGACGAGGGCATCAAGTTTTGCAAAAAGCAGCGTACTGGTAAGAAGTCCAAACTCTCGGATGAGACTCTTGGGCTGATGACAAAAAGACGGGAAACCACCCAAGCGACTTCGTCAGAGAGGTCAGACCTGAACAAGCGAATTGCGAAGATGGTACGACGCGACCTTCGGAGCTCCAATACACGCCTCATCGAAGAGGCGATAGAGCGAAACCGAGGGTCCAAAGTATTCACTCAGCAGCTTGGAAGGAGCCACCTGACGAAGCTTTCAACGCACGACGGAAGGACCGTATTGTCGAAGCCGGAGATATCGGCCGAGATAGAAGACTTTTATGGCCGTTTATACGCTGCACATGCTCCCCGTTCCCAACGAGACGACCACGATTCTAGAGCCACCTTGATACGCCACTATACCGACGAACTGCCAGACATCAGTCAAGACGAGATCGTGTTAGCTCTGAGGCAGCTTAAAAATGGAAAAGCCCCCGGTGAGGACGGAATAACATCAGAGCTTTTGAAAGCTGGAGGATACCCTGTTATACAGGGGTTACAGAGCCTCTTCAACGCCGTCCTTCACAGTGGGAGAACTCCAAAGGCGTGGAGTGGGAGTTTGGTGGTGCTCTTTTTTAAGAAGGGAGATAAAACCCTTCTTAAAAATTATAGACCCATCTTGCTCCTATGTCACGTCTATAAGCTTTTCTCACGAGTTATATCGAACCGTCTCGCCAGGAGACTCGACGAGTTTCAGCCACCGGAGCAGGCTGGGTTTCGCGGAGGATATGGTACCATAGACCACATTCACACAGTGAGGCAGATTATACAGAAGTCCGAAGAGTATAATCAGCCCCTGTGTCTGGCTTTTGTGGACTATGAGAAGGCCTTTGACTCCGTTGAAACCTGGGCTGTTCTACAATCCTTACAGCGATGCCAAGTAGACTATCGTTATATCGAGGTGCTGAGATGTCTCTACGAAGCCGCTACGATGAGTGTCCGAGTACAGGACCAGCAGAGTAAACCAATCCAACTGCGCAGAGGAGTGAGGCAGGGGGATGTCATATCCCCGAAACTGTTCACGAGCGCGTTGGAAGATATGTTTAAGACGCTGGACTGGAAAGACAAGGGCATCAACATAAACGGCGACTACATCTCACACCTGCGATTCGCTGATGACATAGTCTTAATGGCGGAGTCGCTAGAGGAGCTGAACTGGATGCTGGACAGTCTAGCTTCAGCCTCCCGATGTATCGGTCTTGGCATGAATTTGGATAAAACCAAAGTCATGATCAATGCCCACATTGATCCAAGACCGGTGATCGTACATGGCCACCTTCTCGAAATTGTTTCTGAGTACACTTACCTCGGGCAGATTTTGCAGTTGGGTAAAAACAATTTCGAGAAGGAAGCCAAGAGGAAGATCCAGCTAGGCTGGGCAGCGTTCGGAAAATTACGTCGAGTCTTCTCGTCATCCATACCGCAATGTTTGAAAACGAAAGTTTTTAATCAGTGCGTCCTACCAGTCATGACCTACGGAGCTGAGACGTGGACACTCACGATAGGGTTGGTCCACCAGTTCAAAGTCGCTCAGCGCGCTATGGAAAGAGCTATGCTCGGAGTTTCTCTGAAGGATAGGATTCGTAACCAATTCATCCGATAGAGAACTAAAGTCATCGACATAGCTCAGAGAATTAGCCAACTGAAGTGGCAATGGGCCGGCCATATTTCGCGAAGAACCGATAACCGCTGGGGTAAACGTATTCTTGAGTGGAGACCGCGACTCGGTAAACGTAGTGTAGGACGCCCTCCGGCCAGGTGGGATGACGATCTGCGAAAGACTGCTGGCAGATGCTGGATGCGACAAGCCGAAGACAGGGCGCTATGGCGCTCATTAGGGGAGGCGTATGTCCAACAGTGGACTAACATAGGCTGATGATGATGTTGATGATGATGTATAATAGAATATTTATTTATTTTTAAATTAGTCGATGATAGACAAAACTTTTTTTTTGATTCTGCAACACACGGTACTAATTATACGGGTTGTATAAATAATAATAATAAGTAAGCCTTTTAATTCCTATCTCCTTATATAAAAATTTCACGTGCGCGGTTTACAAAAATGGCTCTGGCTCAGCATAAGTTGGATTACAAGCAAACTAGCATCCGACGCTGGTCTTCCGCCAAAGCCACTTGTATTATTAGTAGATACCTACTTATATTATTTTCTTTTAAGATTTGGATCCCTTCTTGGGTAGAGGCCTTGCGGGCTTATAAAACAGGTTGCATGAATTATAATAAAAATAAGGTACAAAGCACTGGGTGCTGCAGACCCATTAAAAAGCAATGACTCGACGTACCTATAATTTGCTAGACAAGTAAACGCTGATTATCAGTATTACACTAAGAGGTGTCCAGATAGACGAGAAACCCACCAAGTGATTGTTTTGTAGTTATTACAAGTTACTTCAAGTATTAAATGAAGATATTGATTGACTTGGGATGAGCTATCTATTTAGGTGAACCAGTAGTAGGTAAGTTAAGGTATGTATGTAGGTACATAGTAGGTAGGTACTTAGTAAATTATTATCTAACTGTGTTGTGGTAGACTGTAATGAAATGAATGCGAATAGGATCATGACAATTTGGTTTATAGTTTATTTAAAATTAACCGTGCCCGCGATCGCTTGCAAAAACTTTATACCCGGTATTAGCTTTTTAAGCCCGGTTTATTAGCTTCTAGATCAAGGTTGTGTGATGGTGGTGACACATTTTATAGTAGAGACTATTGCGTTCTGCAATTAATCAAATTCATTCGTAAAGCAGAGTACAACCAGTCACTCATCAACCCTTCGCCGCGAACACACATATCCTTAAAGAGTATTATAAAAGAATATCGATATTGTATTTTTATATTCTCGTGTTGTGTGTTCGAACTGACTATTGAATAAAGTCAGTTATAGCTAAAAACATCTTTCATACCAATGCAACAATAAGCAATCTAAAGACTAAAGTAGGTATCGCACCTCCAGAATTAAAGTGACTCAACTCAAAAAATAGGGAAAATGAGTTAAATATGTAGAAAGAATCAGAAAAAAAACTGCATCGGCTAGTGATTTAAAAAAAACCACTTGTTTGTTAGAATGCGAAAAACATAACATGTGCGTCTCTTTAATTCCGAGGGTTCCGCATCCCTCTCCCCTAAAATAGTTCTAGTGTTAGTAAAATAGTCCCAACAAAAGCGAAGAAACTTAAAGAAATAAATATATTGAGAATTATTTAAAGAAATAAATATCTTGACAGTAATATCACAATACATCTATGAAAATGTAATGTATACGCATAAAAACAGAGACAACTTTTTGAAAAACTGTGATGTTCACACTAGAAATACCAGAAACAAAAACAAATTACTTATACCATCGTACAGATTACATAAGGTAGGGAAGTCATTTATGGGAAATTGCGTACGCTTATATAATAAGCTTCCATCTGAAGCAACTGAGCTCCCTATTCGTAAATTTAAACAATACATAAAACAAAATCTTATTAAGAAAGCATTTTACTCTATAGATGATTACGTTAACGATAATAATGCTTGGCCAGATGTCGCTCCATTCCACACCGACAATAGCATGTAAGAAATTGAATGTTGTGCTTCATATATGTATTTAAATAATTATTGACATGTATCTAAATCATTTTAAACTTAGATTTAGATAGGCAAAAATAAATTGTATTAGACACATAAGTTATGTATGAATGTACTAGTGGTTTCTTTTTCACTTCTTCCACTAGTGGACAAAAAATTGAAGTGAAGAGAAATCAATAACATATTTATTTCTTTTTTATAATAATTAACTGTATAAAATTTGACTTGTCTAAGTGCTTATTTTGTAAGCCTAAAGAAATAAAGTTATTGAATCTGAATCTAAATCTGAACACTTTGCCTTGTGCGTCATTTTACAACCAAGACTTTTTATGATTTGGTCGTAAAATCTATTAGTCATTTTACAACTTCGGCGTTATGCCTTAGTTGTCTATCGTACAACTAAGACATTCTACTTACTAGGGCATTCTGCAAAAAAGGCATTGTGCTTACAAAGGCACTATGCAAATACGACGTTTTGTTTACATAGTCTATATGCAATCTAGTCCTTACGAACCTAACCCACAAAATACAAGTTAAATAAGAAATAAAAATGGGAAATAAAGTGATCACTTTGATTTATTGTTTTATATTATTGTATTTACCTTTTAAGGTACCGATTAAGGTGTAATTCATTTATTTACTGGTAAAAGACTTTAACATTGACATGCCGTAGTCGTTATACCTTGTACATTAAATAATTATACGATCTTAAGTAATGGACTCTTACACATAAATATATTAATCAAATTTATTATTTCATTATCATCTATACTAATATTATAAAGAGGAAAGATTTGATTGTTTGTTTGTTTGTATGTTTGTTTGTTTGTTTGTATGTTTGTTTGTTTGTTTGTTTGTTTGAATTGAATAGGCTCCGAAACTACTGAACCGAGTTAAAAAATTCTTTCACCATTAGAATCCTTAATTTTCCGTGATGAACATACGCTATATAATATTTTCAAAAAAGTTAGAGATCGGCATGAAAAATTCAATAATTGAACCGTGGGCTGTATATTCAACCTCTTTTTCTATTATGGCGCGTCAGAATAGAAAGAGGTTGTATAGCGCACGGTGCTTGCTTTTTCTCTACGGCCAGTGTCAGTTTTGGAATGTCGAGTCAATGTCAAAAACCCCAATGCTGTTGAAAAAAGTAAAGATCCGTATGAAAACTGTAAAACCCATCGTTTTAGTGTGTATAATTTCTGAAATTTTTGTTTAATACCCGTGCGAAGCCGCGGCGGGCCGCTAGTAATTTATAATGTAGACACATAAAAGATTATAAAATGTCACTCTGAAAATCAATCTACGCCGAAGCCGCTGGCAGGCGCTGGCAGTTTCGGAGCGGATATTGAATTTGGAACTTCTAAAGTAGGTATTTCTATACTAATATTATAAAGAGGAAAGATTTGATTGTTTGTTTGTTTTTATGTATGTTTGTTTGTTTGTTTGAATTGAATAGGCTCCGAAACTACTGGACCAATTTCAAAAATTCTTCCACCATAAGAATCCTAAAATTTTCGTGATGAACATAGGCTATAAAATATTTTCAAAAAGTTAGAGATCCGTATAAAAACTTCAATAATAAAACCATAGCGATATACATCAACTTCTTTTTTTTTTTCTTTTTTTGCGCTGCTCGCTTTTGCTGAGTTTTGCTGTGACTCAACTTCAACTTCTTTTTTTATGGCACCGCTTTTGCTACGACGACTCCGCCGCCAGTGTCAGTTATGGATTGTCATAGACATCACAATTCGTTACTGGGGTGCTGAGCTGGGGTGCGAGAGGAAACTCAATGTCAAAAAATATAAAAACTTCAAGATTAGAACCATGCGATGTAGGCTCTGAAAAACGATCATATGGAATTGTTGTAATTGTCGAATTTGACACGGAAGCAATATTGGACTACCAGTCTCTTTCTCACAACAGTGGTTTAACGTTAGGAAAAATCAATACACACTCTTTTTATCAGCGCCCTCTTCCTGGTTTCATTGTCACGGATGTCATTCTATTCAACGGGTTTGTTTACATGTCAGGAGAAGTCATTGTGAGATTTTTATGTTTTGCCCGTGTTTTCGACTTATTTATTGAGCAAAACTGTAATATAAATTGAAAATCATATAGAAGAGGTACCATGAAGTGTTCTGTAGCAGGCTGAGGCCTATGCCAAAGCAAAAACAGGCCAAATCTAACCTTACACCGGTAAGTGGTAACATTTCGTTAAATTGGTGTCTATTGTACATTGTATTTTGATATAAAGTGTGTAAAAACCTATTATTTTGAATCATCTTTATTGTGAGCTGTAGAAACCCGCAATATTCTCAATATTTCATTCACATCGCAGACATAAAAACCGGTGCTAGTGTTGAACATCATCGAACATCGAACGTTATCGATAAATTAGGTAAGGTCAGTATGGGTACCTAAGTATAACTATTGGGCAAGTGTAGAGGACTTTTTTATTACGAAAACCATTTGAAAACCATTTTTGGATTCAAAATAAACTTTGACAAAAATATGACACACTGCCGCCTGTTCCACATATCCCTACTAATCTATCCCTACTGGTAGGGAAGAACGGAATTTTTTTCCACCTATTACTACTAGGGGGGATACTTTTCCACTTATATCCACTGTTATAATCATTCAGGAAATAGGTATCATCATATCGAAAATGTATAAGTGCATCATTAAGTGTTTTGTTTATTGTTAAACAACTTAAACTCCTTTACCATGAAAAGAAGAACCTCTTTCAACACGAAATCTATGAAATTGACATTTATTGTCATGTCGTTTTGAAATTATTACAATACTGAAAATAAAAAACGATTTTATTGAATATTGTTCTTTCAAGCCCATCTTCTCTTCAATTTTTGCTAAAAGTATGATTTGAGTTGGTATCACAATCTCATTACACGTTACACCTCAATTTTTTTGCAATTTACAGGACTTAAAGAGTTTAAAACTGTTTACTTTAGAGATGTTTAAAATTGGGAACTTAGGGAATGTCTGAAAATAGGATGAGAGTTACTCCTGGACTTTTTATGATTTTTCTTCGTATTTGTACTTTATCATAGTAGAAATACATGGAAGTAAAACGACCAAGTTTCCCCCCTAATAGTAATAGGTGGAAAAAAATTCCGTTCTTCCCTACCAGTAGGCATAGATTAGTAGGGATATGTGGAACAGGCGCACACTGCCCCGTGTTGACCTTAGAGGTGCAAGTCCATCTTAACGGACTTGAACCTCTCCACACAAGACCACCGGACACAAAACCACTGATGTGTTGACCTTAATAAGTTACGTATTTTTTCTTGTTTTAGTTTACCAAGAAACGAAAGCCGGCGGAGGGAATCGTATGAAAATATTGGCTTAGAAAATATCCGGCCAGGAACTCAAGACATTCATGTTTGCACATCGCACTTTGAAGAGAGTGCATTCAAATCAGAAAAGCTTCCAAAACGTCAGGTTATAACAAAATACAAAATATACGCGATCAATACAGTTAAAACAGTGTTTTATTACATATCCTGCTCCTGCTTCACTTCCAGTAAACTCTCGGATCCAGCTCCAATTCCGAAAATGAGGGTTTCCTTCGATTTCTCCGGGATCCCACCATCAGATCCTGACTTTCTTCCAATGGGACCACTTCAGAAATGCGCTCTTCATAACATAGGTAGTATAAAACAAAGTCGCATCCCGCTGTCTGTCTGTCCATAGGGAACTATGTATGCTTAAATCATTAAAACTACGCAACGGATTTGGATGCGGTTGTTTTAAATAGATAGTGATTCAAGAGGTAGGTTTACATGTATAATACATGCATAATATAGTAGAGGAACACTGACAATTTAAGAGGTTTCCGTGCAAAGCCGGGGCGGGTCGCTGAATCGCTTAAAAATGTATGTAAATATATTTTCCCGTCGCCTATAAGTAACTTCGTTCTGACCTTACTTTACAGTGGCGCCAACTGGTGAGTACAAAAACGGTAGCCCTCATTGATACAAAAAAATATACAGTTGAACATAGAACCTTTCCTTTTTTGATGTCGATTAAAAAGACAAGCTCGTCCATCGATATAATGTTATCGACTAGACGAACAAGTGAACATCCCTAATCCGCCATGTTGTTCTACCGATTTGTTTACATAGGTATCCAAGGAAAGTACATGCTTAGGGCACTTCCATAGACAATCGTTTTTCTGAGGATGTAGGCGATATAGCGGTGCGAGAGAAAAGTCAATGCCAAAAAATAAAGTTCTCCCTGTTTTTCTTTATCTATGTAAAGGAGGTAAAGGTACAATATAAGTAAAGGAGGTAAAGGTACAATTTTAAAAAGGAAAGGTTTTATTGTTTGTTTGTGGTCTGAATTAAATAGGATCTGAAACTGCTAGACCTTTTTGGAAAAAAAATCATCATAAGAATGATAATCATTGGCTATAGAATATTTTTAAAGTTAGTGATCCCCATGAAAACTTCAATAATAAACTACCTTATCTAACCTGTGTATGTAAGAACTTAAAATTCTTTAAAATACCCGTGCGAAGCCGGGGCGGGCTGCTAGTATTTAATATTTTCACCTGAAATTTTCTACCAATGACATCTTAGAAATACTTAATTAACCTACGCGAAATACCTATATAATACCCAAGTACTATTTACTCTCATTAGTGTGAAAATTACATTTCTCCTCTTGCAATAAGAAGTTTTAATTTTTAGCGTGATTCCTCTTTCACTCAGTATTCAATGACGCCCGTGACCTTAGATACTGCTTTACACGCTCGGTGCGTAATCTACTATTTTTCTTTTGAAAGTGGTTTTTATTCTTCTGGAATCTTTTTTCTTGTATTTAGTCTATTCAATGAATGATTGTGGATGACAAGGTCAAAATCAGTTCGGAACTTTGATCGTTTAGTTATGAGATATACATATGTATACTACTACTATGTATATATATACTAAATGAACAATCATAGTTAACGAATTAATTGTGAATGCTAAACGTTGCTTCCAACACAAAGTATGTTCATAGTTGACCCGCTAATATTCAGAATGAATATTAAAATAATTCTAAAATTAAATTAAAACTTAACCCCTGCTGGGTTGCCGATAGGGGGATAACAAAAGGGCTCTTTTTCACGTCACTAGTCTATAACGCTTACGATAACGACGCTATTTTTAGCCTAACAGTAATAAAGTTTGTGTTGCCTGCAGGTACGCCAGTCCGTGGACGCTGCCTTCTTACTCGTATAGTTGTGGCTGCCCGCAAGGAAGTTCTGGCAAGAGAGGGCAGACTAGACGACAGATCCGGTATAAGCCGTATGTACCTCCGGCGGTGGAGGAGCATGACCTCAAGAATATGTTGTTGAAAAGGCCGATGTCGCCCGGTCTGGATGTATACGCGCCTAGCTTGCCGTCCCTGACGTCCATAGCTCAGCGGGCTACTGGTATTTTAATTTTTATTTTGTTTATTGAGATGCACAAAACATGAAATAACCACAAAATACACTTAATTTAAATGTTATAGATCTATAGCTTGATTATTTAACAACTTATGTGCATATAGAGAATCCATATGAACGAGACATGTAGAAAACAACTGAAAATATTAATTTTACAACAATATTAAGCGGATACCTATTACCTAATTATCAACCAAGTACTTTCACAATTTTAAGCATACAATTAGGAACTTATGTAATTTTAGAGTTCTAGTACATGTATGGTATGGAAGCTCTATCTAATACTTATTTATTCACCGTGGCAGTTTTCTCCCAGACTCTTGTATACTCCAATTTATAATATACTGGCAGTCCGCCCTGGCTTCACACGAATATTTAACAATAATTGATATTTTCATGTGGACCCCTAATTTTTTGAATATATTCTGTAGCCTATATTCCTCGCGGAAAATTTAGGATTCTAATGGTAGAATTGATCAAATCGGTCCAGTAGTTTCGGAACCTATTCAATTCAAACAAACATACAAGCAAACAATAAAATCTTTCCTCTGTATAATATTAGTTTAGATATATATCACAAAAGCTGTTTAAATATAATTCAAAGCCGATAACAGAAGAGATAAATAAAATAGGGAAAAGTAGGGGTGAGCTCCAAGTTTTTCCAAAAGTTACCATTTTTCCGTTCAACCTCTGAGGCGACAACGTGAATAAAAAATACTGACGTCTTAGAAGGTTCCGATCGAAGGTTGTAGCAAAAATTACAAAAAAAACTATGTTTTTCTGACTGTACTTTGCCCGCTTGTTTTTAACCAACTTTCGGTCGATATAACATTTTAAAATTCTGTGTGGGTTGAAATTACCAATATTATTATTGTTTTTAGCTTGAAAGGTGAAAATTTGGCTTGAATTAACAATACGCCCCGTGGATTTATACACTAGCAGTCCGCCCTAGCTTCGCACGGGTATAAACAATAAATACCCATGCGGGGCGGACTTCTAGTAAAGAATGTTCGCATTTACCCGAAAAAGATTGTAGTTATATTATTAACGTAGCTTATTTTTTGTTAAGTAAATAAATACACGTCATGTATAGTATTCATTCACTAATTGCTTTTTCGATCACGGTCACGCTGGGTATTCCAAAGGTTAAATCTTTTTCTGACTCGCAAAATAAATTGAATTCTGGCGGAAATTTGTTGATAGAAGAGGTAACTAAAAAAGATAAGTTTGTTGAGAAAATCTGTTTGGATTTTGCTCAGGTACTGAGGACCATCTATGTGAGAGGTTAGAATATCAACCAAATACAGTGGAAGTACATATAAGTTGTTTGACACATTTAAGAAGGTAGTCAAGCTTATCCTATTGTAGTATAATTTTTATATATCTTAGAAATTTGCGTTGTATATTTTCAATTCTATCTTATGTTATCTTCATCATCATAATCACCAGCCTATAATAGTCCACTGCTGGACATAGGCCTCCCCTAATGAGCGCCGTAGATGGCATCATTATGTGGGGGCTATTGCCCATAATCCCCACGCTGGGCATGCGGGTTGGGGATCGTAGTTCGGTGTAGTTGTTCTGCAGAAGGCGCTGCTGCCCGCCCCCCGGTGTGTTTCCCTTAGTCGCCTCTTGCGACACCCACGGGAAGAGTTGGGATGGTGAAATTCTATGCTGGCACCACACGGCATATTCTATGCCGGCACCACACGGCATTATCTATCATAAATATGTATTATTATATTATAACTACACTAAAACATAAAGAGGAACAATTAGACTGTTTGATTATATAAGCTATATAGGCTCTGAAACTACTGGACCGATTCGAAAAATTCTTTCACCGTTAGAATCCTAAATTGTTCCTAATAAACATAGGCTATAGAAGAATATACCTATTCAACAAAGTTGAAGAAGAGGGTATTCATATGAAAATTAAATTTTTGTAAAAACTCTTACAAAGCCGGGGCGGGCCGCTAGTTATATATAATTATATCTCAAATCCCAAGTGGGGAGGAAAGTGGCAAGAATTTGGTACTACAGAGGATCTATAGTCTTGATGTTTTTGAAATGTTTTGAAGTTTTCTTGATAAAACTAACTCACTAAGAGGCTTTACTGACAATAGTAAAGATGTGAGCATTAAATAAAAGCTGTAAGTCATGACTCATGAGTGATCCCAAGATCCCTTATTTTATGAACGTTTTCTAGAGTGTGATGTTTAGCTTTTAGTTAAACTTTATTAAATTCGATTTTCTTGTTTACCACAACCAAAACATTAAAAAAAATACATTTAGATCTAGTTTATTCCTTAGGCAAAAGTCACCTATTGGACGACGACTACGAACTCATTAGATATTACTGTAGTAATTTGCGAGTCTCATTATTTACATTGCGTAATGTTTGAAAACGAAAGTTTTTAACCAGTGCGTCCTACCAGTTCTGACCTACGGAGCTGAGACGTGGACACTCATGATAGGGTTGGTCCACCAGTTCAAAGTCGCTCAGCGAGCTATGGAAAGAGCTACATATCTCGGGAGTTTCTCTGAAGGGTAGGATTCGTAACGAATACATCCGACAGATAACTAAAGTCATCGACATAGCTCAGAGAATTAGCAAACTGAAGTGGCAGTGGGCCGGCCATATATCGCGAAGAACAGATAACCGCTGGCTGGGGTGAACGTGTTCTTGAGTGGAGACCGCGACTTGGTAAACGTAGTGTAGGACGCCCTCCGGCCAGTTGGGATGACGATCTGCGAAAGACTGCTGGCAGATGCTGGATGCGACAAGCTGAAGACAGGGCGCTATGGCGCTCATTAGGGGAGGCCTATGTCCAGCAGTGGACTAATATGGGCTGATGATGATTAACTATTAGATGATGATTATAATTTACATCTTGAGACATGATCAGGTATTAATTACGAAGATGTAGCATCCCATAAAATTGTGTACAATTTCTTAATACGTTAAAGCATTAATAATAACAACATAAAAATCCTTTACAACTCTGTAACAACTCAACTCTGTCTCTTTACAACCATGCCCAAAACTAGCTGAACGGCCGAATTGAACTTGCAGACCGATCAAATAAAATCCTCCTCAGAGGTTAAATTAACCTGAAGAGTTCATCTACCTATGTACCTAAGCACAATCTATCTAGATTTTTATCGTCAATAGAACTTTTGTTTGACCTTTAAAAGAGTGCTAACAAAGTCCTGTGACGTAGCTATCACGGCAGAGCTGTATAATATAGGTTATCCTTTGGTTATACCTAGAGCGTTTGCCCACGTATACCTTTTGTATCGATGTCATCACGCATTTCCATCGATAGGGGTACAGCCGCGTTTTTCGCGGGCTTTACCTTTGTTCTGCGATTTTTCTGCTACAAAAAGTAGACGGGAGCGAGCGCTTTTATTCGTTGTAATAGGATCGGCCTGGAACCTTACCTGAGCGTACAGCGTAATACCTACCTATGTACCTCTTACCAAGTCTGGCTTCCCGTTTAGAAGCTTTAGACGACTGAGACTACAAATATATTTACTCCCACAAATAATAAATGTGGTCGCGGTCTCGGCTTGTTTATGGTGTTGTTTGTGAAAACAATGACTGGAAACATTCTTAGATATAATATACTTGGATAAAAAAAATATTGATTTCGATTATCTTTTTACGGTTGAAAGGATCGTAATTTAATTTAAAATGGAGGTCAATTGTCTTTTGGGGTTTATTTTAATACTGAATATTTGTTTTTTAGTGCTATATTAAGGAATCAATCACATCACATCATCAGCTTTTAATAGTCCACTGCTGGACATAGGCCTCCCCTAATGCGCGCCACAGATGTCATTATTTATCATATAACCGCCAAATGATAAATATTATGGACTATTCAACGAATTTATTGACATCCCGTACATTTAAAAAAAATTCACATATAAAATAATTACTATGCATTGATTCTAAATATAGACGTGCTTATGTATCTGGCGACGGATACATTTCCCATACAAACTTAGTACCAAAATGATTTGTAATTTTAGAATATTTTCACCATGATTTGCTATTATTTGCTTTTTTTAAAATACACTCGAGAGCAATGAATCCGGGTCACTCAAAGAATCCAAAAAATCTCGGAAAGTAAGAATGCTAGGTTAATGCAATAAATTGTATTTAATAGACAATTTAATACTCCTTAAATGAAAGTTAAAAAAATATGAGTCACCATACATTTTATTTACACAAAATTACATAAAGAAAAAAAAACTGCTGATCTCTCCTTAAAACAAAAATAGGAAACATGAAATTTTTGAACTTTATGACGATTTTCTTGAATTTCAATACTTCGTATTACCTCCTCGTGCTTCCATTACTGCGTTTACGCGGTTTGGCATGCTGTACACCAAGTTCCTTATACGATTTTGGGGAATATTCTCCCATTCCTCTGTGAGAGCAATTTTGAGCTCAGGAAGCGTGATTGGGGGAGGGTTTCGTTGTTTTACGCATCTCCCTAGCTCGTCCCAAGCATGCTCGATCGGGTTGATATCCGGGCTGCGCGCTGGCCACTCCATACAAGTAATGTTCATCTCTTGAAGGTAGTCATTCACAATCCTACCTGTATGAGGTCGGGCATTGTCATGCATAAATATAGCATTCTCACCCAAATTGACCATAAATGGACCAACGTGTTCGTTGAGGATTTCTTCCACATATCTTACGCTAGTTAAAGAGCCGTTTTCTATGATCACCAGCTCTGTGCGACTTTCAGAGGAAATTCCGGCCCACACAAGTACAGACCCACCACCGTAGGCTACTTTTTCTTCGATGCATGCTTGCTTGAATCTTTCCCCTGGTCTTCTATACACTCTGTGTCTTCCATCGTGCTTGTAGAGCATAAATTTTGATTCGTCGGAGAACATAACTTTCGACCAATCTTCAATACTCCAATTTACGTGGTTCTGGGCATATCTTAGTCTTGAAATACGATGGCCACGCTCCAGTTTAGGGCCGTTTGCAGGTCTAAGGGGTTTTAAGTTAGATTCAGCAAGCCGACGTCTTACTGTCCATGCACTTGGGTTACTTCCTCCGAGGCGTCGAAACTGATTTGTGAGTTCAGTTCCTGTGAGAAAGCGATTTCGAAGCATGGTGTTCACCAAGTATCGGTCTTCTCGTGCTGTGGTACACCTAGTTCTGCCCGTTCCTGGTCTGCGTAGGTTAGAACCAGTTTCTTCATAACGTCGGAGAACTCTTTGTACTGTTGACAGCGACACACCGACCGTCCTGGCTGTATCGCGCTGACTCCGGCCGGTTTCCACCAATGTAAGTATTCTGGTGCATTCTTCAAGTGTAAGCGACATGATTTCAGCTTGAATAATGAATATTGAGCACTATCAACCTGGTTTATGTACCAACATAAATGACAGATTACAAACAAAAGCAAAAACAAATCCTGTAATTTCGTAGTTCCATCTTCGACAGTGTTCCCTTTTCAAATTAGATTTTTTTATGATATAACTTTACAATAACTAAGAAGTTTTAATACTTTCATTTAAGGAGTATTAAATTGTCTATTAAATACAATTTATTGCATTAACCTAGCATTCTTACTTTCCGAGATGTTTTGGATTCTTTGAGTGACCCGGATTCATTGCTCTCGAGTGTACTTACCAACACAAATACTAAGAAAACCTTTTTTTTTAAATGAAATTTGTTTTAAAGTAAAGTTTATGGTAGGAATGAAGTAAGTTTTTACGAAATATTTTTTTTAGTCGAATGATTTAATGTTTCATATTCTGACCAGCTATGGTTCCTCACATTATTTGGGCCATTGACGCCTACGCCAATCTTCATTTCCAAATATGGAATATACCTATACAATCTATTTTAATGCAAAAACATATTTTATATCTGTTTTAACCTACAAGTGGGGGTGCGAAGAATCTCCGGGCTACCCCAGGCTACCATCCACCACACAAACTGACCCTGGCAACGTTTAACGGACGCACTCTGAGGCTTGATCACCATCTAGCGCAGTTGGAAGTGGAGTTAGAGAACATTAAATGGCATATTCTAGGGTTATGTGAAGTCCGTAGAGAGGGGGAGGACACCGTAACCCTAGACTCGGGCCATCTTCTCTACTTTCGCGAGGGTGATAAAACATCCCAGGGTGGCGTAGGTTTCCTCGTCAATAAGGCCCTCTCTAACAACGTGGAAGAAATCTCCAGTGTGTCGAACAGGGTAGCGTACCTGATCCTTCGGCTGTCTAAGCGCTACAGCTTGAAGGTAATTTAGGTCTACGCACCGAAGACATATCCAAAGCCTTACATCACACCACCAAGGCTCACTTCAACGTTGTTATGGGGGACTTTAACGGCAAGGTGGGAACCCAGACTGGCAGTGAATCCCGAATAGGCCCGCATGGTTTTGGAGTTCGAAATCACAGGGGGCAAATGCTCTTCAACTTCCTAAAGAAAGAGGGGCCGTTCTTAATGAACTCTTTCTTTAAGAAACAGCCCCAAAGGAAGTGGACATGGCGGAGTCCCGATTCTGTGACAAAAAATGAGATCGACTTCATCATGACGGATAGCAAGCATATATTCAGAGATGTCTCAGTGATCAACAGGTTCAATACCGGATCTGATCACCGACTCCTTCGAGGCTCTCTGAATATAAATTTGAAGCTTGAAAGAAACCGTCTGATCAAGTCCACGCTCCGACCGAACCCAATCAGAATCCTGGCGGGCACCGAGAAGTTTCAGCAGCTTCTCGGGAATAGATTCGCTGCCTTGGAACCCACTGATGACGCTGACGAGACCCTACACAATCTGGTCGAAACTTTGAGGGACGAGGGCATCAAGTTTTGCAAAAAGCAGCGTACTGGTAAGAAGTCCAAACTCTCGGATGAGACTCTTGGGCTGATGACAAAAAGACGGGAAACCACCCAAGCGACTTCGTCAGAAAGGTCAGACCTGAACAAGCGAATTGCGAAGATGGTACGGCGCGACCTTCGGAGCTCCAATGCACGCCTCATTAAAGAGGCGATAGAGCGAAACCGAGGGTCCAAAGTATTCACTCAGCAGCTTGGCAGGAGCCACTTGACGAAGCTTACAACGCACGACGGAAGGACCGTATTGTCGAAGCCGGAGATATCGGCCGAGATAGAGGACTTTTATGGCCGTTTATACGCTGCTTATGCTCCTCGTTCCCAACGAGACGGCCACGATTCTAGAGCCACCTTGATACGCCACTATACCGACGAACTGCCAGACATCAGTCAAGACGAGATTGTGTTAGCTCTGAGGCAGCTTAAAAATGGAAAAGCCCCCGGTGAGGACGGAATAACATCAGAGCTTTTAAAAGCTGGAGGATACCCTGTTATACAGGAATTACAGAGCCTCTTCAACGCCGTCCTTCACAGTGGGAGAACTCCAAAGGCGTGGAGTGGGAGTTTGGTGGTGCTCTTTTTTAAGAAGGGAGATAAAACCCTCCTTAAAAATTATAGACCCATCTCGCTCCTAAGTCACGTCTATAAGCTATTCTCACGAGTTATATCGAACCGTCTCGCTAGGAGACTCGACGAGTTTCAGCCACCGGAGCAGGCTGGGTTTCGCGGAGGATATGGTACCATAGACCACATTCACACAGTGAGGCAGATTATACAGAAGTCCGAAGAGTATAATCAGCCCCTGTGTCTGGCCTTTGTGGACTATGAGAAGGCCTTTGACTCCGTTGAAACCTGGGCTGTTCTACAATCCTTACAGCGATGCCAAGTAGACTATCGTTATATCGACGTGCTGAAATGTCTCTACGAAGCCGCTACGATGAGTGTCCGAGTACAGGACCAGCAGACTAAACCGATCCAACTGCGCAGAGGAGTGAGGCAGGGGGATGTTATATCCCCGAAACTGTTCACGAGCGCGTTGGAAGATATGTTTAAGACGCTGGACTGGAAAGACAAGGGCATCAACATAAACGGCGAGTACATCTCACACCTGCGATTCGCTGATGACATAGTCTTAATGGCGGAGTCGCTAGAGGAGCTGAACCGGATGCTGGACAGTCTAGCTTCAGCCTCCCGATGTATCGGTCTTGGCATGAATTTGGATAAAACCAAAATCATGATCAATGGCCACATTGATCCAAGACCGGTGATCGTACATGGCCACCTTCTCGAAATTGTTTCTGAGTACACTTACCTCGGGCAGATTTTGCAGTTGGGTAAAAACAATTTCGAGAAGGAAGCCAAGAGGAGGATCCAGCTAGGCTGGGCAGCGTTCGGAAAACTACGTCGAGTCTTCTCGTCATCCATACCGCAATGTTTGAAAACGAAAGTTTTTAATCAGTGCGTCCTACCAGTCATGACCTACGGAGCTGAGACGTGGACACTCACGATAGGGTTGGTACACCAGTTCAAAGTCGCTCAGCGAGCTATGGAAAGAGCTATGCTCGGAGTTTCTCTGAAGGATAGGATTCGTAACGAATTCATCCGACAGAGAACTAAAGTCATCGACATAGCTCAGAGAATTAGCAAACTGAAGTGGCAGTGGGCCGGCCATATTTCGCGAAGAACCGATAACCGCTGGGGTAAACGTATTCTTGAGTGGAGACCGCGACTCGGTAAACGTAGTGTAGGACGCCCTCCGGCCAGGTGGGATGACGATCTGCGAAAGACTGCTGGCAGATGCTGGATGCGACAAGCCGAAGACAGGGCGCTATGGCGCTCATTAGGGGAGGCCTATGTCCAGCAGTGGACTAACATAGGCTGATGATGATGATGATGATGAACCTACAAGTTATTATAGTATGCTATATATTTAAAAAAAATACTAATTGTATTGTATTTTTTCAAATAACGCGATGTAATTGGTCGAATTTCTTCATTTCTATTGGCGCGCCATCGTTCTCTATCAAATGGCATTCAAATGTCAGAACCGTCCAAAAATGACTTTCGCACTGTTAGAACTTCACTGACGATATGTACAATAGTCATTTTTTTTTTTAATTCTAATAGAGATAAAAGGTTGCTAAATGTTAACTAGTTAACTGCCTCCGGATTAACTTAACCTTTAACTTATTAAGTTTTGAAATATTTTGATATAAGAGGTAATTTAAACTACCCATAATGATAATTAATATTACGATTTTCAATACGTTTTTCATCTTATTTACATGCAAGTATAGTCACAAAACCAATCAATAAATGCCATTGTTCGGGTTATTTACGGAAGAAAGGGAGGGGGCGGGGGAGGTAAATTGCACTTTGCGCGCCTTTTTGTAACCTTAGTTATATCAAATATAAAAACCTTAGTTCATATCAAAAAAAGAAGGAAGAAATTATCCTAGAAGAACATAATATTTTGTTGACGAACGAACCAGAATCAAAGTATTTGGGCCATGTTTCTCCAACCTCTGGGACTTCCAAGGTAATAAGTAAAAAAATCCATTACTGTTTTTTTTTAAGAAAATATATCAATGAGACCTTTGCTGGCGATTGGATGCGATAGGACGAATGTTAACGTCGGAAAATATGGAGGTATTATACGTTTACTAGAGAAAAAATTCAATAAACCATTACAATGGATTACTATGAGTTACCATTTCGACATTTGTTCACACATATTGATGGCGCTACATTGGGACCTCAAACATTTACGGCAACGATTGGAAAACAACTGGAAAACTGTGAAAACAAACGTGTTGTCCAGTTTCAACCGATTCCTTCAGAGTTACCGGACCTATCAAACCAAGATCTCTGTGACGGACGGAGCCGGGAGCTGAAGATCAAGATCGATTAGCCCTCTTTGTAGCCCTTTAGAAAGGGTTTAATTTGTACCCCAGTCTTTCTTTCGCACGTCTTATCATTAGATATTGTTAATGTAAATGTGTTAAAACTTGCTCGCCCTACCCCCTACGGTGGCGGGACAAAGTATTTTAATATAAGTAGCGCCAATTTGAGTGAAAAAGTGTAGTCAAGTAGTCAAGTCAGCAAGTAATAAATAAACAAGAAAAATAAACCTAGTAATACAGTCCACAAGTCGTTTCAATTCGCCTAAGGAACGTGGAGGAGAACCCTACGAGTAGGAGCTAGGACCCCCTTCAAGTTTTGGTCCTCCGAAGCCGGATCTGAGAAGCCATCGTCGACAAGAAGAGCGGTACCGGGTTGACTATCGTGACCGACCCCAACCACAAGGGCGGTCACGTGACCCCGACTTCCCCGGTTCGCATAAAGCCGAGGTAGCGGGAGTACCCGAGGAAAGGAGCCGGCAACCGGCGCAACGTGCATCATTCGTCGGGGCGCACTGGGCGCTCGAAGAACCCCGAACGGGGCAGCGTGCATCGTTGTCAAGACCAGCGCCAGGGGCACGGGGTGCCTGAAGAACCCCGAACGGGGCGCCGTGCATCGTACGACGGTAGCACTGGGTGCTCGAAAAACCCCGAACGGGGCAGCGTGCATCGTTGTCAAGACCAGCGCCAGGGGCACGGGGTGCCTGAAGATCACCGAACGGTGCTACGACCGAAGACACGCGTTATCGCGGCCCGCTGGCTCACGGATACCTTGCGGTGTTATTACGAAGTGGCCAACGGGTAAACGCCTTCGGGTGGTGTGGTGTTTGTGCGGCACCACCAGTCCAACAAGAGCGCAAGGACGGCGCGGGCTGAAGTGCACTCCTCGCCGGTAAGGGACACGCAACACGGGCGCCGGACTGTAGGCACACGCCTAAGGGGTCGGACATTCCAGCCGATTCCCGAGCATCCCGTGATTGCGTGTTCCCCTCTGCTGGGAGGAACCCCCCTACCCATCCCAACGTATCCATCCCCGAAGGAGCAAACGTCAGCCTTTTGGCGGCACCTCCTGACGGACTGATAGGGACCGATAGGGAAAGATAGGGACCGATAGGGACCGCTAGGGGCGTTCAAGTGCCGAAGAAGATGACCACAAGAAGCCCGCCAGCTACGAGGACAAGGACTGCCGCGCTGAGGGTATACCAGGATTACCCCGCGTCACCATCAGACAGTACGCACCCCGACGCACCACCCGTATCGAACCCCGAAACAGGGGTAGGACCCGGGCCATCCGCGCCTGAAGCACGAATCGCTGGTGATACTACTGCTGACGTGACTACCAACCGCGCCGTAAATGGCAACGCTCGTGCCAATACTGCGCGGGACATAGCCGAGCTAAGCACTATCGAACCTCAAAGACTACCAAATAGTCGCGCCCAATCAGTGCTCTCGCAGCAATCGAACGTTAGCATCGCGCTGCGTATCCGTAAAGCGGAACTTGAAGCAGAAGAACGGCTCGCGGAAATACGCCGAAAAGAACTTCGAATTCAAGAAAATCTTATCAAAAAGAGATTAGCCGCAGAAGTCGCCGGAATACGTGAAGAAACCGATGCAGTTAGCGTTACTAGAGAAGAGAACGGTACTGCAGAGAGACACGTTAGTGAGTGGCTCAAGAAGCATCGCCTACGGGGGGAGCAGAGAGGATACGATCCAATAGAAACGGATGAAGGTATTAGGATCCGCTCTGCTTCAGAGGAACGAACTGCTCCACGACAACCCACAGCAAACCAAATTACATTTGAATCAAGACGACAGAGATCCCCTTTGCCAGAACAACATAGAGATGAAAACGCATTCGATAGACTGACAATAGCGTTAGAAAGAATGGCATCAAACAGACCACCTACGAGACAGATGCACGAACTACCCATCTTCAACGGTGGAGCCAAAGAATGGCTACCGTTCAGAGCAGCTATGCGAGACTCTACGAAGCTTTTCAAACTGTCACCGGCGGAGAATCTAGCTAGACTGAGAACGTGCCTGCGAGGCGAGGCACGAGCTACGGTGTCAGCACTGTTGTTCACAGCGACTGATCCATCTGTAATCATGAACACTCTTGAACAAGTTTACGGACGTCCAGAGATGATAATAGACGATGCTATTGAGGATATTAGAAGAATGCCACGTTTAGGTACAACCGTAACAGAGTTGAATGGTTTCGCAATCAAGCTTCAAAATATAGTGGCAGTAATCACAAGCCTAGACGAACGAGGATATCTACAGAATCCCATGCTAGCGCGTCAAGTTACAGAAAAACTGACTCCACATATGAAGGCAAGATGGTGCGACTATGCCGAGGAATTCGGAGATCGAAGGGAAGCGGAAATCGTAACTCTATCCAAATTCCTCATGAGGGAGGCAGATCGCGCCGTACGTCATGCATACTCGGCCGCTCGCGGACATAGTTTGCGGCCGAACGAGGGAAGTGCAAAACGCACTGAAGAGCGGAACCCTGCGAATGAACGAAACCGCAGAACCGTTCTTGCTACAACTGAAGAAAAGGACAACGCAAAGACTAAGGAAGATAAATGTCTCTGCTGCGGCGGTGAGCACCGAACGCCACTGTGCCGGAAGCTAGCGGCCCTGACCGTAACCGAACGATGGTCATGGGCGCGAGAGGCACGAGTCTGTTTTCGTTGTCTTAATAGTAAACACAGACGTTTCCGATGCAAGAGCAAGAGATGTGGGATTGATGAATGCACTCAATCGCATCATGCGTTGCTGCACTCGCCAGAGAACCGAAGGGAAACGCCCTCACACAATATCGAAGAGTCTGCCCTTACAGCAGCAGCGAGGGCACCTGAGGAAGAATTGCAAATATTGTTAAAGGTCTGTCCAATAACTGTCCGAGGTCAAAACGGCAAAGAACTGAATACTCACGCATTACTTGACGAAGGGTCAACGATAACACTGGTCGACGAGGAGATCGCCTCGCTGTTAGGAATGAGAGGACCAGTGAGAGCGTTGAATATCGTGGGAGCCACATCAAGTCAACGTGAACCCGAAAGCCAGATCGTAACATTCGGAGTGCGAGGACGGTGAAGAACCTGACTCTGGGAAGTCATTCGGTTGGAATAGAGCTTCTCCAACTACCCCACTTACGGGAACTTAACCCGAAGGCCGTCTGTTACTTGAACGTAAAACCACGAGTACTTATCGGCGCCGACAACTGGCATCTTATAGTAACACGGAAGCTGCTAACAGCTAAACGAAACCAACCAGCTGCCTCGCTTACGGAGTTGGGTTGGATAATCCATGGAAGCGCCCCTCTAAGAACGATTGAAAGAGACGCTGAAGTTATATGTCACGTGCGTACTCCTCAAGGCATTCCAGACAGGGATGACGAGTTGAACGAACTCGTAAAGGCGCATTTCGAAATAGACGCTCTCGGAGTCTCAGCCAAGAGGAAACCTAACCCTAATGAGGAGCGCGCTAAAGAAATATTTGAACGAACAGTCAAACGAAAGAAAGATTGTTTTGAGGTGGGATTACCGTCGGCGATCGACCATTCAGAAATGCCACCGAGCTACGATATGGCCGTACGCAGGTTGCAGGGCATAGAACGCAAGATGGATAAATCGCCAGAGTTCAAGAGCGCCTACACAGGACAGGTGACAAATTTAGTTGAGAAAGGGTATGCGGTCAAGAGTAACGAAGACCACCCGCAAACAGAACGGTTATGGTACCTACCGCACTTTCCTGTCACGAATCCCAACAAACCAGATAAAGTTCGAATGGTATTTGATGCAGCCGCGCGTTCAAACGGAACTTGTCTTAATGACGCGCTTTTAGATGGACCGGACTTACTTCAGTCGCTCCATGATATATTGTTTCGCTTCAGAATGAAGCCGGTTGCGGTCACTGCTGATATACGTGAGATGTTCCTTCGAATAAAGATAAGACACGAGGATCAAGTAGCTCAACACTTCCTGTGGCGAGGAGATGATCGCTCCGCTCCGCCACAAAAGTATGTGATGGAGTCTATGATCTTTGGAGCCCGTAGTTCACCCTTTCTGGCTCATAGCGTGAGGGACCGAAATGCAGCAGACTTCAAGGTGTCACACCCACTTGCGTACGACGCTATTACTTGCAGTCATTACATGGACGATTGGGTACAAAGCTTTGACGATGACGAAATAGCCGCCCGCACAATAAAGGAAGTGCAAGAAGTGCACAGCAAAGCTGGTTTTGAGTTAGCCAGCTGGAGTAGCAATAAGGAACACTTACTCAGAGGAATACCCGACGAAAACCGTGCACATGCACCGAAAAAGCTCGCAGCTAACGCACATCTATACGAGAAGGCGTTAGGAATTCTGTGGATACCTACTTCAGATGAACTGGGATTCAATACTGCGATGAACAAAGTACCCATGGAGGTGAAGAAAGCCCAAAGGCCGCCGACGAAGCGCGAGGCCTTAGGGGCAGTGATGTCTCTGTTCGACCCGCTGGGCTTGCTAAGCCCATACACTATAACTGCCAAAATTATGCTTCAGGAACTATGGAAAAAGAAGGTGGGTTGGGATGACCCGTTACCACCCGAGGAAACCTCGGCCTTCGATGAATGGCAGTCTGATTTGAGGCACATTGCCAAGTTAAGATTGCCGCGATGCTACGATCAAGGAAGCAACATAACGCGGCGACAGCTTCACGTGTTCTGTGATGCGAGTGAGCAGGCGTATGCAGCCGTAGCGTATTGGCGCTTGTCAAGCCAAGAAGGCATTAACGTTTCAATAGTTGCCGGAAAAGCTAAAGTCGCACCGTTGAAAACGCAGAGTATACCGCGGATGGAGCTACAAGCCAGTTTGATCGGAGCGCGACTAGCGGCTGACATAGTACGTTGTCACAAATGGCATACCGAAGTGATATTTTGGAGCGATTCGAAAACCGTGTTACACTGGATCAGAAACGATACGGTCCGTTACACGCCGTTTGTCGCACATCGACTGGGAGAAATAGCCGAACTGACAGATGCGGACCAGTGGCGATGGATACCGACCGCTCTGAATGTAGCAGATGACGCGACGCGCGCCGGCAATACGGAGCTGAAACGAGACAATCGATGGTTTACTGGACCCCAATTCCTACGAGAGAGCGAAGACTGCTGGCCCGGCCCGCATGCTTCTGAGACCTCAGAAGAGGAAGTTGTGGTGTCGCACGCCAGAGAGAAGTCGACGCTAGTAGAGGTGTCACGTTTCTCCTCCTACGAACGTCTAGTCAGAACAGTGGCGTATGTCCTCGCTTTCATCGACAAATGCAGAAAGCAGGCGAGGAGACTTGGCTTGAAGCATATACGAGAAGCCGAACGCCTGCTGATCCGAGATTCGCAAAGCGACACTTTCGCCGAGGAACTAACGCGATTATCAAAAGGACAGACCGTCGATCGCACGAGTCGTCTCTATAGACTTGATCCCGTGTACAAAGACGATAAGATAATCCGTTTGAACGGAAGAATTAACGCTGCGACGGTTCCGGACGAGATGAAACAACCTCCGATCTTAGATGGGAATCACCCGATCACGCGCCTAATAATCCGACAAGAGCATTTGAGCAGCGGACATATGGGGAGAGAACACATAGTGAACAACCTCCGTCAGCGTTATTGGATTTTACGCCTGCGACCAAATGTACGAGCGGCGCTACGTGAGTGTGTATGGTGTAAAATTAAGAGAGCCAACCCAGAGAAGCCAGTAAAAGGTGACCTGCCTCAGATACGACTTAGTACACACACAAGACCGTTCTCACGCTGCGGAGTCGACTGTTTCGGCCCTATGTGGGTGACGATTGGCAGACGACGTGAGAAAAGATGGGGAATGTTATTCACTTGCCTATCAACTAGAGCAATACACGTGGAGCTAATAGCTAGTCTAGACGTGGATTCAGCTATCGTGGCAATAAGACGAATGGCTGCACGTCGAGGAATGCCCTGCCTGATAGCGTCCGACAACGGAACGAACTTCCACGGAACTGACGCGGAACTGAACAGAGCTTTCGCGGAATGGCTCCCCGCCCTCAAGGATTACGCACTCACGAAGCGAATCGAGTGGAGGTACATCGATCCTGGGGCACCGAATCAAGGGGGAGCCTGGGAAAGGATGATCAAATCCGTTAAAAGAGCTCTCGCAGTGACGCTCAACGAACGAGCGCCTAAAGAAGAAATACTTGCCACTCTAATGACCGAGATTGAGCACACCGTCAATTCGAGGCCACTAACTCATGTACCAGTAGAAGCAGAAGACCAAGAGGCCCTAACGCCCAATCACTTCTTGTTAGGAACTTCGGTGGGGCTGCCCTACGTGGGAGAATGCAACAAAAACGACAGGCGAACATGGCGCGCCGCTCAGGCACTTGCTAATATGTTCTGGGAGCGATGGATCAGAGAGTATTTACCGACCTTAGCACCGCGAGGTGACGCCAGGCGAAACCAAACGAATGTCAAACCAGGTGATATCACGATAATAGCAGACGGAACGCTACCGCGAAATGTTTGGCCCCGAGGTCAGGTCGAGCGCGTATATCCGGGTCCTGACGGTGTGGTGCGAAGCGTGGAGGTGCGAACTAAAGGAGGGATCTTCAGACGACCAGTAAGAAGGCTCATTGTCCTACCGATGAATAAAGGCTGCGAGGATCTACGCCGGGGGGAGACTGTGACGGACGGAGCCGGGAGCTGAAGATCAAGATCGATTAGCCCTCTTTGTAGCCCTTTAGAAAGGGTTTAATTTGTACCCCAGTCTTTCTTTCGCACGTCTTATCATTAGATATTGTTAATGTAAATGTATTAAAACTTGCTCGCCCTACCCCCTACGGTGGCGGGACAAAGTATTTTAATATAAGTAGCGCCAATTTGAGTGAAAAAGTGTAGTCAAGTAGTCAAGTCAGCAAGTAATAAATAAACAAGAAAAATAAACCTAGTAATACAGTCCACAAGTCGTTTCAATTCGCCTAAGGAACGTGGAGGAGAACCCTACGAGTAGGAGCTAGGACCCCCACAATCTCAATACAGATCAATAATATTTGTGTATAGAATTGTCTCTGCTGCCATGAGCGGTGTTATACCTGAAGACTTGGCAAACAAAACCCCAGGCAAGATGTCTCATGCCAGATGGCTAACCCGTGCTAATCGAATTGTCCGTTTTTAGGTGGGAGCTGAAGCTCTTCCGAAAAGAAAGTCATTTTAACAACCTATGTTGTGAAAGTTTTCGCTTCGCTTCGACTTGGTTCGCCATTAAAACTCACCCTACTTGTAAAGATGGGACACGACACTTGTGAAAGTTGATCTCTGCGTCTATCTATCAGCTGATCTTAAAAGCATACTAGATCCTGTCATCATAAGAAATAGCTATTCCGCTCACCCTGAGAATGCAGTATTAGCAATACCCACCCACAAAAACATATTCGTGAGTTAGCTGCGTGTCGGATTCTGAAAGCCCAGGCCATTACACTAACAAAAGTCAGACTTTTTCAAGTTTCTGACATTAACTTAGACGCGCTCTCACGTTGATATTATTGATTGGCAGCAATGTTACCGAACCTCCTATTCTCAATAGTCTAAGTGACGGGGATTCACAATTATTTGTAGCACAAGGTGGTGAAGGTGAATCGCCTTTATTACGCTTGTCATGTCATACGCAAGCTGTTGAAAGAGCCGTCAAGACTGTGTCTGAAGCATCGAATACTTTGTGCAAATCTGCAAGAGAAGGCTTCATAAAGGCTCAGATTGAATCTCGCAAAGATATGCCAAAATTTGACAGCAAGAAGGATTTTGTAGGTAAATAGTAATTCTATTTACCTACAAAATCCTTCTTGCTGTAAAATAAATAACATACTTTTACTGCATTGTAAGGCTTTTTTTCTCTTTATTAAACAAAAACGTCCTATTCACTTGCGTTTTATTACAATATAAAACATATTAATAGGTATTTTATAGTTCATAATAAGATTTTTACACAACCATTTTTGTTATAAATCAAAATTTTTGAGATCAATCTGGAGGCAGAATATAATATCCAATCTGTACTATTTTTTGCATATGAATTAAAGACGTACCATAACACCCTTTTATCGCTACTACGTATTAAAATTAGACACTGTTTTTTTCTTATACATTCGAGCGTGGCCCACCCTAATATACAACCTATTTTATTATTAAAACTGTCAAATTGTAGTAGATAATTAATTAAATGACTCAAATTTACTGCCGCTGCGCGAACTACAGTCTAATCTGCCCAGCACCATGAGCAAGTGGCGAAGAAGCCAGATCACAGTTTTTAACAAAAGGCTTATACACACTTATCGCTGAGCGCACGGAATATCAACCGCTGATTGTGCCTAATACAAACAAGGAAACTATGTAATTGTCACTACAGGTGACAATTACATAGTTTCCTTTTACTTCGCAGGCGTATTGGTACGATAAATGAATAGGAGGACCCCTAGGGCGGACGCCCTGACTTCGCATGGGTAATAATTATATAATTATTTTTTTTTTGAAGTTTTCATACGGGACAATATCATTTTTGTAGATATTCTAAAGTCAATGTTAATCAAGGATGGAGCATTACTATTCGTGAACGAATTGTCCAAATAAGTCCAGTAGTTTTGGGAGTTTATTTAATTCAAATAAACAATAATTATATTATATTAGTATAGCATACACGTATGTACGATAAGCCGCAGATCTGCAAATACGTTTGAGTGCACCTTCTTGTGCTGAGCAGTTGGTTCGGCGTTAATTTTTGTAGACGCCACTGACGGACGCATTCCACTATTATTTTGGTTTTTCTAACAAATACAAATTTAACATTACCTTAAAAACCTTGGTTGGTGTGGTTAGTCGATAATTTACTCTCGCATTTGTATAATCTGTGTGTATTTCTATAGGTACCTACTAATGTTATAAGAGAAAGAATTTGATTGTTTGATTTGAATAGTCTCCGAAACTATTGAAACAATTTGAAAAAATCTTGAAAGAATCCTACATTATCCATGATGAACATAGGCTATAAATTATTTTCAAAAAATTAAAGACTTGCTTTTGAGACTAGAACTTGCTTTATGCTACGACTCAGCCATTGTCAGTTATGGAGTGTCATAAACATAACATTTCGTTACTGGGGTTCGGGAGGAAAGTCAATGTCAAGTAATAAAGTACTCTGTTGTCTTTATCTATACAAATATTATAAAGAAGCAAGATTTGATTGTTTATTTGTTTTTAGGGTTTTGTCATCGGTTGCAAAACCCTTATGAAATCGCTTTGGGTCTGTTTTGTGTTTTGAATCCTTAATATCTCAGAAACTACTGCAGCTATTGACTTGAAATTTGAAATAATAATACATTTTGTGCGCCCGCACATATTTATAGAAAAATAAATGAAAATAAATGAAAAATCAAAATGAAGATTTTCCATACAAATTTTGAAATCGAAATTTTAAATGGGACGTACAAAGTCGAAAGTGGTATCAAATGAAAGGTAGTCGTTTGTAGATTTCAAAATAGTTTTTGAAATTTTGCTAGATTTTAAACTTTTTAAAATATTTTGAAAAAGGTCAAAAAAATGACAGTTCCCCCCCCCCTTATCTCCGAAGATTGCATAGCGATCGGCGTGATATGTACCAAGTGTTTGTAGATATGGATCTATATTTTACAGGAAAAATATAGAGAAGTCTGTAAAAATAATACTTTTTGAAATATGGTCTAAAAAGGGCGGGAAAAATTTCTGAAGGGGTGACTACCCCACCGAGTTGGGTATCAAATGAAAGGTATTGGTTTGTACATTCCAATACAGTTTTTGAAATTTCGATAGATTTTGCACTTTTTGATATATTTTGAAAAAGGTCGAAAAATTGACCGGTACCCCCCCTCTATCTCCGAAGATTGCAGAGCGATCGATGTTATATGTACCAAGTGTTTGTAGATATGAATCAATATTTTACAGGAAAAATATAGAGAAGTCTGTAAAAATAATATTTTTTGAAATATGGTCAAAAAGGTGGGGGATAATTTTCTAAAGGGGATACTACCCCCCCGAGTGGGGTATCAAATGAAAGGTATCAATTTGCACATTCTAAAACAGTTTTTGAAATTTCGATAAGTTTTATACTTTTCGAAATATTTTGAAAAAGGTCGAAAAATTGACCATTCCCCCCCCCTTATCTCCGAAGATTGCAGAGTGATTGATGTAAAATGTACTAAGCGTTTGTAGATATAGATCTATATTTTACAGGAAAAATATAGAGAAGTCTGTAAATATAATATTTATTGAAATATGGTCAAAAAACTAATTTTCATACAATGGGGGCTATTTCATTGAGAGTAATATCAAATCAAAGGTATGGATTTCGACAATTCAAAACAGGTTTTGAAAATCGTCTAAGTTTTATACTTAGTGAAATAGGTTGAAAAAAGCCGAAAAAAAATGTAGGTACCAACCCACTTACCTACCCACTAATCTCTGTAGTAACTGTTATAGTAGTTCCACAGCGCACCAAAACTGTTGTTCTCAAAATTTTTGAGAAGAGATATGTATCATAGATAATCCACACAGTATCATTTACCCACAAGCTAAGCAAAGCTTGTGTTATTAGTATTACTACGATACTTAATAAAGTATAAGTATCACATTAGATGATTTATTTTTGTGTACAGAAAAGGACTAGAACACCCGAACAAATAATCTGAAGATCCTACAAATATTAGTCCCGAGGCAGGAATCAAACCTCCACCTCCTGCGTTGTAAGCCCACCGCGCCAAGAGGTTGTCATATACGTACCTACCTACCTAAACGACAAAAGTTCAAAACCCTCGGCGCGCGAGTTACACTCGCACTTGTCGTACTTGTTTTAATTGTATAGGATTCAAAACTACAGGACCGATTTGGAAAAATCCTTTACTATTAGAATGATAAAGCTAGGTTATATAATATTTTTAAAATATTTCTATGGATCCGTATGAAAATTTCAATAATGTAACCAAACGAATAAAAGTGTGTTATTTTTTTTTTAATTATGTTTAATACCCGTGAGAAGCCGGGGCGGACTTAGTTATTAATATAGTGGAATTTGTAATTAAAGTGAAGTGTCCGCTTCATAACATAACATGAACAGATTTAATAGAACCCAATTATTGAAATGCCTGACCATGTCAGTGCATTGAAATGTCGCTTAGTGTTATTAGGTAGGTTAGAGAGATCATTGATTGAAGGAGTTACTAACAGGATGGAATCCTTACGTCATCAAATATTATAACTATCATCAACCATTTGCAACTAACCAATACTAAAACCGCGCTAGAACAAACTTCTGATCAACTATCGTTTCTGAGACAATCAACATGAAGTATGTGATACTAGCGGTCCGTCCCGGCTTCGCACGGGTATTGAACAAAAAAATTATTTTACATGCGGAACCCTAGCTTTTTGAAAATATTTTATAGCCTATGTTCATCACAAAAAACTTTGGATTCTAATGGTGAAATAATTTTTCAAATCAATTATGTACGAGCCAAAATATGTGTATGGTAGGAAACAAATAATAATTATTATTACTCATAGTTCTGTTTCGTGTAACCTATTAATGGTCAAACAAAAACTACATGGATTTAACCGAAACTTTCTTTATTTATTTATTCTATGGGTCACAAAAAAATATGAGAAAAGGAAAAAAGTTAGTTTTTTTTTATTTTCAGCATTTTCAAGGGGTGTGCCCAAATTGGCACAGTGGCCACTTATGAGTGATAATTTTCTAAAGAAGGCTTTTCGATGAACAGGGTTTTCTTGCATTTTTTACAGCTTCTAGCGGCTTTTAATATGGCAAATAATAGTCTACTCATTTCGGGAGCTTTTCAGGTACGTGGTCGGCGCCGCCGTCCAGTTGCAAACAAAAAAAATGTTTGATGTTGAAGGACGAGCAGAGTGTCTTTGGTTTTGTTTATTATCTAATGACCAATACATGCATTCTCTAGGTAGCTTATGTATGATAATCAGACAATATTAGTATTTCGAAGCAAATCTGTAGCACTCCAGCACTGACCGTAAAATTGTGTCTATGATTTTGACTTGCGTACAAAATACTAAAGCCCGCACTCATGGCAAAAACTTCTTCATCAAAAAACATTTCATATATTTGAACAGGTGTAAGTTCTGTCACTGCTTCTTTCATGCGACTTTCGTTTAGTATTCGGACGTCAGATTTTGTGTGGGAGTTAGTATAATTCGGGGTACACCATCAAACTGGTGCAGTTGATGTAGAAGGACTCGGTCTTGTCGGATGGTCATCTCTTTGAGGTACATCGGCTCTAAATTCGAGCTCTCTTGGCAGCTAGAGGCTCATCATCACTGCTACATATTTTCTGAATCTGAGTGAACACCAACATCACAGACAAATACCTCAATACTTCGGGAACTTCATTTGGAAGGTTAGATACAGTATCGTTGTTGTCTAAACCTTCTTCGTCATCAGTGACGACACAGGGTTCTGGAGGAATTATCGCCAAGTCATACTCCCAACCGCCACTGTCTTCTCCTATGAAATTTATAGCCTCTTCTAAGCCTTGAAAGTTGTTACCAGTGCTAATTCTACGCCTAAGACTCATTTTGAAATTCTGAAAAATGTAGATAAATTTAGTATACTTGTGGCCACTGTACCCAAATTGGCACAGTAATGTTTTGAACATCACAAAAATATAAATTATCATAAAAAGTTACTGCAACATGCTACAAATCATTGATTACTTATTATATTATACATATAGTAAGGAATCAGGGAGATTATATTTATCTGCATAATATAATAGTTAAAAACCAATACATACCTCCACACGTGTCTTGATATCAAAATTCAGCAAGAAATTATGAAAAAACTACTAATGATAGAAAAATCGTTTTAATGTTTATTCAATCACTGCATTTCCAACTACTCAAAACTACAATAATATTACGACTGGTGTCAACGGTTTTTTTTTCTATCCTCATTATTTAGGTGTTCCCAAATTGGTACGGCAACCATTAATGGGGTAATATATTTTGAAATAAATTGTTATTGTGTTCTAATGTCTTATTTAACAAGCAAAGGTCGATGATCATAATGGTTAAACCAGGTACATTTACTCCTGCGGACGGCTCATCCTTCGTGTCGCTTCGACGCATATCCAATAAATTATACAAATTACAAATTAACATTCACAATCTTGCTCACTGTCTAAATAACCAGTGATTGAATTTTGATTACTGGTGTCCATACATATACTGTATTTTTTATTGTGATATGGGTTTTTTGCCTGAAATAAACGAATATTATTATTATTATTATTATTATATATTATTAAAGGAAACGTTATTCTGTCTGTTTGATGTTTACTTCTTTGGCGAAATGGCAGGGAGTTATCCAGACGGACATATTTTTATTCTGCAAAAGCTCTAGCTTAAGAGCGTGCCATACCTCAGCCAAAATTCAAATTTCGAGCAGGATGACAAGATATGATTTTCGTATGAGTGAGAAGGACAGAGCGATAGACGTGCTCCGTATTTTGCTCCGCCAAAACTGTTATGCCTAATTACAAGTTATTTACACAACTAATCGAAAAATTAAAAAGACGAAAACGAAGAAATTCTACTACGTTTCTTGACAAAACAAAAATCCAACAAAAAAATGAGGTGGTTCCTGAGATAAATAGCAAAATGTGTGCAAAACATGTATTTTTCAAAAAATAAAAGTATCGAGAAAATTTTCACCAATCGTGTTTTTGAAAAGGCGGAATCCAAGATAAAAGTTCGAATTATCATTTACCTAAATATGAAGGTGGTAGATTTCACAGATTCTGAGATAAATAACGATTTTTAACTATAAAATTACATAAGGTACACTCTTAATTACGGTTTAGGAGAGCGTTATTGCGTAGTCGTAAGGCTCTTTTTCTAACATTAACTGGCGCAGTTATTTAATTAGACAAGATGCTTTTGTTGTTTCTAAACTCTAAATTGTTTTGTTTTGTCTTTAGGTGTCATACTGACTTTCTACGCACTCGTGCTGAGTTGTGGGTCGCTCTTCCTCCCCAATGGGATTGATACCATCGTGTGCCTCATACAAAGCTTGAATCTCGGAAAAATCAGTGTCTTCATTATAAAGGTGAGGGAGTAGTGATTGGTGTTAGAATCTACTTGGAGAGAATGTAGAGATGAGTATGTGGGTTTCAAAAGAAATGTCATTTTTTCATGAATTATGCAGCGATGATGATGCTGATGATGTATCGTTATGTACCAATGAAAAAGATGCTTTTCCACTGACGCTCATAGAAACGAAAGCGAAAAATAAGGAAGCCGCGCACCGGGAATTTTATTTTATTTAAAAATTCACGCCGGTAAAACTGACGCCAACATTCAAATTACCACTTTAAGATGGTAAATGTTTAATATCCTGTAGTTTGTTGGCAACAGTCTGCAGTCAGCTTAATTATCTCAAGTGTAAATAAGTTATTTATTTGTAGTTTTCTTTTTTAATAAAGGATTTCCCTTCAAAGGTAATATTTTCACTCAGATCTGCGTCAGTGGAAACTGGATATGCTTATGCAGCCTGGATAGTACGTAGGAGGAATGCTGAGAACGTAGACAACAATGTCTGGGATATTCCACGCCTAATATTGATCTGATTTTATGTTGCAACATCTTGAAATATAAAGGAAAACACAAACACTTCAGACTTGACTAAAATACCTCAAATCACAGTAAAATTTCAATATGCTGGACAATACACAGCATCATCTAGCCCCAAGCCAAACAGAGGTTGTGTTTTGGGTACTAGAGAATATCTTATGTACTAGGTATAGAATGTATTATAGATATTTTTTATTATACTTAGAAAATGACCAGTACACCCGGAACAAATATCTGCAGATCGTACTAACATTTGTGCCGAGGCGGAAATAGAACAACCTCCTGCGTAAAAATATTCCTATACTTACGCATGCCTGTATGAAATCGTGATAGGTATTGCTAATACGATTTTAAACACTCCACTAGCACAGAGAAGTACCAGACTTTTCTATATTATTCCTGTGAACGATAAATCCATCTCTACAAATGCCTAGTTCATTTCAGATGGATCGCTCTGCAATTTTCAGAGATAGGTAAATTCTTCGATCCATATCAAAATATGTATTTCGGAAAGTATAAAACATCGAAATTTCGGAAACTTTTATGAGATGTACAAACCTTTCATTTAATATAACAAAGTCTGTCTCTTTCAAAATTTCGACATAAATAATATTATTGAAAATCTAAATATTGAATTTTCATTTATATTTCTTCAAATCTGTACGCGCAGGCGCACGAAATGTATTATTATTTCAAAATTAGTCAATAGCTGCAGAAGTTGCTGAGAAACACGACAAAAAAAAACCGAGACCATGGGTTTTGCGACCGATGTCAAAACCCTTATTAACGAATTTCTATGATGTTTTAAACCAACCATCGCTACGCATCCTCGCACATGTCTGTTCGTAACGGAATCTGAAAGTTCACGTAGTTGTGACGCATCTGTTGAATGATGATGTGATATTTGCAGGGTGCTCTGGGTGCCCCGTTCGCGTTCCACTACTTCAACGGCATCCGCTTCGTTCTCTGGAACCTGGGCAAGTGTCTCTCCCTCAAGGAGGTGTATAGCACCGCCCGCATCTCATGGATTGCCACGATAGGACTCACGCTCCTGTTCAGTCTCATGTGAAATAGTGACTGATGATGATTTGTTTGTGATTGTAAAATTCTATGATTTAGATTTTGGAGTATATTTTTGGATTTTTTGTATTTTATGTCTTTTCTTTAAGCATGCGCTGGGATTCTTTATTGGTAATTACAATCTGTCTTAGGGTCCTTAAGATTGCTGAACTACAGTTGTACTAAAGAAGCAAAAACTTTATTATTATAAGTTTACAACATATGCACTTAGACCAGTAAAATTTTATACAGTTAATAAAAAAAGAAAGAAGTTGATATTGATTTTCACTACACTTAAATTTTTCGTACACTAGTGGAAGAAGTGAAAAAGAAACCACTAGTACATTCATATATAACTTAATTTGACGGATGTGTTCTAAAATCAAAAATCAAAATCAAAGTGCTTTATTTCCTTTTTACAGGACTCTTGGACACGTCACAAAATACAAGTTAAATAAGAAATAAAATCTAAATCCTTAATTTATTATAAGTATATAATGTTTTTTTTGCCTATCTCTCAGTTCAAGTTTTATGTGATTTTGATTTCATGTCAATAATTATTTAAATACGTACTATACCAAAATTTAAGCAACACATTCAATTTCTTACATGCTATTGTCGGTGTGGAATAGAGGATCACCTGACCAAGCATAAAAAAACTAATGCTGGACAATCCACACAGCATCATCTAGCCCCAAGCTAAGCAGAGCTTGTGTTAAGGGTACTAGATGACTGATATACATAAAACGATATAATTCCATTTATAGATATTTTTTACTATACATAGAAAACGACCAGAACACCCTGAACAAATATGTGCAGATGTTATCAATATTATCCGTCCGTTCCATTAAGGTGATCCGTTTTTCATACATTTGTATTTTCCCAAATGTGAGCTTAATTTTACAATTAAATAACTGTTTTTAGCATTGTTATAGGTCGTTATTTGCGGCAAATTATGTTTCATTAAAGAAAACACTTGATTTAATTAGAAATTACGTGGTAATTTTAGTCCATTTTTGTCACTGTGTGGGATGAACACCGATAGTGTCGTACGCGAACGTCATGAACTTAATGAGTGTTAGCGGCGACGACAACGTCATCTGTGAGCATCTCTGTGAGATACTTAACGAATCAACTCATAATACCATAGCTTACCTTCATAAACTTTGATTTTGTTCGTTCAAGCATGTAAAACGTTTTATTGTTGTCATGTGGCTGTCTGTTCTTTCAATGTCTATCGTTTTTGTATTCTGTTGTCATTGACTTGTTTTGATTTTTGCAAAACGAAGCAAAACTATTTTCTAAAACAATCAATTTCCCAAAATAAACGATGGAGCCACGGAGGATGAAAATTCTAATAAATAATAAATTTCAATTGTCCTTAGATATACTCGTAAATTAATGGGTGGTATCCAATATTTAAAATGAGGTACCTCTCAATCGTCTCTTCAAAAAATCTACTAGATAACACGATACTTATTTATTGACATCCATCTACAACATAGTAGGTTGCTGGTTCAATTCCCGCCGCGCGAAATAACCTCTGATCTTGAAGAACTAGTGAAAGAAGTTTTGTAATGAATCATTATTTTTCAGATCCAGGATCAACTGCCTATATTTTACCAATAATTGTGTTCAAAAGTCCGCAATAAACAAAATTGAATTGAAATTAAAGTGTCCACTTGAACGTCCAGCCCTCGCGGCAACAGGGGGCAACCGCACATCCGCGGTTGGCGCCATTAAAAATTCGCGGAAAATTTCGCGACTTTCCCGAGAAAATAATTTGCCAAAATAAAAGTATTAAAGTTATTGCAACACGAAAATTTCATTGTTTTCTTTAATATCTATCGAATAAGTTTGCTTTAATATCTATTTAATAAACCTTTACCTTATTAATGAAAAAAATGCTCAATAAAATACTAGGAGAAATTTTCGGCCGGTTTTGATTTCGTATGTTATAAACTTCACAGGAATATTAAGTATGATGTTCATATACCATTAACACCGGTGTTTTATCTAGAAAACATACATATATCACAATCAAAGAAATAAACAGTACAGCAAACAATCATTAGAAAAAACCCATAGGTACGGCTTGACCAAGGAACTTATACCCAACCTGGAATGTGCGTTGTGAATTTGACACCAATAAAAAATAAACCCTATGTGTATTACCCTAAGTCTATTATAGACAATCACTTGGTCAGAGAGACATCCGGTCCGAGGGAGAAAGCGCTTCGAGAGCCCTGTGTGCCTTTCTAAAGTGTTGCCAGGCGGATTATTCCCGAATTTAGTAGAAGTGGGTAGGAACAAATAAATTTTACATGTCTTACTAAAAATCATTAATTTTCGTTCTTTATATTTTCTAATATTTCCCAAGTATCTGTTAGAATGATAACATTTTTTTAGCAATCATTTGGACACTATATTGAAATGTCAATAAAAAAAGAAAAAAATTTAAGTAGAATATAATATAAGTTAGACTGGCAGCCCGTCAGCCATATTCATTTGTTGTGAATTGGTTGTGATTGGTGATGCTGATCCTGAAAGGGACAGAGGGCTCTCGCGAAGCTATCTCGCTCGGACCGCGTATCGGCAGCTTGTGCACATTCCAGATTGGGTATAAGTTCCTTGGGCTTGACTGACTTGACTTGACTTCTTCGATATGGCAATATGTGTCTGGTTTGCCACTTAAAAGTCTAGGTACGGCTCTCAAGGTCCATCACCAATGTTTGTTTTATTTCTGACAGACAAAACTTTGTTTATAAATGTCAATGTGATGGCTTTAATCGTTCAATGAATGATTTCCGCTTCCGATAAAACATAGACTACAGTCCTTTGAGCCACAGTTTTAGAGTAAAATCATCTTTTCGACTGGGCGAACCAGTGGGCTCTGTAGTACCCAGAACGTAAGTCGCCTACTTTTTTTTGGGCACTGTAGTACCCACGAACGTTGAAGTAGGTGTAGAGAAATTCAATGACACCTAATTGGTTATTTGATAATAATTACTAGCACAATTCTCTTTGTTTTGTGTGATTGGTACCGTAAGGAACCCAAGGTGAAGCAAGACCCTTCGTTTGAGTACGCAGAAATTCCATTCAGATTCTTCTATAAAATATGCGATCAGGATAATTTTAATAAATCACTACGTCACAACAGGTACATTTTGCATTTGCAGGCTTATGTAAAATAGTTAAGACTGCAAATACTGAACGCGCAAAAAATAAGTAGGTATGTTCACTTAAAAGAAACATAATAGGAAAATGTATTTAGATAAAATAGGAGTGATTCGAATCCAAGTACAGGCAGATGGCGTATCGTGCCCAACATATCACATTATAATCTTTGCCTGTGTGAGTGATTTGGTCATGCGATTATGCTCTTCCCAAATACAAAATCTATGTTTTCAACGCTTGAAAAATTTATTGTTATATGCAAAACAACGTACCATTTGCGGCAAATATATCAAATTTAAATAATATGCATAATTTTATAAGAAAACAATAAAAAACCACAAAATTGAAAGTCAGCGCCATCTATTGGTGGAGCTATGCCTAAACAAGGAGAACGAACCAACTTAATGTAATCATCCGTCAGAAGAACCTTAATAGGTACCTGAAAAACTGAAGTAGGTACCTACGTCAAAGCTCGCTTCACTATGACATCACAGAATGAAACATTTAGGCGCACTTGCGCCTGGCTAGGTTAATACGGTTAACTCGGAGTTAGATACTACTTCGGGGCTAAATTCTGATTTTGTTTTGTAAGACCAAGAGTTAGGCGTGATACTCGAGTTAAATTTTAACCCGCTGTTGTAGGAGGGTTAAGTCAATACAACCCTAGGTTAGCAGGGAAGAAATTGAATGTGTTGCTTAGATTTTGGTAGAGGTGCCTATTTAAATAATTATTGACATGAAATCGAAATCACATAAAACTTGTGTGTGTGCAAGTGCGCCTTATATTTGAAAGAGGCCGTCAAGTTTAAAATCATTGTATGCTAAGATAAAGGATAGCTTGCAACGATCTTTGATTCTATCAATCTTCCCGAGCAAATAGCATCGCACGCGCTGTCTAGTTTATATCATCTCGTATATCAATGCGACAGAATGTGTGCACTAAGTCTAGGTCGGAAGTTGTGTTTATATCGGGTGTTCGAGGAATTCACTACATTCTCTGCATCTCATCAACCTCTACGATTGTCCAGGTAATATGATTGTTTCGGCCCTAATTCTGAAATCAGATCAATTTGCATCAGACTCCGTGTGAACTGACTAATACAATTAGACAATTATTCGATCCGTCGTTATCTGCGTCAGGGAGCTGTCAGAGGGCAAATAATGTCACAGATGCCTGCACCGCATAGGTACCTACCGCTTACTGCGGTAAGCGGTGTGCGGTGCAGGCGTTGTGCTTCACGATTAAGAGACCAAAGCATAGGACACGCGAAATCGATAAAATAGAAATAACACCTACATACTCGATTGAAGGCCGTGACTTTGATTTTGTCATAGTCGCCAGGATTCGCAATCATTAACAATAAGAGTATTTTTAATTACAAACCATTACTGAGTATCTTAGTAATTCTTCCGGCGGCGTAGGTTTTCTATTTCAGGTGTTTGTCATGAAATTTAATTCTAGTCCTGTAACTAAGCAAAACCCGAATTTAACCAAGCAAACGCGAGTCCGCTTTGAACTACGAGTGTATTTGAATATCTACTGTAAATTTGAAAATTAAAACACCCGTGACAGTATTTTAATAAATATTCCTATAACTGGATTGGCCCGGGTTATTGAAGTTTGAGTGATTCGTAGTTAGGCTCCGTATGACACAGCACTGCGAAAACCCCTTAGAGCTCTCGTAGATGCGCATGCTTGTGTGAGTGAGCCGTTTCGAGCGTTTGTAGGTAGTTTCCACACTGTCTATATTATATACATTAACGGAGAAATAAAACAGTTTGTAACAACCGCTACTGACAGCACTGCGAAAACCCCTTAGAGCTCTCGTAGATGCGCATACTGTCTATAAACAGTGTGGAAACTACCTACAAACGCTCGAAACGGCTCACTCACACAAACATGCGCATCTACGAGAGCTCTAAGGGGTTTTCGCAGTGCTGTCAGTAGCGGTTGTTACAAACTGTTTTATTTCTCCGTTAATGTAACGACTTCGTTTTCTGCATATTTATAACAGGTTTTACAATTTTTTACAATAATATTTCATACAATAAAGAGTGGTTCATTAATGGTTTGTTAATTTAAGTTTTTTAAGGATAAATTGTCACTTCTTTTGTCTTAAGTGACAATGACAGAACGTAAGTCTTATCTACTGTCTTCATCCTTAATGACCAAAAAATTGTAACTAAAACAAGTAAAATATCTCTCATTCAAATTGATCTGATGTCATAATCGAGAGTATTAATGAAAAATGATTTTTTGTCCAAAAAGCTTTCACGAGTCAATGGTACACGCTAGCTTAAGTCCTTCCAATCATTTTGTATGCAGACAGTTAAGATGTTAAGGTACCAACGTCCGGGTACCTACAATACCAATCACCAAAGTTCGAACGTGGGTGCCAACGTCCGAGTACCTACCCGTACCTAACCGATCACCGAAGTTCGAACGTCGGGCGCCGCCAGTATTTGAATGCGGGACCTCGTTACGCTTTGTTATAAAAAAAAAGCACGTAACTTTTTTGGATTCATATTTTTCCTGTGCAATATTTTTTTAAATGGGACTAGAAATGGAATTTCCATTTCTAGTCCCATACCAGCGTGCATAGAAAATTATTTCGCAAAGGAAAAAAAATCAAACCAACCGCATTTTATCGGATTTACAAAAGTTTATTTTCTTTCATCTATTCGGAATAAATACCTGAAGTGCTTTGTTGCTCCAGGCTAACAAATTAAACGACGCTTTGCTGCAACCAATTACAGTATATTTTCCTCTGGAACTGTAACCGGCAAGGAGACAGAGTTTGAAATAAAACGAGTTTACATTGAAAAGTATTCATAAATGCGATAGAAAATAACACCACGCTTAAAAAAACGTGTTCATAGATAAATACCGAAAAGTTACTTTGACCTACCTGCCAGAAAAATTGTCTTGGATTTCTTTGTTCCAAAAAAATCGATAAATAAATTATTTACATATTGTTACCTTCTATATGTTTTAGTACCTACCACAAAATATCATAAATGTAATGTACAACTAAAAAAATATAACAAATAATAGATTTTATTTCTCTTTTATTCTCTTTCTGCTGATGAAGTGTTGGAATAAAAAATAAAAACAGTATTCTTTTTGTTCCTTACTTTGCTTACTTTATTTCTATGTATGTTAATTTAAATGATTACATTAAATTACACATTTATATCTTATTATTATTTTCTCAATGAAGGACTTTATTTGTATATTAATTGAGCTGCTTGTACTAATAAATCTATGCTACTCACAGAACAGGAACTATGTGACTTGTGATTTAATCATTTGGCTTCACGTCTTCATGCCCCCGCCCCCGCAACCCCCCCCGTCCCCCCCCCCGTCTCCGGATTCTGTCGCCAGGCCTGAATTCGAAGCTTGAATGGCATGGTCGCAGGCCTCCCTGCCTGTCAAATTGGGAGGCTTAGGTATTCGCAAAATTTCAAGTGTAGCCCTACCAGCGTTCTTGTCTTCCGTCTACAGCACTAGTTCATTAGTTGAAAAAATTTTAAAGCCTGATTTGGCACTACCTGGATTTTCATTTAAAATTTCATTTTTAGACGAAGCTCGAACGGCTTGGCAAAGTGCTTGCCCCGATGCTGCTCTCCCAAAATCTCTTTTATCCCAACGGCAATGGGACGGGCCTCTGTGTGAGCTGACACGGAATTGTTTGTTACAAACGTGCTCCAGCTCAGCAGATCGTGCCCGTCTCCTGGCCGTTTCTAAATGGGAGTCAGGACATTGGTTGCAAGCACTTCCTTCATATAACACTGGCACTTTATTGGATTCCGTAACTTTCCGTATTGCATCATCTCTTCGGTTGGGTGCAAGGTGTTGCGCGCCTCATCAATGCCAGTGCGGTACTGCTGTCGAACAGCTTGGTCACCACGGATTATCGTGTTCTAGGGCTGCCGGTCGGATGTCTCGTCATGCCAGCCTTAACGACATCATCCGGCGGGCCTTTGTCACCGCTAACGTACCAGCTATTCTCGAACCGAATGGTCTGTTGCGTGACGATGGTAAGAGGCCCGACGGTATGACACTTGTCCCATGGGAGTTGGGGAGGCCCATTGTGTGGGACGCTACATGCGTCGACACACTTGCGCCCTCCCATCTTCCAAGGACATCCGTGAGGGCTGGTGCGGCGGCAGATTTGGCCGAGGATCTTAAGAGGCGCAAATATGCAGGTCTCGACAGAGCCTACAAATTTGCTCCCCTTGGTGTCGAGACCCTAGGTCCGTGGGGTACCGAGGCTCTCCGGGTCTTCAAAAAATTATCAGAGCGTCTGGTCGAAGCGACGTGTGACCCGAGAGCTGGTCAATATTTGGCACAGCGCATCAGCATTGCCATACAACGTGGCAATGCAGCCAGCATCTTGGGTACACTTCCAACTGGTATTGATATGGATCAGTTGAGCTACCTGTAGTTTGTTCGCAACAGTCTGCAGTTAGCTCAATTGTAAATACTAGTGGTTTTTTTAATTTAGTAAGCTTGAATTGTTGTTATTATAACATATGTAATTTTCGTTTATTTGAGGGATTTGTTTTGATCCATCACTAATTATATTACATCTTTATCTATACTAATATTATAAAGAGGAAATATTTGATTGTTTGTTTGAATTGAATAGGCTTCGAAACTACTGGACCAATTTGAAAAATTCTTTCACCATTAGAATCTAAAATTTTCCGTGATGAACAAATAATATACTATTTCCATAAAAGTTAGGGATCCGAATGAAAAATTCAATAATTGAACCGTGCGCTGTATATTCAACCTCTTTTTCTATTATGGCGCGTCATGTATACTAATATTATAAAGAGGAAAGATTTGATTGTTTGTTTGTTTGAATTGAATAGGCTCCGAAACTAATGGACCGATTTGAAAAATTCTTTCACCATTAGAATCGTAAATTTTCCTTGATGATCACCACCACCACCACCACCAGCCTATAATAGTCCACTGCTGGACATAGGCCTCCCCTAATGAGCGCCATAGATGACATTATCATTTGGGGGTTAATGCCCATAATCCCCACGCTGGGCATGCGGGTTGGGGATCGCAGTTCGGTGGAGTTGTTCTGCAGAGGGCGCTGCTGCCCGCCCCCCGGTGTCTTTCCCTTAGTTGCCTCTTACGACATCCGCGGGAAGAGATGGGGTGGTGAAATTCTATGCCGACACCACACGGCAATGATCAACGATGGCAACGATCTGCCGTTGATGATCATAGGCTATATAATATTTTATAAAAGTTAGGGATCCGCATGAAAAATTCAATAATCAAACCGTGCGCTATATATTCAACCTCTTTTTCTATTATGGCTCCGCTGTTTAGTTTTTCTGTACGGCCAGTGTCAGTTATGAAGTGTCGAGTTAATGTCAAAAACCCCAATGCTGCTAAAAAAAAGTAAGGGATCCGTATGAAAACATTGAAACCCCATCGTGTTAGTGTATAATTCCTGAAATTTTTGTTCACTACCCGTGCGAAGCCGGGGCGGCCGCTAGTACTAGAAAAAAGGTTGAATATAGCGCACGGTGCTTGCTTTTTCTCTACGGCCAGTGTCAGTTATGGAGTGTCTAGTCAATGTCAAAAACCCCAATGCTGTTAAAACAAGTACAAGTGCGAGTGTATCTCGCGCGTCGAGGGTTTTGAACTTTTGTCGTATAGGTAGGTACTTGACGGTATATTGACGACGTCTTGGCGCGGTGGGCCAAGGTCCGCTTACGACGCAGGAGGTGGCGGTTTGATTCCCGCCTCGGGACTAATATTTGTACGATCTGCAGATTATTTGTTCGGGCGTTCTAGTCCTTTTCTACGTACACAAAAATAAATCATCTAATGTGATACATATACTTTATTAAGTATAACAGCTATCATAGTAGTACCAATAACACAAGCTTTGCTTAGCTTTTTGCTAAATGATGCTGTGTGGATTATTCAGGATACATTACCAAGAGGGCGAACTAACCTGATCCGCAAGTCTCCTAAGTATAACGCGCAGCATCCGCACGCTGAATCTAATCGCAGAGAGAGTAGATCTATTTTCTTGTTCCCTGGGCGAGTTCCAAAAAGCTTCGATATATATTTTATGTAACCAATATTAGAGTAGTAGTAGTAGAGTTAATCCGCATTATCACAGTAAGAATGAAATTTTAATTTTTAATTTAATTTTTATGTAATGTTGTTTTATTGTATATTGAAAAAGATATGATTGATTTGTTATCTATAATTTTATGTGTGACTTCTAATTTATGATTATGTAAATAAAATTTTGTACTCTATTGCATTGGGTGTTCCCGTCAAAATAGATGTACGTTTGTAAATAAATAAATTAATAAATAAATAAATTACTTTTCTCAAAAATTCTTGGAGCACTGTGGAACTACCCATTACAGGATACTAGAGAGATTAGTGGGTAGGTAAGTGGGTAGGCACCTACATGTTTTTTTCGATTATTTTTAACGTAGTATTTCACTAAGTATGGAACTTAGACGATTTTCAAAACCTGTTTTGAATGGTCCAAATCCGTACCTTTGATTTGATATTGCTCTCAATTAAATAGCCCCCATTGAATGAAAATCAGTTTATATTTCAAAAAGTATTATTTTTACAGACTTCTATATAATTTTCCTGTAAAATATAGATCTATATCTACAAACGCTTAGTACATTTTACATCGATCATTCTGCAATCTTCGGAGATAAGGGGGGGGGGAGGGTCATTTTTTCGACTTTTTTCGAAATATTTCGAAAAATTTAAAACCTATCGAAATTTCAAAAACTATTTTGAAATCTACAAACGAGTACCTTTCATTTGATACCACTTTCGACTTTGTAGGTCCCATTTAAAATTTCGATTTCAAAATTTGTATTGAAAATCTTCATATTGATTTTTCATTTATTTTTCTATAAAGCTGTACGGAACGGACGCACAAAATGTATTATTATTTCAAATTTCAAGTCAATAGCTGCAGTAGTTTCTGAGATATTAAGGATTCAAAACACAAAACAGACCCAAAGTGATTCTATAATGGTTTTGAAACCAATGTCAAAATCCTAAAAAGTAAGGGATCCGTATGAAAACTGTGAAACCCATCGTGTTAGAGTGTATAATTTCTGAAATTATTGTTTAATACCCGTGCGAAGCCGGGGCGTACCGTTAGTAATCCATAAAGACGTTGAAATTTTGATATTAAGCTACCTAACCAACTATGGTACTTACTGCAGTTATTGCTAGGATACTTAACAACGACGGCTAATCAATATTAAGGCTTCGGGCACGGATGAATTTCCCATACAAACGTTATACCAAAATGATTTGTAATTTTGAGCATATTTTTACCATGATCTGCTATTATTTGTATAAGAATAGTATTTATCAAGGTTCCTATAAAAGCTTTATTGAAAATATACATAATAATATTCGAGAGTTATTATGTATATATTATAATACATAGACGACTAAAACACCTTGAAAATATATTTGCAGTTCGTACAAATACTTATCCCGAGGCGGGGATCGAACCCGCAACCTCATGCGTCGCAGGCGGACCTTAGCCCACCGAGGTTTTCAAAATAGGATACACCTACAACCTAACCTAACCTAACCTAACCTAACCTACTTCTAGCCCAAACCTACCGCGCCGGGTCGAGTTCAAGTAGAGAGTCCTCAAGGAATGATTCTAACGATATAACCCCATATACGAATTCTTTTCAGAGATCTCAAAGTTATGGGCACAAAAACACTTGAATGAACCCTCCCTGAAAGGGTTAAGTATACTCTTTTAGGCAGTCTTGTAAAAATATAAAAACCCTAACTAGATGATTTTTAATTTAAAAAACTGCATGAAATTAGAAACAGCCAAAACCTTTTATTGTAAACTTTTTTAGCACTTAGCTGTATGGTCGCTTCGTTTGCTTCAGGGTTTTACAGAGCCAGGCTGTGAAATAAAAACCTACGATGGAAAATACCATTGTTCGGAAAAGTTCCATGTGAATTCAACGTGAGATCCTGAAATGAGTGAAATACTTAACTTGTTAGTGTTTTTTTTTTCACTCAATAGCTTCTATTTAGACATAGGCCTCCCCTAATGGGCGCCATAGATGGCATCATTATGTACCTACTTATTAATAAAAAACTAAATGTTTTATTTCATAAATAGTGGCCTTACTTTATCAGATAAGTGCAAGTGTAACATTGCTCTGCAATCTTCGTAGATAGGGTGCGGGTGAACAGTCAACTATTCGACCTTTTTCAAAATATATATATATACTTATCGAAATTTCAAAAACTATTTTAGAATCTACAAACCAATACCTTTAATTTGATACTACTTTTGACTCTGTAGGTCCCATTTAAAATTTAGTTTTCAAAATTTGTACGGAAAATCAAAAAGTTTACGCGCACAAAATGTATTACTATACAAAATTTCTAGTCAATAGCTGCAGTAGTTTCTGAAAAATTAAGGACTCTAAACACAATAGAAAAAAGCGATGCCATAAGGCTTTTGCAACCGATGTCAAAACCCAAAAAAAGAAAGAAAACAATATAGATCGATTATGTACAAACCTTGTACGAACCTTGTACGTTTCTGATGGATGGGATACTGAGGGGAGTAGGGTTGCATGTAATTTTTTTTGACCATTAAAAATACTTCAATAAGTAAAACAACCTACGAGTAGGTACCTACCTACCGAAAAACTGTTTTGAGACGTACACACCGATAACCCCCTTTGATAATTATTTTTAAATTCTGTATTTAAATTTCGAATTCAAAATTTGTACTGAAATCTCCACATTATTTTTTTATATATTTTAACTTTCTATCGTTATACAGAAAAAAAGTTAATTTAAAATACAGGCGCACGAAATGTATTCCAGTTCTAAACTTCAAGAGTTGCTTAGATATTAAAACAGAAAACAGGAAAGAAAAATGCAAGACCAGAGGTATCGAAATAGGCCTCAAAACTCGGAAAATAAAATTTTAATATAAAACGAATTTAATACTCAAATTGCACTTCTTTAATTTCGCTAAATATGATGCCTCTTCATTAAATTTTGTCGTATTTTGTAGAATTAAAATAAGGCCACTCTATTCCCCAAAATATGCAAAAGATTGTTTCCTTTTTCTAATTCGGTGAGGTGGATACTGAACACGAAATTTAGGGTGGAGAATTTATTAAAATAGTTCCCCTTGATACTTCAGCACAGTCCTGAAAAGCGATTGCCTTGCCACGCCATCTTGTAGGCTAGGCTCGTACTACTTCATATTGCAAGTTGCATTGCAACTGTTCAGGTCTTGCAAAGGTTCGCTTCGCCTAAGAGGAACAGTGATTACAAAGGTTCCTCTTGCGGAACTGAACTGTGGGACTAACCACAGTTTTGAACAAAGTCGAAACCGATTTCTGCAAACTAGACGCTAGTAGCTGGTGAGAGTAAAAAAAAAACAAATTTAAATAATTGCTTTCCACAGAACAGAACAAATGAAAAAAAAATCCTATGAGAAAATTACAAATATTATAAACAGCGTATAACAGACAGGTCGTGCAGAAAGATAAACAAAACCGAACTACCCTCACAAACTTTCGACTCATTCAACTGACGAACTTGTAGGAAACACAAATATTATGTTTCCTACAAGTTGGCAGTTATTAAGTAGGCAGCCCAACGAATACCTAAGTTTTAATAATGATTCATATAAAAATTATTCAGATCAATAAAGGGATCAACACCTCATTTAACCTTCAAAGCGTTGAAAAAATTGATTAACAAAGTCCCTATCCTGATGGCTTCGCGCGTTCATCATGGTCGCCGTCCTAATCATAACCCTCGCGATGAGGCGGCGGCGCGGCGGCGCGGTGGCAGCCAGCAATATGGCCGTGCTGACCGCGCTGTATCGGCTAAAGCGCGCGCCAGCACACTACCCGCTGGCTAGTCTCGCAGCTATTGATCTGAGTCGGCCATGTTAGTAATCTAATACTATAAATACAGTACCAAAATGCATAAACAAATTAAGAAAAGAGGGAATCGATTATTTTAGAGAATTTGGATAGGCCTCCCGGTACACAAATAAGATAAACAATGCCGAATAATTCTGAGCAGCTGAATCGAACCTGCCATCATTGGCCGCCACAGTGCTTAGTCAGTGACCTAGTTGAACTATTGAACACACGTACCTGTTTCATATCTTGTTATTTGATTATAACAGACTTCCTCTGCTTGCCCGACGTAGCCCAAGAACTTTGCAGATGGCTGAGCTTCATGAACTCGCGCTGAATCCTCTCGTGTATGCGGCCTTCGCCCTCCGTGAGGAGAGCCCTACGCGACTCATTCACCGGCAGGACTCGGAGCCCTGGTCTTGCCATGACGCCTTCTGGACGAGCTTGTGTCTTTAGGTATGTTTTTACACTTTTAAGCCTCTTCTCTTCTTCTTCTATTTTCTATTATTGTATGTTTTATATAAGTAAACATGTTTATTTATTTATTCCGCATAACAAAACACCTTTGAGAAAGCGCATCAGCCCGAGAACGAAATATTTAGGTAAGTATATGGTATACTCGTATTGTACTTCTACACTACTTTGACTTGTGGTATAATGCTTTTTTCTGGTTTTTTTAGTATACCTATATTTAAATATCTATGCAATTTATGCTTTCGTTTTGTTTAGTGCTAAATATTGAAGAAATTAGTTATGTTATACGTGTTTAAATTGTTTTAAGTTTCACTTGTCGACACCGAATGTACCTTTCCTATTTTCAGATTTTCTAAGTAGGTATATATTTTAATAAATGTGTAAGTTGTATATTTATTAGTTTTGTGGAGTGCAAAATAATTTAAGTATTAAGTTAGTTATATAAGTTTTTTTTGTACAGTTCACAGAGTCAACAAAGCTCTTAGATGTAACCTTGTGAAAATTAAATTGATGAATTAAGTATTATAAACAATGTTTTTACTTACGCAATGGTAAGCTTATTTGCACATCCATGTACCTACACCTCTTTAAATTGAAATGTACCTGTCGCAACGTATCCATAAATCAATCAATTTGCAATCGGCATTGAAACAGCGCGGTGATTTCCGAACGTGTTTTTTAATGTATAAATTCAAAATGGCGACAGTATAATTACAATACACACCGAATCGCTTCGTAGTTTTCACAACTTGATGTAAAAAAAATATTATACAATTATAAATAACGCATGGAGTCTTTAATTTTAGTACCCATTCAATAAAAACAGAAACAAATCGAATGTATTTACCGATGAACATCAAAATTTTCTGTTTTGAAGCGTAGATAACAGTTTCAACTAAATACATATATCCCATTAAACAATTTTAATTATGGAGGCATTATTCACTTGCATTTTTTAGTTTGTTTTTTATTCTAACAAACACAACTAGATAGAATTCACATTGCACTACGAAATTTAAACTTCTCAAACAGGTCACTTGAGATCAAAACGTTATTTGCTATTTGCCAAATATTCGTATCGAAAAACGACCCTTACGAGCTCTAAAACCCGGGTATTTAGAAGGGCACCCCGCGGAGAACTGACGAAAATGTATAAAAGGGTCGTCGAAGGCCTTTATTAGGGTGATTTTCATCTCGAATGTGAACAGATTTCAACATATAATTTCGTCGGTACATTCATTGATTTTTGATTTGTAGTGCAGTTTGTAGGGTGCCGTCGATCAAAGGGTGCACTGTACCTACACCGTGTCGTGTGACAAATAATGTCACAGAAACTAAGGGGTAAGTATGCTTACTATCACGTTACATATTTATAATAAATTAATTTTTATAATAATTAATAATAATAAATATATGTATATAAATAATATTGGACAATACACACAGCATCATCTAGCCCCAAGCTAAGCAGAGCTTGTGGGATGGGCACTAGAAGACTGATAGATATACAGGGCGTCCCATAGCTATGCCACATGGAGGGCACAAAGTACCTTAAATGTTGTAGATGGAACATTTTACTGAAAGAAGGCATTATTTTATTTTTAACTAGCGGTCCGCCCCGGCTTCGCACGGGTATTAAACAAAAATTTCAGAAATTATACATCCTAACACGATGGGTTTCACAGTTTTCATACGCATCCTTTACTTTTTTTAACAGCATTGGGATTTTTGACATTGACTCGACACTCCATAACTGACACTGGCCGTAGAGAAAAAGCAAGCACCGTGCGCTATATATTCAACCTCTTCTATTCTGACGCGCCATAATAGCTTTGGAGGTTGAATATACAGCCCACGGTTCAATTATTGAATTTTTCATGCGGATCCCTAACTTTTTTGAAAATATTATTAAGCCTATGATCATCACGGAAAATTTAGGATTCTAATGGTGAAAGAATTTTTCAAATCGGTCCAGCAGTTTCGGTGCCTATTCAATTCAAACAAACAAACAAACAATCAAATCTTTCCTCTTTATAATATTAGTATAGATATATATATATATTACTTAGTATAGATATAGATAACAATTAAAACTGCGTTCATCGATTTTTAAATATTTACATGGGTGAACCGGGAATCGAACCCGCTACATAATAAAAATTAATTACCCTGTAGCTTTATCATACCCATCGAAAGGCTTCATCATAAGGATTATTTTTTGCTCAATAACATAATAATGTGAACTTGTTCTTTACCCTAAGTAATGTAACATAAATGTAGAATCACCTTTAATTACCTTTATGGCATCAGCAGTACCCTCAAAATCCCATTATTCATAAAGGCCTGCTAACAGCAATTGGTATCTCAAAATCCCATTATTCATAAAACAGCAATGCTTTAACATTGATATTTCTCTGTCTTCTTCAATTTACATAAGTCAGAGCGGGAAATAATACTAATCCAACGTTTTTAAGTTGATCAGATCAGATGATCATGAATAAGGGGATGTAGAAGGAATAAAAGAAAGAATATTTTACTCTAATCTACTTCAAAACTCAGTAACTGAAGGGTCCGGCGACGTCTAAATTTCCTATAAAAACGTTATAAAAAATTATTTGTTGTTTGAGCACATTTACACCATGATCTGCTGTTAGGTATTTGTGTTAGAATAGTGTTTATCTAGGTTCCTGCTTTTTTTTAAACTGCCCTATCTACACAAATAATACGAAATCGTGTTTTCTTTCAAGAAATCTGATTTGGTTTAATTTCATTTCAGCTGTTTTTGGAAAAAAATGAGGTAGGAACCTAGATAAATACAATTATATTACAAATAATAGCAATTCATGGTGAAAATATGCTCAAATTACAATTTTTTTGATATTACGTGTATTATCAAAATATATTTGGAAAACTCATCCGCGTCGCCGCGCCGGAGCCTTATTAATCGTAGGCTTACCTGTACGTTTCTTCTTATTTGTACGTAGCAACGTTAATGGCATTTACTGCGTATTGCGTATATTCAGCGTAGTGCTGGGTAGATAAGATACTGGTATCTACCCACCGCTGGTATTCATTGCAGGCTAAGGTCTTTCACGGCTCATTAACATCAATGATTCTTGAGGCAGGGCAAGTAACCTATAGATCAAGCGCTTCTCAATTTGGGGCTAGATCAAGCTGCGTGGACTATCCATAATCGTGAATTTGGTGTTGTTGTAGAACTAAATATAAAATACTAGCGGCCCGCCCCGGCTTCGCACGGGTATTAAGCAAAAATTTCAGAAATTATACACACTAAAACGATGGGTTTCACAGTTTTCATACGGATCTTTACTTTTTTAACAGCATTGGGGTTTTTGACATTGACTCGACATTCCAAAACTGACACTGGCCGTAGAGAAAAAGCAAGCACCGTGCGCTATACAGCCTCTTTTTCTATTCTGACGCGCCATAATAGAAAAAGAGGTTGAATATACAGCCCACGGTTCAATTATTGAATTTTTCATGCGAATCCCTAACTTTTTTGAAAATATTATATAGCCTATGTTCATCACGGAAAATTAAGAATTCTAATGGTAAAAGAATTTTTTTACTCGGTCCAGTAGTTTCGGAGCCTATTCAATTCAAACAAACAAACAAACAAACAAACAAACAAACAAACAAACAATCAAATCTTTCCTCTTTATAATATTAGTATAGATATCATATCAAAGTGCTTATTTTTCCTTACCCTAAGATCATAGATTCTGTTCTGTGATGTATCTTTTCTGTGACGTAACTCTAACGCTGGTTCGACGCCCACTCGCCGGTAAATCGAGATATAGGGTTGGTATTTTGCAGTGGATAACTCTCGGGTGTAACTTTGATTTTTAGGGTTCTACCCAAGGGGTGAGAGGGGAAACCCTATTACTAAGCCTTCAGCGGTCTTTATTTTATTAACCCAATGAAATAATAGGCAGACAGTTGAAATTTTCAGTGTTTGCATTAACATTGTCAGTTTGTTGGGTATCAACAATGTTGATATTATCGTAATCAGTAAAACATGTTTATACTTGCATCATACCTGTTTGTAAAATCGTATAACTACACATGTAGTACATGCTTATAAATGATCTTAATCTTTATCCTTACATATAAAAAATTTTGCGTCTGTACCAAGTTGAGTACCTGATGCATCATATTGGTTCTTTAGTTTTTACGATGGTACGGAACCCTCCGTGTGCGAGTTGACTTACACTTGGCCGTTTTTATTTCCTTTTTACTCCAATGGACGACCCCTTTTGCTACCATAATAATAAGAGTTGTTCATTTAATAATGAACGTGTAAAGTAATAAAGGGTCTGGTAAGGGTTCTCACGTTAGAAATGTATTTTTAATAGAATGTCTATATCTATAATGTAATTGAAACAAAATCTACTTCGATTATATTATAGTTATGTGAGTAAATAGTGCTTTTATCGTCGCGACAACAACATTTTAGTATAAAAAAAATAAAATAATAAAAACGTTTATTTCAAAAGATCTTAATAGAAACAGTAGGCACAGTGTTATAAGACCTAAGTTGTTTCTTAGACTAAGTTTCAACACTCTAACTAAGTTGAATAGGACAGTGTGTAAAAATGTTGAAACATCGGGAAAAATAGGTAAATAAACGCGAAATAATAATTAACAGGTAACGTATTTCACATTATTAAAGGTAGGAAGGTATGTTATTCGAATTAGACTGGGAGTAATTCGAAAGGGTTGATCGAAAATCCAATCAAAATTTTTGAGTTTCCACTTCGTTTCGAGGTGGAAAAATCTCAAATTGAGGACCCCAGAAGGTCCAATCAGAACTTATAGAAGTGGATACAACTCGGGTAAGGTTCGCGAAATATCGGGCCATCGCCGTTAGTAAATATACGCGATAGGTAAGTGAATTGCGTTGTGCCCCTCCGTATGTAGACAATCGATATCTATAGGTACTTACTAATATTATAAAGAGGAAACATTTGAATGTTTGTTTGTTTGAATTGAATTGGCTAAGAAACTACTTAACGGATTCGAAATTTTTTTTCATCGTTAGTATTCTTAATCCTTTAGAATATTTATAAAAAGTTATTTGAGATGTCCTTTGTTCATCAAGGAAAATGTAGGATTCTAATGGTGGAATAATTTTTCAAATCAGTCCAATAGTTTTGGAGCCTATTCCATTCAAGCAATCAAATCTTTCCTCTTTATAATATTAGAATCAAGTATAGAAAAATTCTAGAGGTTTCGCGCTAGTGCCAACTATTATTATGTTTGCTCGAGTACACATTTTAGGTACTATGAAGGAAGAATCACGTTTCTTACAAACATCCAACAATAACCAAGAAAGCGCGTTTACTTGAAAAATAACTTTTATAAAACTTAGAGCATTTAGATCAAAATTATGTTTTGGAATCCCAGAAAGTCGATTTTATTGGTGCGCGGCAAAGAGAATAAAACCACTACATACATTCTATTGCAGTGCACGAACTCTATCTATCCAGTTCTGAAAATAGGCTCTCATTGAAAAATTGCCTACAGCCGCGTCGTAGATAAACGCACGCCGTACTATACCTACTGCTGAAGTATTTTTATTTCATCTACCACTTGAGTTTCTTTCTAGCGTACTATTTAATATTATTTGAACGTCTATATAACATTAGGCTAGTTTTTTTTTCTAATTAGGTACTATATTATATGATTATATGCATATACTATACATACTATATTTTATAGATAGTATATTCTAGGAAAATAATTTGTTATCCCTATCCACCCTATTCACTATTTTTTTACGCGGAAAAGCTAAATTAAGTACGTTTCTAGTACCTGCCTAGGATCTTGAAATAAGGCAAACTACAAACTACAAAGAACCAAAAACTTTTTAGTTCATGCAAAATCCTTTTTCAAGTACTTACCAAAAAGATAATTGAAACTCATGACATCTAAAATAGACAGATATAAAACATGTCATCATCTGGTAAAATAGAGTCAATTACATATTTATTCTAAAATACATGTTCCTTTAAAATTTTACAGAATCATCAAAATATATTTTACTAATCACAATTTGATTATTTGTTCGCCAGATATTACAATAATTTATGATGTTATCGGTGAGTCATATTAATGAATTCAGTTTTTACCCACCGTAGGGTAGAATGACCAGGAATTTGAATTGTTTTTATTTTATTTTAGATGCTAAGAAAGCTTTTCAAAGCTCGTCCTATATTCCAGACTTCTCGCCGTCTCGGTAAGTACCTATTATATACATATATACCTACCAAATACAGGATACCGCCTTTGAAAGAAATACAATCGCTTCACTCAATCGCGGTTTAGGTCCGTGCTAAAAAAAGCCATCTATGCATGAGTGATGATTTTCTATGACAGATGCAGATGCATAAGACGCTACCCAAACACAGAAACCGTAAAACGTCCACATTTTCGTCGCACAGTTAGGCGTACTGCGACATATTACAAGCCCAAAAAAATACAGTATATAGTCAAGTGTATGGAAAAATGACTTATACAAAAATATTTCATAAAAACCATCTAGGAACTTGAAAAAAATATCGGAAGAAAGAACACAAAAATACTTTTTCGTCTCGAAATGCTCAATATTTTGAGTGATAACATTTTATAATTTTGCTACTGTAAGAAAAGTAATTTTATCATCTAGAGAAATATGTATAAAGATTTTAACTTACTGGTGTATTTATTTTTAAAATAAATTAAAACCGATATAATGTTGACATTGTCGAACAAGAGATTCAACTAAATCAAACGCATCACCATTTTCAACTTTATTTGTCAAGCGCTACGAACTACTGAATAATACCTAAATATTGTCTTTATACAGCGCCTTAATCATTTAATCAAGCATAAATCGACCACTGAGCATAGTTTCATAATACGTCCAGTTAAAAAGACTGATTTTGCGGGAAATGCACATGAGTACGACTTTTTGTTGATACTGGTTGCTAGTTAGCTCTCGTCAATCAGTGCGGATAGGTTGGAGTAGTAATAGCAATGACAGCGATGCTGTATAATTAATATATTAAGTAAGTATACTTATCTTATTAGCATCATGCAATGATAGGAATAGGTAGTGCAATTTGCCGAGACTTCAAAGGTTATCTTAACATGGACATGCCACAAGTCCCGGGAATTGAATGAGAAATGATTATTTGTATTGGTTGTACTACGTTAAATAATATTTTAAATATACATTCTTAAGATTGATATTATCAATTCATCATATTTTCAACGAAGCTAAACTTGCCGCCATATTTGCATTTACTTTTAGTTAAGGATCCGGCGTCACGGATAAATTTCCCAAATATATTCATTCAAACATAATACCGAAGTTATTTGTAATTTGAGCACATTTTCACCATGATCTGCTATTGTTTGTTTGTAAATTTTATTATTGTAGGTTTCTACCACATTTTTTTTCAAAATACTTTACTGAAATTAACTTGAACTGAAACTGGATTCAATCAAAGAAAACACGTTTTCCTATAATTCGTGTAGATAGATAAGTATTTTCAATATACATAGCTTGTGGCAGGAACCTAGATAAATGCTATTCTAATACAGATCAATAAAATAGCAGATAAAGGTGAAATTATGCTCAAAATAAAAATTATTTTGGTATTACATTTATATGGGAAATTCATCCGTCACCGGAGCCTCAAACCAAAAATAATATGGAATACATTGTTTCTCTTGGATGTTGTCAAGCATCATTTCAGAAAGCAAATCGATTCGCTGGTTGGTAGGACGCGTAAGCTTATATACGTCTTTAAGGGGCTAAGGAATGTAGCAGATCGCAAAACTATCCAGGAAGTGTACTCAGCGTTGTGTGATTCTATCCTGCGATACTGCATCACTTCTTGGGGTGGCGCGGCAAAGACTCACCTTCTTGAACTTGAGAGAGCGCAAAGAGCTGTGTTGAAGGTGAGTGCACGTCTCCCTTACCGTTACCCAACCATTGAGCTCTACAAGGAATTGAATCTTCTCTCAGTTAGGCAAACCTTCCTTCTTGAAACCATCCTTAAGAAACACTCTCAATTGGAGTATAATCCGGATTTGATTAAAAACAAACGTAGGAAAGGTAAGGTCTGCACCGCTCAGAATTTTCACACCAGCCGCTCTCATAAATTTAGCTGCTTCTTGGGACCTTACATCTACAACAAGGTCAACAAGATTCTCAATATCTTTCCCCTATCCCGCTACAGGTGTAAAACTGAAGTAACTAAATGGTTGAAAACACTTGACTACCAAGAGACTGAAAATCTTCTAGCAACCCTTTCATAATCTTCATCTGCTATTGGTTGGATGTTGGGATCGGGACATTGAACATAGCCTACTTAAATTCACACGCATTTCATACACAAACTCCAAATACTCACACATGCACACTCACACACACGCGGGTAACTCCTGTCGCCCGGACTCTTAAGAGATCGGTGTCCTCAGGAGTACCCTACACATCTATGCTTACAAACACAACACATCACACTTTAGCTCTGTCTGTATTTACCCACTCCTTTTGTCTTTTTATTGTTATTTTACCTTTTTTTTTTATTAATTTTTTTTTCTCATATCTTATAATATAAGCAAATTGTTAACAAATAATATTACAATGATCTAACTAAATAAAAAACTAGTATTTACAATTGAAACAATTGAGCTATCTGCAGACTGTTGTGAACAAGCTACAGGTAGCTCAACTGATCCATATCAATACCAGTTGGAAGTGTAAATTGTTAGTTCTTAATTTTAATACCTACTTTCAAGTGTTTTAATGGTATTGTGCCAATGTTGGTACAATACCTAATACTAGTACTGTATAAACGACCCAAGTATCTCAATATTTAATCCGTGGAGTGTGGGCCCTGGAGACTTGCAGTTACAGGTTTTTCTAAAAACCTATAGCAAGCTCCAGTCTCTCACAAAACAGGTTTAATTTACCAAGATATCTAGTTTCGTTATAAGATTTATTTATAAGTAAACCTTGTGGAGAGAAAATAAATGATTATTATTATTATTATTATCCTTGTGCAAGGGCATTGCGGATAAGTACTAGAAGAAAAAATCTCAACACTCCTTTTCAGCCTAGGCAAAATGTTTTAAAGCATGGCTCTCGGTAACAAGCTGTTAAGTTATTTAACGCCCTACCAGTTGACTTTAAAAGCATTGATGGTCCTAATTTTTTTTTAATAAAAATTGAAAAGTTTTTGTTGGAAAAGTCCTTGCAATTAGATTATTTTAAATTTTGACTCTGTAAGCAGCCGCTAATTTTGATAGCATTGATTAGATTTTAAGAGACAATATTCTATATTTTGTTTTATTTAATATTATAAGATAATAGATGCATTTAAAGACAATTGAAATATTGTTCATGAATAAATAAATAAATCAATCGGCTTCACGAAGGCGGCGATAAGTGAAGAAGGGATTTAGACAATAACGATGTTCGTTCGTTTTGTTTATTATTTTTACAAAATCATCAGCCCTTATCTAGAAAGTTCGAACCTTAATAATCTAACTAACAGTTAATAAAAAATTTACTGTTTTATAAAATAAAAAAAACCAAATACCGAGAGTCTAACATAAACGATTCCCGATCTTTTTCCCGGAATCCCGCGGCGTATCCATACTATTGATAATGTTTAAGGTCATTAACCCTAAATTGCACTACCTATTCCTATCTCTATAAGGTTTATCATTTTCAGAGCTAATATTTATATAGACTAATATTAAAAATAGGAAAGATTTTATTGTTTCTATTGAATAGGCTCTGAAACTACTGAACTGATTTGAAAATTTATTCACCACATATTAGAATCCTTCCTAATTTTGAATGAGAGAGATTCCGAAAGAGAGAAATTCCGTTGATTTTGTTATCCTCGTTTTCGCTCATCTGAACGTATTTTTTTTTGATGGATCGGCTCCATTGTTTTGGTTCTTCTTAATAGATTTCGTTGTATTGGTTTGGGACAAATAATTATTTTGGCCAAAACTTGCAGTTCTGCAGGGGTCGGAGCACAGCGCAGTCTGCCTGCGGTAAATGCAGCGGCTGCGCTAAACTATATTCATATAGAAATATTAAATTTTTTGTCGTCACTGTACTGGAATATTTTGTAAGCCTAAAGAAATAAAGGTAATAAAATCTCAAATCTGTTATATGAAACATATCCTGTATGGTGAACTATCTTTATAACCTAATTATTGTAAAAGAAATAAATAAAATAAAAATTTGTTAATTTTGTTGGACATTTCCAAATACTGCCGTTCTTCCGCGTAACCTAGTTGTTAAAAACTTCAACCACAAATTACTCATAAAAGTATATCAGATAAGGAAAAAGTACTACCTACTAAGAAACACATTTTCACTGCTCTACAATAGCATAATAAAAATGCTGAGTGGAGTCCGATTTTGTCAGTTTTTTAGTTTAAGGTTTAATATGTATTTTTATATACTTTCTGCCTAATAAAATTTATTTGAATTTGAATTTTTCAGTAAGTGAATGTAATCATGTTCTTTGATAAATAAATATATAAAAATATATATAAAAAAACCATAAAATAAATGAATATTTGTATGCTTTCTGTTCGTACAGAGAAGAGGCTGGCCAGCTACACGATCCAGGACCACAAGTATGATTGCATCGTGCTGGGCGCTGGTGGAGCTGGTCTGCGCGCGGCTGTCGGCCTGGCCGAGAATCAGTTCTCCGTGGCTCTGGTCTCTAAGCTGTTCCCTACGCGCTCGCATACCATCGCAGCGCAAGGCGGTATGAATGCCGCTATTGGTGAGTGGAAGAAGCCACGGTCTGTCTGCATTTAAAATAATACCTTAACGGTGGCGAGTTTTTTTTTATAGTTGAGTGGAATTCGTACCTAGCTTATAAGAGTTAGTACAATACACTTTTATGACTAAATTTCATTAAAACAATATTTTAATCGGTATTTCTCGAATGTACCTGTTGTTTTATTTATTTGATGATTTTAATCAATCTTTTATATTGCAACAGTGGTCTATTATATTAATTAATTCAGACGCGCACTGTACAAGAATGAATTAAGAGCGCTATATCCCAGCCAATCTTAATATGGAGTAAAATATATAAGAAATGCCGTGTGGTGCCGGCAAAGAATTTCACCACCCCAACTCTTCCCGTGGGTGTCGTAAGAGTCGACTAAGGGAAACACACCGGGGGGCGGGCAGCAGCGCCTTCTGCAGAACAACTACACCGAACTGCGATCCCCAACCCGCATGCCCAGCGTGGGGATTATGGGCAATAACCCCCACATGATGATGCCATCTATGGCGCTCATTAGGGGAGGCCTATGTCCAGCAGTGGACTATTATAGGCTGGTGATGATGTTATGATATAAGAAAAAAAGAGTGATGAAAAATATTATTATGAATAAGCTTATTGGTTAGCTTATTGGTGTTTGATGCTACATATATATCCAGTAACCCTGTGAAATTACTAACCTAAAGCCAGTAATTTCACAGGCGCACAACTACCAGACATGGGCACCGTGTTCCAAGCTCGTATAAATATGGAATAAAGTTCTTAACGGAAGATCACGGAAAAACATCCACAGGGCGTTGGTGGTTTTCCGCACACAGACGGGAAAGCACCGTTTGTGTGACGTGACCCAGCGACCAGCAACAGCTTCGGCTCCATCCAAAATAACATGACGTGCGTTCGGGGCACAAGATTTATTCATGAAAAGAGTGATAATTATTCCCTTCTAACATTTCAGGAAGCATGCACGAAGATGATTGGCGGTGGCATTTTTACGACACCGTCAAAGGATCTGATTGGTTGGGTGACCAGGTAACTATTATGATTGGTATAATTAGATACGTGTAATATTACCTACCTGTAACTAAAGAGTTGGTCGGGAAAGAACTGACTGTGACTGCACAGTAAGCAATACATAGACGAAGTGTAAAGAGATGGTCAATCACAAACGAAGTGTAAAGAGGTGGTCAATCACAAACAAACAAGGTAAATTGAGAACGATTTTGGAAGTCGGTTTTAAAATCTTGTGTTAAAGCATCTCGATTCTTTCTGGGAGACATCAAAACTGTTGTAGTATCTTTGAAACTGTTTCCTTCTAAGCTACTCACCTATGTACAGTCACAGCTTGATTTGGACACACAATTAAATTAAATGTATAAATAATGCTGGACAATCAACACAGCATCACCTAACCCCGAGTTAAGCAGAGCTTGTGTTATGGGTACTAGATGACTGATATGCATAATACAATATCGAGTGATTAGATCTTTTCCCCGAAATCGTTAATTCCGCGTAGCAAACTTTCCATTCGCATTTTTCCCCACTCGAACTTTTACCCGCCACTTTTTTTTCTCATTCGTTTGCTTCCTCATTCTCAATTATGGCCAAGCGACATATATCACAATATGTCTATTTCATAAACGATATTTTTTCCAGACCAAAAGTTTCCCATTCGCTTCTTTTTGCAATCGTTTGGTTTCTTACGCGATATTTTTCCGAAACTAAAAGTTTCCATGTATTTTTTTTAATAATACTTTAGTAGTTTAGTATTCATATAGCTCGCCAAACGAAGACGTGAAACTGCCTGTTACTGCTTCATTTTGTGAAATAATAGGAAGGTTTTTTTGTAGCTGCTTGGTTTAAATGTATATTAAGAATACAATTTTCAGCTAGAAAACTTGAAAATTAAGTATATATAAGTAAAGAAGAAGTTTAAGGTAAAATGGATAATACGCTATAAGGAAATTATGATTTTGGTAATATTCGCGAATGATAAACAAGAGGATCGGAAAAGTACGCTATTAGGAAATTTTGACATTGGAATTATTTATGAATGATAAAAAAGGAGAATGGGTAAAAGTCCGAGTGGGGAAAAATGCGAATGGAAAATTTGCTACGCGGAATTAACGATTTCGGGGAAGAGATCTAAGCACTCACAATATCTATACTAATATTATAATAATGAGGAAAGATTTGATTGTTTGTTTGTTTGTATGTTTGTTTGAATTGAATAGGCTCCAGTAGTTTCAGAGCCTATTTATTTCAAACAAACAAGAATTTTCCAAATCGGTGTGGAATATTCTTTCACCATTACAGTCCAAAATATTCCATCATCATAGGCTATAAGAATGTTTTCAAAGAAGTTAGGGTTCTGTAAAAAAAATATTAATAATTTACCTACCCGTGAGAAGCGGACCGTTAAATATAATCTAAAATAATTGCAGAACTCGATCCAAGAGCTGACGCGCTCGGCCCCGGAGGCTGTCTACGAGCTAGAGAACATGGGGATGCCGTTTTCTCGCACGCCTGAGGGTAAGATCTACCAGCGCTCCTTCGGCGGAGGCACCATCAAGCAAGGAGGCTCCTCTGCCAAACGGACTTGTTGTGCTGAGGATCGGTACGTTTTATACAATTAATACGTTATTACATCATCAGTCTATAGTAGTCCACTGCTGGACATAGGCTCCCCTAATGAGGGCCATAAATGGCATTAATCATTTGGGGGTTATCTATTGCCCATAATCCCCACGCTGGGCATGCAGGTTGGGAAACGCAGTTCAGTGGAGTTGTTCTGCAGTGGGCGCTGCTGCCCGCCTCCCCTTGTTTCTCCCTTAGTCGCCTCTTACGACACCCACGGGAAGAGTGGGGGTGGTGAAATTCTAGGTCGGCACCACACGGCTAGTATTACGTAGCCTTATAATAAAATTGTATAGAGGAAAGATTTGATTGTTTGTTTGAATTGAATAGGCTCCGAAACTACTGGACCGATTTGAAAAATTCTTTCACCATTAGGATCCTTAATTTTAAAGATTATTAGTTGGAAGTTTAGTATGGGATTAGTTTAAGTGTCAAATGTTTTATAGGGCATAAAACCTTTGACACTTAAACTAATCCCAAAGTAAGGCAATGATATTGGCTGCCTTATCGCTTGAAAGGGAGTTCTTCTAGGCAAACAATGTTGCAACAATTAGGGACATAGATTAGGTATAGAGTAGATCCTTGACCTAAATGGGAGGTGTTAAAAGTTCGATGTTTTGCTGTTTTTGGTGTGTATCTCACAGGGATTGACCTCATAGGATGGACTGATGGTGACTCAAGTCACCTCGGGTCTTATGAGCCTTGCCAAAAACCAGTGCAGCTTTTCTAATTTTCTTACTAGCGCATCCCAGGCGTGATTAATGGGGGTTAATCCGTGTTATTTCAAAAGTATAATTATTATTTATTTGAATTGAATAGGCTCCGAAACTACAGGACCGATTTGACAAGTTCCTTTACTAATATAATCTTATATTGTCCCAGATCCCGGAAAAACAGCTGTAGACTATTCTCAATAGTTGATTGATTTTTTTTAATATCTCTATAATACGGGGCGGACCGTCAGAATGATTATAAAATCTTAACATTACACAAAGAAATTAACAATCCCAAAGGAGATAATTATTTAAGTTTTATTACAATGCGACGGAAGTGCCGAAAGTGACATCTCCCGAGCGATGGGTGTACTGCGTTGTGTGGCAAGGGATGTAAAAGCAAGTCACTTTCTCACACACGCCGGGGGGCGGGACGCGGCGACGACAGCCGCCGTGGAGCCCCGCGAGCGCCCAAATGTAACGTAGTCCGCATTACACTCGAAAGAGGGCGCTATTACAGATGTGCTTAGATGGACACAACTATCCAATAGAAAACTTCCCGCCACTTGGACAGTGGATATTATAGGTATATAAATAAATAAATAATGCCGGACAATCCACACAGCTAAGCAGAGCTTGTGTTATGAGTACTAGATGACTGATATACCTACAATAATACAATATTATTTTTTAATAGATATTTTTTATTATACATAGAAAACGACCAGAACGCCCTGAATAAATATCTGCAGATCTTACAAATATTTGTCCCGAGGCGGGAATCGAACCCGCAACCTCCTGCGTCGCACGCGATATGCAAGAAACATTGCAAAAAACCTGAGTTAAGTAAGTCATTTTCTCTTTCACTTTGTCTTAGCCTGTTAAGACTCTGTGACAGGCAAACAGACCGTCTTCGAAACATAAGTAGGGTTGATTAAGACTCTGTCAAATAACCTGTAGTACCCTAAGTAGTTTCAAGACTTTTAACTCCTATTTACCTTCTTAGCGGACCCTTCAGTGTAGAACAACATGCCTTGTTTGCTTATAGTACGGGCCACGCACTGCTACACACGTTGTACGGCTACAGCACGAAGTTCAAGAATATCGTGAACTTCACCGAGTTCTTCGTGTTAGACATATTGGTGCAGGATGGCGAGATTGTGGGCGCCCTCGCTATGAACCAGGATGACAGTAGCCTACATAGGTATCTACGGACAAGTAAATAAATAGTATAATTATAATATAATACTAATTATTATTTTTCGTTATGAATTTACTCATTATATACACGGGAAGCCTATGTCCAACGGTGGACTAACATAGGCTGATGATGATGACGATGATGATGATGATGCTAATGATACACGGTTATGCCACATGGAGGTAAAATATCTTATGGTATGTTCACATGCGCGCCGTGCAGCCCGGCGGGCTGCCTGGCGGGCTGCCTGGCGGGCTGCGCGGCATGCAGCCCGTCCCAGGCCGGCGAAAATTCAAGCTGTTCACACGCACGCCGTCGTGTCAGTCAGTGCCAGCATGGCGGGCAGCGAGGATCTCGGTGTTGTTGCTGCCATATCCTTTGGCTTAACTTATTTTTATTAGGAAAAGAAACAAAATGATGAACGACGGAGAAAAAGACTGCAAAGAAGAAGGTGGTGGATGATAAAAGTTCACAGAAAGTCACGAAAGCGCGAGAGAGACTGAGTGCCCGCGCGCGTGTAAACAGTCACCGGGCGCCCGCACATTCATCCTTTGAACTTTGCCAAAAAACCGACACTCGCCCTGTTCGCGGCATTCACGTTCACAGGCGCGTTTACGGGCTCGGGCGTACTGTTCACACGCTCGTGAATGTGAATGTGCACGTTGAATGTCGAGTTGAACGCGCGCATGTGAACATACCATTAAATATTGTAGATGGAACATTTTACTGAAAAATATTATAATTTTAATTTTAAAATAATTTGAACTGCATTTATCGATTTTTCAAAAGTTACATGGTTGAATCGGGAGACGAACCCGCTACACTGTCAGTCAGTTTGTGTGTTACTACTCAGAAATGTTTAAAATAAATTAGTTGTTTACGTTACAGATTAAACTTACCTAATTTTTTAATTGAACGTTGTATAATGTTGATTGAGGCAACTTGCCATATTTTTTGACAAAAATTTAAAAAACTCCCAGACTACGAGTATCAGATGATTATTTGTTTCTGCGTGACATGACACGATAATGCTTTTTTCATTCTAAATAACCTAATAGATATCCCCCATAATCATTTAAAATCTTCTAAATTTTCATTATTTTGGGGATTATTCAATAAAATGATGTTGGTAATCGCTGACATCTTCTTAGGTAATGTTACGTCTGTATTATCCAAATTTCACTCGAGACCTACAGGATTATGCTCTGCAACCACAGTTATACAAGAAATCCGTCTGTAGTAAATATACTTCACTCGTGCAGGGCAGGTTGAATGAAACAAGTGGTCGTTTAGATGTCTTATATAATAAATCCCACTTTTGAAAAATAATGTCTATTCGCTAAGAACTACTTATTGAACTCGGAAGCATTAATTACCGTTGTTGCTTGAGCAACACATAGTGGATAGATAGGTACCTATACACGTGTTTATACTACACCATCTAGCTGAAGGTCTGACTGAATCTTCAAATTTGGATAACTAGGTATTGATTGACATTTGGAAAGATATAAAAAAATGTGACTCAAATATTTATCCATGAACCAAATGTGTTAATGGATAAAGTAAATTAATTTTTTTTCGAATTTTTTACTGTGTGAGGACGTTACACAGCTGGCCTATGTTGCCTGTGTTTAGGTATGCATGGTTTGTTATTAACAACTAGGTAGGTACACGTCCCCAGAGTTATCAAAGTCGGCGTACTAGCACAGTATACATATGGACTATATGTACACTGTGATACTAGTCTGGTACTAGTTTTGCCGACAGCGGTAATCTGGAATAATAATAATAACATTATTTATTATATTATTTATCATTCGAGCGAGTTGACGAATAAGCCATATTTTATAGGAGATCGTGTCAAACGGAGGTATGAGTATAAAAAATAATAATATATACCTATATCCACTATATATCTGTGCCTATGAACCTACCCAAAAAGTGGTGTTTAATGTAATAATCCCGATTACCTAACATTTATGGTAAACTGCAAGTACCACTACATGAGTATTGCCACTCCACACTATTGTTTCCTTCAACCCAAGATTTTTCTACCCAATAGGTATTTTTCTCTGTTCGACCCAAAACATTTGTTTTGAGTTCCCCACTCTACCCACACGTACTTGTAAATTGTGCAGGTTCCAGGCGAAGCATACGGTGATCACGGCCGGTGGTTACCCGCGCATGTACTTTTCATGCACCGCTGCACACACGTGCACCGGCGACGGCTGCGCCTGGGCTCACCGCGCTGGCGTCAAGATGCAAGACTTGGAGTTCATACAGTTCCACCCCACAGGTGATAGATACTATATCACACTATCACGAAGTGATTTTACGAGAGTTTGGTTGCTTTAACTTTTACCTCACCTTCAAGTATAAGGAAGAATGCAATATTCCATTAAAATGTCCACGGCCGAATCTCTCAAAACCATGGAAAACAAAAGCCTGACCTATCAGTTTTTGCCCTACTATGTTATTGTAACAATTCGTGGACGTCAGGCTTATTAAACTTAGAGTAAGGCTACTTAAGTGTTAATATTTTAGCAGATAGACCTGAGTGTAATTATTGTTAGACTGGAAAAAAATAAAAAATTACACGTGCTCTTTAAGAGGATTCACCTGTGCGAGCCGTAGTCTACCTTATATTTGGAACCAGTAATCAACTGCATGGAGGATTCTGGATTCTAAATGGTGGTATGAATAGAGTTAATGACAGTACCATGTCAGTATACTTATGAAAACTTGATGTACACTCATAAAAATATCAATAAATTCGTCAAAAATAGCGATATACATAGTATAAATACTAGAAATAAAAATAAACTTACTGTACCCACTACTAGACTACAAAAGATTAATGCATCTTTTAAAGGGCAATGTATAGTAGACTTCTACAACAAAACTCCAAATGAGTTGCAAAAATTATCTATACCTAAATAAATTCAAACGGATTGTCAAAAATATTCTTTGCAAAAAGGCTTATTATAAAATATCAGATTATCTAGACAAAAAAGTTTGGGACGAGTTTTGCTACAACTCGAAAACTAACAAGCTAACAAGGTTTCTTGTTCGCTTCTTTACTTTATCTTAAAAAGATTGAAGTGGACAATGAATCAAAGTGATCACTTTATTTTCCATTTTTATTATTTAAGCAACTTGTATTTTGTGACGTGTCTAAGAGTCCTGTAAGGTCTAAAGGAAATAAAGCACTTTGATTTTGATTTTGATTTTGATTTTATACACCACTGCTGAGCGTAAGTTAGCGGTAGAGTTGTATTATTCTAAAATTTCTGTGCTCAGGTTCCTATGGCTCCGGCTGCCTGATGACGGAGGGATGCCGCGGCGAAGGCGGTTACCTCGTGAACTCCAAAGGAGAAAGATTTATGACAAAATACGCTCCAAAACTAAAGGACTTGGCCAGCAGGGATGTCGTCTCGCGATCCATTGCCACTGAAATACGAGAAGGTACGGTATTTGTTAAAGACATTGCTCTGTCTAGACTTAAAGGACTTAGAAATAATCACAAATAGGTACTTTAATTCTTGGTTTGATGCTCAACTTCACGAGACTTCAAGATTTATGAGGGATTTTTACCACTTTACAATACCTACCGAAAACACACGTCTTTTTCAGGACGCTGGTCCTTTCCACTTGCGCAGTGTCTGCCAAATATTGTGGGTCGTTTTTCTCCAGTGGGGATTGTGCACGAAAACAACTCGTTATTATTACTTAATACTACCTTGGTCATCCCACTGTTGGGCAAAGGCGTCCCTCTATTATCACTGGCATCACGATCACTAGCCGGCTCTCCAGTCGGCCCGAAATTTGTTGAATTCGTTCCGCCATCTCTTTCCAAGTCTACTCGTTGCAAGAATAATATTATTAATTTTAGTTTCTGTATAATTCAACATCTGCAATCTTTCCCCGAAAAAGCAAATTATCTAATATTATATGGGTTCATATGGGTATCCACTGATCCTCTAACGTCATAGACGGATCTTCGCTGTGCCATTAAGGTCGACAAAGAAAGGCTTAACGAATGTCTGGTCCGCAGGTCGCGGTGTAGGCCCGCTGAAGGACCACATGCACTTGCAGCTCCACCACTTAGGCGCGGAGACGATCAAAAGTCGTCTACCCGGCATCGCACACACCGCCATGACCTTTACAGGAGTGGATGTCTTCACTCAGCCCATACCCATCATACCCACCGTGCATTACACCATGGGAGGTATTCCCATTAACTCTAAGGGAGAGGTAATTGAACCTATTACTATGTGACCAGCCTGTAAACTTGAGCTCAGCGCTGACGCAATGAGGATCATGAATGTGACTATGAGTAGGAAATGAGTCTAACTGGCAGCGTTACTGGCGTTGGTTACATAATTCATGGTTTAAGTGGTGCACACTGAAACCATGAATTATGTGTAACCCAATTCTGGAACTGCCCTGCGACACATACAAAGGCGGGTTTCTGGAACATGGTATTAAAGAATAATTTCCTCAGGTATTGATGCACGTAAACGGGCAAGACGTCGTAGTACCTGGTCTACACGCGGCGGGTGAGGCGGTCACAAACGCGCACGGAGCCAACAGGCTTGGAGCTAACTCCATCCTGGATGTAGTAGTCTTCGGACGCGCTATCGGAATTAACGTCGGCAAGATCAGCAAGCCGGGAGAGAGGCAGCCGGATCTCAAGGACGTAAGCCACGGGTCACAGTTTGATATATTTTGGTGGTTTTATGATCGCTGCCTGGTTTTATGAAACACACCAGGGGGCGGGCAGCAGCGCCTTCTGCAGAACAACTACACCGAACTGCGATCCCCAACCCGCATGCCCAGCGTGGGGATTATGGGCAATAATCCCCAAATAATGATGCCATCTATGGCGCTCATTAGGGGAGGCCTATGTCCAGCAGTGGACTATTATAGGCTGGTGATGTGATGTGATGTGATGATCGCTGCGGCCTATTGTGATCGCCACTTCGTAGGTTCACCGCCGAAGATGTGGCGTTACAGTTCGCCACTTAGCCTTGCAGCTGCTAGGAACTGTAGGATTTTCTTCGAGGTGATGTTTCGTAGTTCATCTGGGCTGAGCAGGTCCTTGCCCAGACTGGTGCTACATATATGCATCAATGCTCCACACTCTCCTAGGAGATGGAGAGGCGTTTCCTCCGCCTCCTTATCGCTTAGCCCCAATTTGAACATGTGCTTGTTAAGGCGACAGTGTTAGGAGCGAGTAGCAAATAGATCTCTGACATGATTGGTTTCACAAACTCTCGCCAAGATTGGTAAAGAGGAGAGGAACAACTGCAACCTGTAGAACTTGAGATAGGACAGTAATAGTTCCAGGAAACAAGTTAAAAGAATCGCAAATCAAGTTTTGATAATAATTAGATTTCTAGAGGATAATTTTTTATTACGGGACATTATAATAACCATCGTCAATATAATGCTTCTATGTAGATATAAGAAATAGTGAGAAAACAGATTGAGAAATACAACTTAGGTATAAATACGTTTTTATCTGCAGAACATTTGCGACGGAATCATAGACAATTTTGAGAAAATAAGGAACGCAAACGGCTGCGTTGCCGCCCACGAGCTGCGGCTTGCGATGAGGCACACTATGCAGAACAAGTGCGGAGTCTTCCGAGACAAGAAGCTGCTCTCTGAAGGTACGCCTTGACATCATCATCACAGCCACTCCAGCCACTGCTACGTTCCACATCAGCACACAAGGAAGCTTGGCTATGGGTACTCACAGCGCTTGGCAGGCGGATTGGTGCAGTGGCAGATTTATGGTGCAGTGGCAGTTTTAAAATACTCAGGATGCTACAGTCTTCCTCTGCTAGGTTCCGATACGCTTGAATACTCAAACGCATCTGAGATCTGAACAGGTCGCAAATAGCAAATTTTCACTGAAAGCTGCCTAACAGTGATTTGAGACGTAAAAACTTGAAAAGTAGTCGTCCATCACGGGATGCCGATTTTCTGCCAAACATAAAGTTAGTAAGTCAGGTTTTAGTATTTAGGTCCTACAAGTAATTTAGATATCAGATAAAAAGTTTCGCGCACATTGTAACTGATTTGCTATGGACCCACGCTAAAACAAACTTGGAAGCAGTTGTATTTGTGGAGTCTATTGACATAATGTTGAATAAATATATTTATTACTTTAAGTACATTTACTATTGTGGGTTGGATTGGAATGCAAGAGTTTGTCCATTTAACTGAGTGTATTCAATATTTAGAGACACGAGTACATTTAATCAAAATACGAGATTGTATAAGAAAATATTAGGATACAATGCTGATGATACTGCTTTCTATTAGAAGGCTTAATGAATAGTTACATTCTCATGCAAAATACTGTATTAACAAACGCTTCAGCGCCACGTTCTATGAGAGTATATTGTTTCTCTACAATCAATATAATATACCTTACCTTTCTTTCTATATTAATATACAATTTATAATAAACAGACGCTAACAACGACTGTTAAATATTTTAAAACTAAGCAGCTAATCTTTATCACTCGCGGCCCTAGATCTAGAGCCCTGGCGATTTGCGATAGGTTTCAAATTCAAAGAATGAATTAAGTACATACTTTTGCTTTTGTATTTAATGTCTTATATAGTTCAATAACTACGTAATCCATTAAATACATATCATATCATCTGGGGCATCTATTCTAGACTTATTGACCACTTTTGTTTAAAATATATACTCTAGTCATAATAAACAATAGAGGCTGTCAAATAAATAAAATAAATAATGCTAGACAATCCACAGAGCAGCCCCAAGCTAAACAGAGGGATAACATGATAACATGGGTTATCGATTATAATTGATATACTTAATTAAAAAAATATTGTAGATATATATTTGTTACTATATGAAGAACATGACCAGAACATTCGTCAGAAATACCTGAAGATCGTACAAACATTTGTCCCGAGGCGGGAATCGAATACGCAACCTCCTGCGCGCAGGTAGACTTTCGACCACCGCGCCACAGAGGTCATCTGCCAAAAGTTAAGCTGAATCTTTCTGACGCTGACATACCCTTGTATTTTCTAGGTAACGAAGAAATTCAGAAGTGGTTCCATGCTTTCAAACAAATTCGCTGCACAGATAGACGCAAAAACTGGAACAGCGACCTGGTAAGTGCTATAATGACGACCTCTGTAGCGCGGTGGGCGAAGGTCCGCCTGCGACGCAGGAGGTTGCGGGTTCGATTCCCGCCTCGGGACAAATATGTATATGTACGATCTGCAGATATTTGTTCAGGGCGTTCTGGTCGTTTTCTATATATAATAAAAAAATATCTATAAATGTATTAATATTGTATTATGTATATCAATCATCTAGTACCCATAACACAAGCTCTGCTTAGCTTGGGGCGAGATGATGCTGTGTGGATTGTCCGGCATTATTTATTATTTATTTATTTATATAGATAATATATATCGACAGAAGACAAGAAGATAATAGGTTGACAGAAACAAATTCATGTGGCATTTTATACAAAAAAATTACATAAAAATCATTTTAATCAGGTCAGATTACAACTATACATTTTGAAACGATGACACTACCGAAGCTTTACAAACTGTGAGATATGATAATCTTAAATTAATTTATAACTGTGTTTTAGGTGGATTTGAGGGCAGTCTTGTCTGAAACTAGAACCAATACTAGGGTCGAATTCGATGTGACATGTTTTTAAACAAAACAGACATCATCATTATCCCATGTTAGTTCACAGCTGGACATAGGCCTCCCCTAATGAGCGCCATAGCGCCCTGTCCTCAGCTTGTTGAAAAAAAAGGACAAGCTTATCCTAAAATTTTCTTTATTACCGTATGTATTTTTATACATTAACTTAAATTCCTTGTCTATACTTCAATTAATAATGCTACGAGTAACTGATAACGAGTAAAATAACCTTTGTCTGAAACTGGACGTAAAGGACTATTTTTTTGCTGTAGTTTACTAACATTTCGCATTTGATAACCCTAGAGTTTAACTAACTGTGCGATGGCGTAAGGTTCGTATATTTTTATAGCGGGGGAGCGAGTCAAACGTTCGATGGTGTGTATGGCCTTTGGCGAAAGAATTTATCAAATCGGGCCTGTACATAGTTTCGGAGCCTATTCAATTCAAACAATCAAATCTTTCCTCTTTATAATATTAGTATATATAAATAATGCTGGACAATCCACACAGCATCACCCCAAGCTAAGCAGAGCTTGTGTTATGGGTAGTAGATGACTGATGCACATAATACAATATTTTTATTATTATACAAGGTGTAACAAAATATGTGTACTAAGCCGAAGGGGGAGGTTTCAGACCCCAATGGTGATCAGTTGTGGGGGGTAGAACATTAAAAATTCCTATTTTAATATACTATTTTTTTCCCTCTTTTATTTCCTTATCTGGGTAGCCTATACATACCTACTACCACTGCAGTTAGGTAGGTATTTATCTTCGTAGAGTTCAGCTATGGCGGGGCGGGAGACTACCTAATCTATCTATCTACCTATCTATTACTCTACATCTATGCCCATACTGACGTCATTGTCACAGGTACAAGAAACCGCTGCCTTTAGGGTTGTCACTTCGTAAAAAATCAGCTGTCCATGTTGAAACTTTGATGCAGTGTTTTCCAAAATACCGATCGAAATTCGAAAAGTCGTGGAACAAAAGTTGGTCCCCTGGGGGGTGGAAATTCACCCCCTTTCGCTTAGTACACATATTTTGTTACACCGTGTATATGTAGATATTTTTTATGATACAAGAAAACGACCAGAACCAGAGACCAGAATCTGCAGATCGTCCAAACATTTGTCCCGAGGCGAAAATAGAACCCGTCACCTCCTGCGTTGCAGGCGGACCTTCGCCCACCGCGCCACAGAAGTCGTCAAAATATCTTGATAGATGTAAGTACTGGAACTGAAGAAAATGCTTGATATAGCCGTCCAATCTTTCCTCATTATAATATTTTAGTGTAGATATAAATAACATATTAATGTATATATCTTCATATTTCGCGATAACCGCTGGGGTAAACGTGTTCTTGAATGGAGACCGCGAGTCACGTAAACGTATTGCAGGATGCCCTCCGGCCGGTCCCTGCCCGTGGTCCACCTACATAGTACACCTGGCTGTACCAGGGGCATTTTTTTCTTCCCGTGGTCCACCTCAAGATAACTGGGTGTTCCACGGAAAAAAAAAACTTTCCATGGTCCACCTTAGTTCACCTGGCTGTACCAGGGGCATTTTTTTCTTTCCGTGGTCCACCTGTATTTTGGGTATACAAACTTTACATTAAATGAACGAATGACAGAAAATGAATTGCGAAGAAGATGTTACATTCATTAAAAGAAAAGGAGGTACCGTCCTCCTAATAATAATAATCGTTTTTTGTTCTCAAGTCAATAGAGAAAAACTTTCAGAAGTTGTCGAATACTTCGCCGATGCTACCTTTGATACATGTCCACCGCCATTTTATCAATTGTATACTATTCATGGCGATGTGGGAAGTACTATAACCGCAACAAAAACCGTGCCATTGATTTACGCGTTAATGCCTAATAAAAAACAAGACACGTATAAAATTGTCTTTGAATTAATTAAGGCACAGCAAGTCATAGAAAACGGGCTTTTTCGGTCAAAATTGTCAATAAATATTGAATTGACAGTACATTCATTGTCAATTTTGACCGAAACATTTTCCATGATTATCTTGCATTTGAGGCAGTTTCTGCTACACCTGATAGAAATTATTAAGTATTCTCTAGGTGAACCACGGGCAATACATTTTTAAAACCAAGTACGTAGGTGAACAACGGAAAGAAAAAAATTCCCGTGGAACACCCAGTTATCTTGAGGTGGACCACGGGAAGAAAAAAATGCCCCTGGTACAGCCAGGTGTACTATGTAGGTGGACCACGGGCAGGGACCGCCTCCGGCCAGGTGGGATGACGATCTGCGAAAGACTGCTGGCAGATGGTGGCGCTATGTCCAGTCGTGGACTAACATAGGCTTATGATGATGATGATATCTTTATAGATGGAGGTGCTGGAACTTCAGAACATGCTGGAGCTAGCCGTCCAGGTGGTGGCATGTGCTCTCAACCGTACCGAGTCACGCGGCGCCCACTTCCGCGACGACTGCCCCAAGCGTATAGACGAGATGGACTACTCCAAGCCCACTGAAGGGCAGGTTAGCTCACCAGCAGCCTTCTTGTCTAACTTGAAATCCATTACCAGTGAACTTCAAATCGATTATCAGTTGTAGACCCAGTCAGAATATTGTCGGTATTTCAGATTCAGATTCAGATTCAATAACTTTATTTCTTTAGGCTTACAAAACAAGCATTCAGACAAGTCAAGTTTCTAAGGTAGTATTGTCTAAGGTGTTCAACTGGTCTTCGATTTCAGCTATTTACACAATACGAAAGTGACAATCGAAGTCCAGGCTAGGTTTGAAATGCCAAACTGAAGCTGATTACGATTACCAGTTGAGTTAGACAAAACGCCCGGCTTGGCACCGGCATACAAAAATAACAAGAATAGAAAATAATACATGCACGTTGGGTTACATTATTCAAGTTTTAATACAAACTCTAACTTTTTTGAAAATATTCTAAAGCCTATGTTCATCAGGGATAATGTAAAATTCTAATGGTGAAATATTTTTTAAAATCAGTCCAGTAGTTTCTAAGCCTATACAACCCAATAATCAAGCTGTCCTCCTTATAATATCAGTATAGATATAATAGGTATTATTATTACACTCGAGAGCAATGAATCCGGGTCACTCAAAGAATCCAAAAATCTCGGAAAGTAAGAATGCTAGGTTAATGCAATAAATTGTATTTAATAGACAATTTAATACTCCTTAAATGAAAGTTAAAAAAATATGAGTCACCATACATTTTATTTACACAAAATTACATAAAGAAAAAAAAACTGCTGATCTCTCCTTAAAACAAAAATAGGAAACATGAAATTTTTGAACTTTATGACGATTTTCTTGAATTTCAATACTTCGTATTACCTCCTCGTACTTCCATTACTGCGTTTACGCGGTTTGGCATGCTGTACACCAAGTTCCTTATACGATTTTGGGGAATATTCTCCCATTCCTCTGTGAGAGCAATTTTGAGCTCAGGAAGCGTGATTGGGGGAGGGTTTCGTTGTTTTACGCATCTCCCTAGCTCGTCCCAAGCATGCTCGATCGGGTTGATATCCGGGCTGCGCGCTGGCCACTCCATACAAGTAATGTTCATCTCTTGAAGGTAGTCATTCACAATCCTACCTGTATGAGGTCGGGCATTGTCATGCATAAATATAGCATCCTCACCCAAATTGACCATAAATGGACCAACGTGTTCGTTGAGGATTTCTTCCACATATCTTACGCTAGTTAAAGAGCCGTTTTCTATGATCACCAGCTCTGTGCGACTTTCAGAGGAAATTCCGGCCCACACAAGTACAGACCCACCACCGTAGGCTACTTTTTCTTCGATGCATGCTTGCTTGAATCTTTCCCCTGGTCTTCTATACACTCTGTGTCTTCCATCGTGCTTGTAGAGCATAAATTTTGATTCGTCGGAGAACAATTTATTGCATTAACCTAGCATTCTTACTTTCCGAGATTTTTTGGATTCTTTGAGTGACCCGGATTCATTGCTCTCGAGTGTATTATGCACAACTAGCGGCCCGCACCGGTTTCGCACGGGTATTTAACAAAATCGAATTTTTCATCCCTAACTTTTTTGAAAATATTCGGCAATATAAGGCTCTCTAGTTGGATATAGCCAAAAGTTTGTCACCTTAGCCGCCAAATGCCAAGTAAAGCTCGTGTACTATTGCAACATATAAGGATGGGCAATTGTGAGCGCTATACACAATAAAAGTTTGGTAAAGCTGGCGCTATCTATTGCAGACCAAGCTGCCTATTGAGAAGCACTGGCGCAAGCACAGCATATCGAGCTGCGACCTTGACACCGGAGCAGTCACAATCAGCTACCGGCCAGTCATAGACAAAACCCTGGACGACGAAGTCAAGACCATACCACCAGTACCGAGAGTTTACTGAACACCCACCAAACGCTAAGCAAACTTACTAATTTAGGACTTGCTTACAAAAGTACAGTCGAATTTTGAATTGATTAGTAGCGGAAAATTTATGTTTCTTTTATTATAATGAGACATAGGTGATGATTATAATATTTCTTGGTGGTTATTGCCAAATTCGCTTTTCGAAAAGTACGTTATTTGCTACTTAGTTTTTAATTGTATTTATGTTGGTAATAAATGTAAATAGGTATATAAAATTGCGTTTATATTACAATACATAACAAATTTACACAACGATCCTACATATACAGATAACAAATTACATAACTATCTAATGACAAACTTCTCCTTATCACTTCGCTTGCGCTTTACAAGTACCTTATGCCGGTTTCTGGTTACCGTTTCTCAAACCTGTCAAATTTTATTCCCCATATGGATATATCGTCGTATCCTACGAATAGGGTCACAGTCGCCAGTGTGACTTTTTATTTTTATTGCATTTTTGGAATCTCCATTATGATTTACATCATACCAGTTCGAAAAATATTAAAAAAATACTGAAAATAAAAAAGTTATTAAGATTTTAAAATTTGGTCACAATTGCATTGATCGATTTAGCCCGACGAAAAAGTTAACAAACAGCTTTGGCACTTTCTTCCACGTGAAAAACGCAAAGATCACAAGTATTTCCCGGCGAATACGGTTACATACTCCAGAGTAACCATGTAGCGCGGGCGAAAAGGCGCGCGGGCGCGGATTACCAGACACTGTTTGTCGACTACGAAGTGCATTTTTAATAGTTTGGCTAGGCACATGAATTGTCTTTGGCTATGAAAGCACGAAAAATGCTAAATTTATATGTAATGCGAGTAGGTAGGTACGAGTACATACATAATTATGTTCTAACAACCTACTAAGCACTACTTGCTAGTTTCTTGTTCATTTTTCTTCTTTGTGAAGAAAAATATAATCGTTAAATCGATTAAAGCGTTAAAGCAACAAACAGACAGACAGGGTCTGACCTTCGTATCTACAGTATTAGTATAGATTATATATGTAACGAACAAATTCACGAATGCGGATGCAAATAATCACTTCATTTGCGAAGTACCTATATTATTTTGTTAGGAATACCTATTCCATTGTGAAATCTTAATAATATAAATAAATGAATATTTGTTTCAGGAAGTTTTAAAATACTCTTTAAAATGGACTGGAACGGGTTATACATGTTTGAGATACGTAGTTGGGTTTTGTTTTGAATTCTCTATAACTTTTTAATATAGAATATCAATATTTTATGAAATTATCATACGCCTTTCAGGGTTTTTTTTTATAAAGGTCTCTCAATAAGAACTGAGAACAGTGACACAATTTGTTTGAACTATAAACCAACAGTTGTTCAAATTATAAAAATATTTCTGACATTTGGTAAATCGGTATATTTCCCAAACTAAAAAAATCTTTAAGATTTTAGTAAAGGTTAAAATTATTTGAATTATTGTATTGGTTTTGTATTTACTAAAGTATTGAATTGATTGTAAGCTTTTTACATGCGGTGCTTTAAACCACAACTATTTGACTTTTTGTATAAAATATAAGTTTGAAACTTTGTATAAAAGCTAAATAATAATACAAAATACTGAAATATGTATAATAGATACATAGTGCGGCATTTGTACGGCAAATTCGTAACATATTAAACTATTTGCTTGTCAATCCAATGTGAAAAATAAAATAAAGAGAAACAGGTATAAAGGATTTTCAAGAGAAGTCAATAATTTCAGGATTTTTCGACTTCTACAAATAAGGTCATCAGACGACAGAGTCTACAAAACAGCGAAATAAATATGTGTTTTCTTTTTAATATTTTAACGTGAGCAACCACATAGTAGTTGGCTTCAGACAGGCTCATTGACGAGTTCTCTAATCTGGACACAGTAACGAGATTGATAGGATGAATAAATAAAATGCTGAACAATCGACTAAAACTTGTGTTTTGGGTATCAGATGACCTTAAAACTATAGACCTTATAGATATAATTTTTTTTTTTACTATACATACATAAAAATCAACCAAAACACTCTCTACAAACATCTGCGAATTTTAATTCCATTACTTGTTGTTTTTTTAATAGACTATAGCATTTAAATACTAAATACATAGGTTAGAAAATTAACAGCAAAAAAAAACTTCGATGAATACGCCATGCCTTGGCTCTGATATCAATCTAATATGACAATAATCATGACATGTAATGAATGCTCGTATAATGTAATGACAACTAGCTGACTCGCTTGTAATTTCATTGGCGCGGACGTGTTTAGGGTAAAACACTTTCACGAAATCAGCTAATTCCCTATTATAATAAAAAATCGGAATTTCACCAAAATCGGATAGACGCCTATGATATCATTTTTATGTCCGTTAATAAAGTATTCTTTTTTAAAAAGTTTCCAGTATATTTTTTTATTTAGTGAATTTGATCGCAGTCTTGTCATACCATATGCTTCAAACATTCTACCTTAGCCCATTTTGAGAGAAGTTTTAATAAATCTTCAAACATTCTTTCATTGTTATTATTTCATTAATATAGTAAATTGAGATTTTATGCAAGACCAATCGGATTGAAACTAAATATCGGGAAGTTTGACTTTTTTCTACCCTAATTTAGAGATATGAAAATAGACCTTAAAACATGTTTAACCATTTATTGTATATTCAATACAAAAATAAAATTTGAGGGCATTACCAGCGCACGTTAAATAGTAACAGTCATTTAAATACGTTACCAAAAATTACAAATTCAATATTTCAATAATCGTATTTACAGTTTGCGGAAATATTTTCAAAAATCCTGAAACGCAATGTTGAATAGTTTTGTATTTTAATTGTTCTTAGCAATGTTCATTAAAATAAATCACCTAGGTAATATTGCCTTTTTAATTTGCCTACTGTTCTAACATTACATAATGAAATTTGAAGCTAATAGCACCTTGCATTACAAAGTTATAGATATTTCAATATAGAATGAAATTATAAATCTCAAACTTTAATTACCTGTTTCACTAAATTTTCAGGAATATTTTGAAAAATCCTGAAACAAGTGATCATTATTTTTGTGTGTTTAGTATTCAATGTAAGTATCTAACCAATCGAACCACTGGTTACAGAGTTACAAAAAATACCAAAAACCTCAAAACCCCCTTTTACCTCTTTAGAGGGTGGAAAAAGAAAAAACCCTAATTAGCCGGTATTTGTGTAGTTAAAGGTCCAGCCCACCAAATTTCAGCTTTCTAGCTTCATCGGTTTAGGCTGGGCGTTGTGGCCAGAAAACTTCATTATCTATACTAATATTATAAAGAGGAAAGATTTGATTGTTTGTATGTTTGTTTGTTTGTTTGTTTGTTTGTTTGAATTGAATAGGCTCCGAAACTACTGGACCGAGTTAAAAAATTCTTTCACCATTAGAATCCTTAATTTTCCGTGATGAACATAGGCTATATAATATTTTCAAAAAAGTTAGGGATCCGCATGAAAAATTCAATAATTGAACCGTGGGCTGTATATTCAACCTCTTTTTCTATTATGGCGCGTCAGAATAGAAAAAGAGGTTGTATAGCGCACGGTGCTTGCTTTTTCTCTACGGCCAGTGTCAGTTTTGGAATGTCGAGTCAATGTCAAAAACCCCAATGCTGTTAAAAAAAGTAAAGATCCGTATGAAAACTGTGAAACCCATCGTTTTAGTGTGTATAATTTCTGAAATTTTTGTTTAATACCCGTGCGAAGCCGGGGCGGGCCGCTAGTTTATTATAAAATTACCTTTTTTATATGAGTACCCTTAGAACTATTCTAAGTGAGTACCTACCATAATAACTAAAAAATTAGTTCCAATCATTACATTAAATCATGCCTTAAGAAACCCTAGGACGAGTTTTACATAGTTTACGAAAACACATTTTGTTTAGTATGTCAGCAATTGCACAGTTTTACACGAACTCGGTTTCGGCTTTCGAATGATTTGTTGCATTTTAGCTGTACCTACCAACCAGCTGTGACAAATCAGCGGCAATAAATGTATAAACATTTTTCCCAAGGCCAGAATCGAACCCGCAACCTCCAGCGACGAAGTCAGGCCTTCGCCAGCAGCTGCGCCATATAGGTCGTCGATTAAGTGCTAGACAAACTAAATACATTTAATATCGTCTCTGGGTGTACAGCGCATCCTAAGTACAGCATGAATAAACAATTTCTGATGCAAATTATCAAGGTACAAAACCAAATTATGAAGGACAATAAACTATGACCTTCGTTAAATGTGTAATTGTCCATCATAATCCCGTCGAATAAGTTTACAAAGACGTTTGATACCCCCCTAGTTGAGGACGTGAAGCGAAATCTGCGTGGAAAACGGTCACAATGGCGCTGAGTGTAACGTCGATTTGAAACTTGCACGTGGAATAAGGTGCTAAGGGACAAAAACTAGGGAAAAAGGTTTTTTTTATTTATGAAACCTTTATGATAATTTAGCAGAAAATATGATAAAACGTTTTAGCAAAAAAAATCACACTCGTTCAATAGAAACTTTGCGAAATAATCAGAAAAAACCGTCTCCTGTAAAGTTGGTGTTTTGCAACTGTGACCGTATTCGTAGGATACGACGATATAAATAAAATAAATAAATAATGCGGGACAATCCAAACAGCATCATCTAGCCCCAAGCTATGCAGAGCTTATGTTATGGTACTAGATGACTGATATACATAACACAATATTATTACATAGATAGATATTTTTTTATTATACATAGAAAACGACCACCCCCACGAACACCCTGAACAAATATCTGCAGATCGTAAAAATATTTGTCCCGAGGCGGGAATTGAACCCGCAACCTTCTTCGTCGCAGGCGGACCTTCGCCCACCGCGCCACAGGGGTCGTCAATGATCTCCCAATGAAGTCGTTTATGGCGTGAAAAAAGCAACTATTGGATTTCACGTACAGTAAAAAATAAACGGCTCTCCCTTATGCCCCATCAATTTTATCCTGTGTTTTCTTCATAACTTATAAATGTATCCCTTAGTTTTAATGAAAAGAAAAATTACAAATGCTTACAAAAGCGAGTACAAAAGAAACAAAGAAATTAATACCACGGAAAAAGAAACACTGTTCTCCAATTTTTTACTCAGAGAAATAATACCACGGAAAAAGTAACAAATGTTCCTTAATAGACAAATACCTTTTACATGATGCTGATTTTGATAACTGTTCGTTCAGTAACAAGACAAAGGGGACTCGCCAGCGCCTGCCACACCTTGGCAGGTGATGCGATATAATCAATACACCTATGACTTAACGCACGCCAGTATATTACACGTACCCCATCAAAGCACTTTGTTTTACTCGTAGGGGCTTTTATTGACAAGGCAAAGTGCGATCAAATATATTCGGCAATGTTGACAAGCCTTCTTAATTGATGTGTTGTGATAAAACTTTTGACTTTTCTGCGTACTCCCTCTAAGGGTCCTGCTTGACTTCGGTTCCTTACGGTATCACATAAAATAAGACAGAATTATCCAATACAAATCGATAATAATATTAATCTCAGATAACTTTATTTCGTTAGAATCACAAAAAAAGCAAGAAATCAATAAGAAAATAAGAAATATAATAATAAAAATTATAAGAAATATATAATAGTCTATCTATAAGAATAAACAATTGATCGATATACATTACACTGAAAAAAATATTTAGCCAAACTACTTCGGCTATTTGAGAAATAACCAAAGTTTGACCAGACTCTAACGAAGTTAGTTTAATTTAACAAAACTGGTGTATTTATATCTGACAAAACAGCTTAAGTTATTTCAAGTTCAGCTAATAGCAACAAATTCTTTGTTTAGATATAAACATACTGAAGTAAACAAACCTAAGTATTTACAGGTAATCTAACGGGTTTATCTATATTTACGCATTGATTTTAGTTACTTATAACAGAAGTTGTTATTTCCCTTTCAGCCAAGGTAGTTGTTGTGATACAGCTTAATAATAATTTACTATTCATTAACGAATAACAGTCAATAATAGACAAACTATTTTGCAGAGCATAACGAAACTACAGGTCACAATATATAATTTAATTTTTATTTAAACGGTGTCTTATTTCGTTTACGTTTAAATCGACAATTTGATTGCGTGTAATGGAACGAAGCGGGAACGAACGAAGCTGTAGCGCTCCGCCCGCGCCCCGCAGCCGGAATTTTTTTGTACTTGTCTGTTCATGTTCTACTGCGCGTGATTTTCTTATTTCAGTTTGATATATTCATACGACTTACGTTACATTTTACATTACTGTGCATGTTTCAACACGTGAATACACCTGTATACGTTCAGTACCTAAGAGATTAAAAAAAATAATCGTAATAAAACGCCAATGGCTGAACAAGACCCGGACCCGCTAGAAAATTATCTGCGCCAGTGGGGGCTTGCATTATGTCATGGTAGCAAAACTGTTATGTAGCGTATATCATAGGTATCTGTTGAATAGGACTCGCATACATGAAGGATACCTTAATATTATCGCCACTTTTTTAAATAACGTTCCTCGCATGTGAATGTCTAATACATGAAATGTCATGTCACATGACATGAATGCGATATTCATGTCGTCATTCATGTGATATGTCATGAATGTGAGGTACGTTAGTTAAAAATACATGGCGATGAGATTAAGGTATGCTACAGGTATGTACCTAAGCCCTATTCTACAGGTACTTAATATGTTATATGCTACATAACAGTTCTTCTACATGCAAAATAACAGTATAATTAGATGCAACACACCAATTTTACTATATGTCACACAACTGTTTTACTATTTACCAAACATCAGTTTAGCTACATGCAATACAACAATTTGACTATATGCATAGTTATATAACACAATAGTTTTACTGTACACTATATAAAAGTTTTGCTTAATGCAATATATAGTTCAGCTAAAAGTAAACCAACATTTTCTTTAGACTTAGCAAAAACTGCTATGCAATGTACAACGAAAATAATTTGTTAGGAAAATAAGCGAACTGCTTTTGGTTACGTGTAGCAACAGTTCGGTGGTCACTTTTTCTGTGTTGTAGGTAAACGAAATTTTGTAAAATTATAACTCAACTTTTTTTTCAGTGTAGTTCTATTTGGAATCGAATAGATATCTTTTTAAGATAGTACACCATCTTGAAAAACTAGGTTTTGGTGCCTTGTATTATTTTTTGCTTTTTAGTTTATAAGTTATTCCGCAGATATTGTATAATAACGAACTGACCTAGAGTAATACTAATTAGGGTTTCTACATCTTAGCATTGATTTTACAAGAAAGTAATTTTTCGCAATGTTAATAGGGTTTAATAAAATCAATATAATGCGAGGTCGAAAGTGATAGCACCGCCGAATGTACTAAAGGAGATTTTTAACGACGTACCGAACTAGAAAAAAATTAGAGAACACTTGCTGCAGCCATTGTGTTTGTAAATATCACTAGTTAATTTGACAAGACCACTGATTTTTGTTCATTTTTGCTATTCAATTGAACATTATCTTTAGAACCTGTTCCATAGCCTTAACGACAACTAAGATTGGTCGCCTCTGTAAATCCATATTAGTCCATGTTCTGTAATATTGAGTTAACATTAAAGAATAACAAAATTTCGGGTATGTCGAGTCTCTAAAGTAATTAGGATATTGCTCAGACAAGTTTTGATGTCTTTAGTTTTTGGTGCACAATGAATTCACCGGCCATAAACTCGTTGACAAATAAACAAACTAAAAGTGTTAGTAAGTAGGTACGGATAGAAATAACAAAATATTAACAAGCGAGGTGTCGTTAGGCGCTAACAAATGGCGGTGGGGCGACCACCCGGCGGCGCCGCGATTAGTGGAGTTCAATGAGCATCGGTATAATTACCGCACTTTGCTTACGAATCACAAGGGCCCGCTGTGCATTGGATGGAAGCCAGCCCGGGCCACGAATTACTTAGCTATGCAAGCAAACGCCTCCATTGTGGCATGTTTACATAATGTAAGTGTGCGATTCAAATTAAAGCTTTAAAAATATTTTTTGCCTACAGGTGATTTACTCCTTAAAGATTTTTCCGCAAAGCCACAGGTACGGTCTTATCGCAACAGCTCTACCAACAATAAATAATCCTTGTTCCCGGTGGCTCTAAGGTACACGATTGATACTATCAGATCCAAGGATTTAATTCAATTTGCCCATAGACTCGTACCACTCAAGATTCAATCTATAATTGCAGAAATCGATG